>VZTN01012359.1:240550-258150 GCA_013400515.1 Erpornis zantholeuca
AGGTGCGTGTGGGGCCCGCCGCTCGTGCCCGAGGGGGAGCCGGCCGCCGTCAGAGGAGGAGGGAGGCCAGGGGAGCGCGGGGAAGAGGGAGAGAGGGTGGATGGGCGGATGGATGGGCAGGCAGGCGCCTTCCAGCTGCCTGACAGCGTCGCTGGCCTCGCGTTTCTGTGGGAGCGCTGGCCGGTCCCTTCGCCAGCATTTTCCTGATTGGTATTAGACGGGCCCTGTCGGCTGTCTCCCCTTCCTCGCTTTTCCCACAGAAAGGTTAAGAGTATGAGCCTCTACAATTTGGACCGGTTCCGCTTCGAGAGGAAGGGGAAGGAAGCGGAGCAGGAGGCGCCGTCCCCGCCGGAGGCCCGGGCGGAGGCACCTGACGCTGCTGCCGCGGTTGGTGCCGCTGGAGGGGATGAGGATGAAGGTACGGATGACACCAGGCCAGACACTCCAGCTTCGGACGTGACAGAGAGAGCTGGTGAGTCAGGTGTTTTTCATGCAGCATGAGGGCAGTGTAACAACTTCATTTCTAGAAATAAACTAGTTGTCTTTTGTTTTGGTGTTCATTTGTTTGTTTGTTTAACTCCTTTGCATGTTCTACAGATGTGTTTTTCTGTGCACACGTTTCACAACAGTTTCCACAAAAGTGTCCTCCTTTGCAGCAATGTGTGTTCTAATTGAACCTGTGCATTTACAAACAAGTCAGTAACCTGAAAAAACTTTCTTAAACTGAGCTTATAAGCTTCAGATTGAATATTGAAAGTATGTTATGTTTTTGTATTTATAAAATTCATTTACTGATACTTATTTTCTGCTAACATTTCAGAGTTTTCAAGGACGAAATGGCTTTTATTTGTTTGATAGATGCAACACTGTAGACCTAACCTTTTGCATAAAGTACTCAGCTAATGCATTGTGGAGCATCACAGATGAAATTCCAAAGAAAGAGAACAGTTTCTTTTCACTTGGGCCTAGTTTTGTAAAGAGCTGAGAGAGCTGCTTCTGATTCGCAGAATCCGACTGTGTTAATGGTTTTGTAGTAGTGTTCATCCTCTTTTTGGGCAGAAGTTTGGGATTTTCTTGGGAATGTCAAAAACTTGCTTGTGTAGTAGTGTGTTGGTTTCCTTTGGCTGTTCCTGTTTGGTTTTGTTGGTTAATACTAATGACTGAAATCACTGACTGAAAAAGTAAGATTTGAAGAACAAACCGTATCTCCTGCTGATTATTTGTTACTTCTCAGACATGCTATGTAACTTTTGGTATAGTTATCAAGTTAAAAATGTTATTGGAGAGATCAGACAGACTCTATGTATTTATTCAGAAATGGAACAACAATATATGTTGGTGTTGTTCAACTACATTTTTTTGCACATGACTTCCTCTTGGTGCAAGGCAGTTTTTCACAATACCTTGTCTATGTAATAGTAGAGAACCTTTCATGCACAAGGAGGAGTCCTTCTTTTACAGCTGAGCCAAGTCAGAATTACAGGAGATGGATATTTACTCTTCCCTGCATTTTGGTTTAGTGCAGGTTGGCTGTTTTCAGTTGATTGGAGAGCTCTTCTATTTACATTAGTAAATATTAAGTGGTTTTCTGTGATAAAAATAAAATATGTAAAACATGTAAGTTGGTAGTCTAGAAGTGAGTAACTTGTCTACTTGCAAAGAATGTTTTGGGGACAGGGAGAACTTAACAGAAGAAGCAAGCAACTGTTAGTTCTGGCTTCTGCACATGCGTCTTTATAATGCTCCTGTGGAAAAATGGACACTTTGAGGAAGTGCACTTTGGATCAGGTGTTCTCTTCCTGTTTGTGGTAAATGATTGTCTTGTGCTGTGGAGGAGTTACTGAGCACAGGGGCCCTTTTAGAACTGTGAATATGGTAGTGAAGTAATGGATGGTGCTGATTGTTTTGTGGCTTGTCTGTGACTTATTTTAATATTTTATTTCTTCCTTTAATCTGCCTGTGGACTTTATCAGTGTAAGCACATAGCTAGACCATAACTGCCAAAAAGCTTTAGTGCTTGTTTTTCAAAATGCTGATCTCCCTTGATTTAGATTCTGCAGGGGTAGGTCTGTGGCGGAGAAGGGATGTAATACCCAATTTTGAGGCATAAGCATGGGTTTAGATACAAGGCAAATAAAGATGAAGGACAGCCTAAAAGGGCTGTAGTGCAAGGCTAAGTAGTTGTGAGGAAAACTAGTGGGGGATGGTGGTAGCTAGGAGTGAAACAGGGTAGAATGCAAGAGCAGGCAAAATTACAGCAAGTGTCCAACTGAAATAAGCATCCATGGACACACATGCCAGTGTAGAACTGGGACACTAATTAACATTTAAATTGAGGTGTAATTATTAGTGCTCTCCATATAAATAATGCTTCATCTTTCACAGGTATTGAGTGTTTAAAGAAGATCAAGTGGTTTAGGGACTTTATCTCCCACTTGTTTGCACATCAATGTTATGTAACCGATTTAAAGAACTTATAACCTTTTCAGGAATGAAATCACATTTTCTACATCTACAGAAGTTAACCAAAAATAAAGCACTCAGATTTTGTGTGTGTTATATGAGGCACTTAATGTAATAGAGAAGACTAGGCTGTGTTAAAAGATGCTTGTCCTCCTTGTTTCCTAATTAGCGTCAGGAAGACAGAGTTTTCTTGCTTTGAGTCACATGAAACAGTCAGCTTTTTTTTGTTGTTGTTATTGCTGAATTGTCATGGAGAAGGCCCAAAGATGGGTTTATGGCACCATGTGCTCTCTACTGCTAACTGCACCGACAAGTCAGACTATGGAGTTGCTCTGTAAGAGAAGCAGTTTACACCAAGTTCACCAAAAAAAAAGTGCCCTAATGCTCCGTGAATCATGTGAGGACAACAGTTACTCAGATTTCTTCTGAAGACAAAGTGATTAACAAACTACTAGTAGAGGAAACTGGGGAAACAAGAGGAGAATCTTTATTTCACTTATACAAACACAAAAGCTATTAAGTAGCTGATGACGTGGGGTTTTCTTCTATTTCCTTTGGTATCCTGCAACCACAGTATGTACATATAAAGAATTTAAAAATCAGACTTTTCCTTCAGGAGCACAATTCAGTATAATTTCTGGGAGATTTCTTACCATTTTTTTTTAATCAAGTGCCCTGAAATATGCATCTAACAAAGTGATATAATTGTATAAATGTCGTTCATTTTCAAAAAATATAGTCAGATGGTGTCTGTTGTGTCATGAACCACCATTATCTTTTTAGCTATTCTTTTTTTAGCTTTGTTTTCCCCAAACAAACTAATATTGGTAGATTGTTCTGTACCCCAGTTATGTCTATAGGTCGTGCTTCTTGTTGCTTTGTGTTGAAAACATATCCCTTATGCTTTAATAAGCAATTTGTGGTGCAATGGCCACAAGAATTGGTCATCTTTGTACACTTGTCTGTATTCAAAATTGCACAGGCCTGCAGTGACTTTGCAGCCAGGTTGTAGGGAATAATTCTGAACAGCATTTAACTGAGGCATAGAAATCACCTCCAGGGACAGTTACCAAATTATATCTGAAAATATCTCTAAAAGTTGGAAAAATACACTGGAGTGGCTTACTACAATTTTCCATGTAAATTAGTATTACTTACCGAGTAGTTTCTCTTAGTCTGTTAAGGAAACAGTGAAACATCTTCTTAATTTTCATTTAGATGTTTTTAATTATGTAAATAGCTGGGTGTAGTAGGATAATGAGATTATTCTACAGAGTTGTAGAAATGGAGCAGAACTGTACCCAGGCTGCACAAATCAGAATAGTTACCAACATGAATTTCAAAATGAGATTTATATTCAAATCTCAAAAAGCATATTTATAAAGCTACAACAATGAATTGAAATAAAAGTTTTAGAGGAAATTAAACTACAATTCAGTAGTTTATCAATAATAATCCTCTTATTGATGGCTGATTCCATCAATATCCTCTCTGTACTGTTTGAATATGTATCCCAAATGACTACACTTTGAGATTATAATGCTGAATGTTCACTTGCACTGGGACTGCTCTTTTTTTTCTGTTTGTTGTCATTTTCCCTATGTATGTCATTTTCTCTAAAAGACTCCTGTCTTTTGCTTATGTCTCAATTCATAGAGTGTAATTCTACTTAGAGTATTTCTGGAACAAAGTGATGACTGCAGTACCTAGTGAAGTTTGTTAAGGGTTCTGGGAAGATATGTTGAAATAATCATAATTTTAAAAAGGCCTCTTTGAGAAGCACCTTAGAGTGATACTGATGTTTATGATTATTTTAGTCGATGGAAAAGACTTTCCTTTGAAAATGGAATACTTACTAGCTTGTAGACTTCAGCAACATGTGCATGATACTGCTTTCCAAAATTAGGTGGAAGTTCTATTTGACAATGCTTGTTGGACAATGCTAGTAAATGTGGTAATCCTCTAAGTATTGCCTCACTTTTTGCTTTGGTTTTGCCTTTGTTTTCACTTGGGAGAGAAGAAGCTTTCTCAGAGTGTGTTGTATGATTTGTGTAGGAGGTTATGTTTAGAATTAAAGGGCAGTGTATTCTCTTTTAATGATAGCAAAAATCGGTTGTTGTTGGGTTTTGCTTTTGTCATTAATGTGTGCATGTAGGGATACTTACAAGTGTTCCTATTTCTGGCCTTAGAGTCAAATACTGGTCTTAGGATTGCAGGCATACCTTAATAGTTCTTTTTAATTGCCTGTAATCAGAAAATTCTGCCTCCAACAATTACATGTTGTGGCAATAACTTTAATCTGTTACTTCTCTACAGGGTTACAGTTTGCTCTAAATATGAAGACTCCTTATTATACATGTGACTTCTGCTTCACCCACTTAGTGAGGGACTCTGTTGCATGACATAGGTGGAGGAAGGGGAGAAGACTGGGCTTTTTTTGAGAGGGAGAATGCATTTTTTTCCCAGGTAACTCAGCATTTTATAGGTATGGGAGTTAGAAGCAGTCATGAAGACTGGACAGTAATTGTTAAATAAAGAAAAAATACAATGAGAAATCACTAAGTGAAACAGTAAATACTCATTTTATTTAAATATAAACCTTGTCTGAGGTTTATACTGTAAAGAATAAAATTACTCTTAAGACCATCCTATTTTTGTAAAATTCCTTGTGTTTTATTTTAAAATTCAGTAAAGATGTCTCTTAGCAAAATTGTCATGAGTATCTGTCGTTTCTGTGTCATGCTGCTTGCAACAGGAATATGTTTAGAAATTAGTCAAACCTACAAGGCAAAGATCCATGAGAACTGCCTTGATCAGTTCTGTTAATTCAGAATAGATATGAAATTCTTATGTTTCTGAGAGACCTGTTTTGATATTCAATCACATTTTTTAAGTGCATTTCATATTTCTACCCTATTGGGAGAGTCCTTGCCCTGATAACCCGACTTTATAATGTTCCCAAAGGTCACTTTTGCTCCTCTCCTATATTCATCTAAAACCTTAATCAGTTTTCAGATTAAGCAAATGCACCAAGGACAACACATCTCCTTCCTAAAATAGATAGAAGGTACTGCTGAGGAAGCTTCCATTGTCAACATGTTGGTCTTGGATGTAGGGAGGTCTGTCTTGGAACTGTGTACTATGGCTTCAGAACTTATAATTTTTAGTCATTCCCAAATCTAAATGTGAATGGGCCTTTCAAAATAACCTGTGTAGNATTCATGAATGGAGGCAGAAGAAACTACCTTTACTTCCAGCCAAAATTGTGGTTCCAGAGTTAGTAGCACCACTGGTGTTTGGTGTTTGGTTTACAGGCACAAGGGAAAGAATGGATGTGTTAGAAGTGGATGCCTATGAAGCTTTGCGTTATGAGGATTTAAGATCTTTTTCTAGGAGGACTTACGCTGGCAGTATCACTAAAACACAACTTTCCCAGAGGTTTGTAGCTGACTCTCCTGCCCCTTATCGTGGATTTTTCCTGTGTGTGGCTAAGGTCACCTGTTGAGGAATCCATTCAGTGCAGGTAGCTCGGTGTGTGGCTGCAGGTTGAGCTGTGGGTGAGGAGAGCCCCCAGCGGGAGGCCAGGAGCTGCTGACCCATTGCACGAAAAAACCCCCAGGTGCCTGTGGCCCAGCCAGGGGACAGAGCACTCAGGGGCTGATGACTCCAGGCTTTCCTGCACTTAGACTGGGAGGCTAAAAGCCATGGGGTTTTTTGTTTGGGGCCACTCCTCAGAAGCACCAGCTTGAGCTGTGATTTTGTTATTGCACCATGATGAATCTGGACATCTGAGACTCTGCTCTGGGAAACCTGGTGTAACTCTGTGAGTGGGGTATGTGTAGCTGCAGAGGGTCTTGGTGCCAGCTCAGGTGCTGCCAGAGTGGCTCCTGGATGGTCAGATAGTGAAATTTCTTAAACAACCTGAAGCCTTAAAGTTTCAGTGATTGCTTTTTTGAACTCTCATTTAACCCTTATTAATGTTTCCTCATAGATGCTGAGTTACATCCACCTTCATCCCTTTAACTGCTATTAAACTCCCATTTTAAATTTGTTTTATTCTTTTTCTGTAGTGTACTAACATTTTTTTAACCATTTTTTTTTAGTTTATTGGGTGCCTTTCCCTTTCAAAGCCTGTGCAGTTTCCTTTGTCAGCAAATTGCTTGTACTTCTAGGATTTATCCTTTTTTTCCATTCATTCAGTGCTGCCACAGTGAGCTATTGTAAATTTATTTTCCACAAAATTTCTTTCATACAGAAAATGCTCTCTGCAGCTGTTGTGTTCTCTGCTCTGTGCATCAGTCTTTCTCTCTTCAGTCATATGCCAATATTTCTATCCATGTTCTGATCAGCCTGGAAGTAGTTCAGAGGATTTTGTTCATTATTCATAAATAAAAAAAAAATTATTTTTTTATATATAAGTAATTATTAACTTAAAATATGTGTTCTCTTAGACTTTATAGTATAAAAATTGTTTGTTTGTAAGAGAGCTGAAGATCCTTTGCCAGGTAAGTTCCCACTTCAAGAAATGCCGTTTATAGGAATTTTCCATGCATAAGAATGTGAGTTCTCTTTAAGTGGCTGTTGTGTCTCTGAAAGAAATCACAGCTACCTGATGCTCTTAAGTACAAATAAGTTATTGTCTCCTCTTTTCTCTCCTGTTGAAATGGCTTGCACAGAGTATTCCACTGTCCCAGAAACTCCTGAAGCTCAGAGGACAAAGAAAGAATCTTATTTCAAGCACCAGCGAGGGGTGCAGTTCCTCAGCGTGTCTGACAGCGAGGATGAAGAGCCAGGAAACATCAGTGCTGATGAAGAAGCCCAGGCTCCGAAGGCAGAGGCGGCCGTAATGTACGCTTTGAGCCAGCTTTCTGTAGTGTCTCTGCACCCCCATGGGCTGTTCTGAGTTGAAATACTGAATTGAAAGTCAGAGCCTAGTTTGGCTTCTGGTTTACTCCTTTGGCATTCAGCTGCCCCTAACTAAACTTTACTGGATTTCCAGGGAAGAAGTATCCAGAACTTTTTTCAGAGGGAGGAGTTCTGTGATGTTGAAACATGTGATGTTTGTTCATTTATACATTTGTGCCTTTGCTCTTCTGAAATCCTTTTAGTGCAACTCAAAAACTTAAAACACTTGCTTTACTAATTTTAAACTGTTGGAGTTTATTTTTTTTTTTTTACATAAAACTATATTTGATTGGGAAACAAGTAGAGTTTCAGTGTGTAGTTTGAATTCCTGAGTAAACCTACGTATGAGTTGCAGGGTGTGTAGGTGTGAGTTGCATGCATAGTGAAACTATTTGTTTCCTAAGTTATTTGGAAATTTGTAATTTTGAATGTGCTGGAAGAGTCACTGTGCAGGAGTCACTTGAGTGTGTGCTAAAAAGGCAGAGTTGAAAGAGCAGGTGAGACAAGATGTGGATAAGACATCTGCAGCCATTTGGAATGGTTTAAAGAAACCCCTGCTAGTTACATGTCTGTGTGGCAATTGTGCCCTCTAGATGCTCTTGTGCTACGCAAAACAAGATGGCTTGACCTGTTTTTTTGATAGTCTAGTTGAATTAATCTGCAGAAAACTTTGTGGGAATTGCAGCCATAACAGGTGTAGTCTCTTGTCGAGAGAGAGCTTTCAGATGAAGCAACTGCACCAAGGACAACACATCTCCTTTCTAAAATAGATAGAAGAAGGTACTACTGAGGAAGCTTCCATTGTCAACATGTTGGTCTTGGATGTAGGGAGGTCTGTCTTGGAACTGTGTACTATGGCTTCAGAACTTATAATTTTTAGTCATTCCCAAATCTAAATGTGAATGGGCCTTTCAAAATAACCTGTGTAGGTTTTTAGTCCTACACAGACCATGGAGTTACTGGGGGTTTACAGCAGAAGTGAAGGAATGTGTTTTCCTGCTGCTGTTACCTGAAATTCTGATGTTGTGGTTTGTTGGTTTTTTTAGTGCTTCTCCCCCAGAGTTTCAAAATAAGGCACCTACTTGAAAAGGAGAAAAAAAAGAGTAGCAGTTATGAGTGAGCTCCTGTTTCTGCCTGTGATTTAAGTTGTAGGTTGTGCAAGGAGATAGAGCTGGCCAGCTGGTTGCATGCATCAAATTGGCTTGTGTGCAATGCTGTGTTAATGTAGTTACTCTGTTTCTGGGATGAATCCCACCTGGAAGCAGTTAGAGTGGTTTTGTACCACGTGGACCTGATGCTGATAAGCCATTCAGGATGCAACTTGCAGAGCCAGTGCTTGTTATTCCTATACTGTGTTGTGATTACTGGGAGCAAGGCATGGACAGCAGGGTGACTCCTAGTGGGATTGGTGAACGTGAGGCTACATCCTGTTGTACTATTCAGTATTCCCATGTAGCCACCAGGCACCTCAGTGCCTGACACTTCAGTCCAGTGTGGTGGCTCAGGTGCTGATTGATGTGTGCAGAACCCACTGAGCTGTCTCACAAGTGGCTGTTCTGGTTGAGCTAACAAACAGAGAGTATGGCAGGAGTTAGCTGGGACCTCTCCAGACTTAGGAGCTCTGGCTTGTGCTGAATTCCAGCTTTGCATAGAATCAGTCAATTCAGTGTCTGCATTGTGCATTTTCATTCGTATGTTACCTAGTTTGGGGGTTTTGTGGTTATTTTGTTTCTACTTCCCTTTTGGAGAGAGTATCCTAGCTTCCCTCATTCTGAACAAGGTACAGAACAGAAAGCAGAAAGTTCAGAGTAGCAAACACATCTTTCCTAAAATAAAGTGTGCTACAAGTTTTGCTGTCAGAGAGTCACTGTCTGGACTCTGTTGGACAAAAAGCAGAATCTAACACAAGGTTTTGTGGGTCAGAGTTGCTTAGCAGTTAAATGAGTGTTTCTTTATGCTTGTTAAGAATGTGATTATTCACAGAGGACAAGATTTATAATGTATGTAACTGTGGCTTTGTTGACAAGTGTCTGCATGTTATTCCCTGATAGGAAAGGATAGGATAATTGCAGTGTTACTGCTTTCAGTTGGAATTGATTTTCTTTTTTTTTTAATGCACGTTTTAAAAGAAATGTTCTTCCTTATCAAGGTAAAAAGATCAAAAATATGCCAATAGAATTTTAATATGATGTTTCATTAAGACATTTTTTAAAGTGGAAGTAGGTTTCCTGTTTTGAGGCTTACAACTCAATGCCTTGGTGGACTGAAGAATAATTTGGATTATCTCTTATTTCCCTGTTCTTAAGAGGCACAGCCAGAGAGTCCATGTAGCTGTGTGTGCCTTTTGAAAAGGGAGAAAAGGATTCTATGATGAACAGTTACCTGTGTGTATCTTTTATGTAAGTGGCATGTAACTAATTTTTTCCAGAATTATTTTGCAGTATGCCTGTTGCATCTGCTAAAGAAAGATATAGTGAGGAAAACCAGGTTTACATTTAGTCTTTTGCCTATATGTATATAGGGAGACCTGCAGGCAAGCCTTTCTGATGGTGAAATCCCTCTGAAAGGGCAAACTCCATGCAGTTCAATTAATTTTCATTTAGAAAAGGAGATTTTCACGTGTCTATGGAAGGAAGGAGAATGGGAGACCCGTGCTTAGGTTTAGTCCCATCTGTGTAACTCAATATCCTGAAAGGTACATAGTGGTTGCTTTTCCTGCAGATCAACTCTAATAATCAATCTTTCAGTGAATTCATAACATTCTCTTTTTTATGGAAATGCTCTTCCCATATTTATACATTTAAGATGCTGCACTAGGAACTTTGAATTTTCTTTCTCAGTCAGCTGAGAACTAGGGCAGAGAGTTGATACTGCACCTGGAAAATGTTTACAAAGAACCCAATCCACATCTGTTTGTCTGTTGGGCAAATAAACACTAGGAAGGCTGTTTGAGATAAACTTGGGGCAGTCTGAGGTAATTCAGGTAGCTGAAATGATGAACTGTACTAAGGTGGTTGTTGCTAAATTATCAAGTAACCTTTCATCAAACAATATGAGGGTAAGTTGTGGTATTTCCGTGGTCAGTTCTTCCTTTTTCTCTTTCCTTTGACAAGTTGAAATTGTTTTGTGCAAAGAGGAGACTACTTAGTCCATGCCTGACTGTCCTGAATAGAGGTATGTATCCCTTTGGATACAAGTCGATTCAGTGTTACTGAATGCATCTAAATCTAAATGCATTTTATGTGATCCTTTTGGGTTTAGTGATGTTCTGGTAGAGTAAAGCAATCATAAGCAAAAGTAAATTTTAATTCTTTTTTCTTCCCCCATACATTGTAGCTCTGAAGAGTCTGATGATGATGACCAGCCTGAAGAGGAACTGCCCCAGCTGGCACTTGTAAATGGTGGGGATCAGCAGCCAGCTGTGAAGGAGGATGTAGAGGAAGATACCAGAGACTCAAAACTGAAAACAATGAAGGAACTTTTACCCCAAAGAAGTGACCAAGAATTATTAAAAGTAATAATCCTCAGTTCTTTGATTTATTTTGATGATTAATTTATAGGATTTTATAAGCAGTGTTTCTAAGCCTCTGGTTTCATTACAGGTACAGTCTTCTAGTGGGTTAATGCTGTCTGTATGCCAGGTGCCCACTGAAGCTGCTCTGTCACTCTGCTTCTCAGCTGGACAAGGAAGAGAATAGAATGTAGGACTCATGGGTTGTGATAAAGAGAGGGAGAGATTGCTCACCAGTTACTGTCATGGGAAAAACAGACTCAGCTTGTGGAAAAAACGTCATTTATTACCAATCAGATCAGAGTAGGGTAATGACAAATAAACCCAAATCTTAAAACACCTTCTCCCCCACCCCTCCCTTATTTTGGAACTTAACTGTATTTGTGATTTTCTCTACCTCCTTCCCCCCACAGCAGCAGTGCAGGGGAATGAGATGTAGGGACTGCAGTCAGTTCATCAGCCCTCCTCAGGGGGAGGACTCCTCACACCCTTCCCTTGCTCCAGAGTAGGATCCTTTTCCTTGGCATGCAGTCCTTCAGGAGCAAGCTGCTCCATTGTGGGTCCCTTCCACAGGGTCAGAAGTCCTGCCAGCAAACCTGCTCCAGTACAGGCCCTTCTCTCCATGGGTCACACAGGGAGCCTGCTTTCAGTAGGGGTTTCCCATGCAGTCACAGCCTCCTTTGGACATGCACCTGCTCTGCTGTGCTGTCCTCCATGTCCTGCAGGTGCATCTCTTCTCCACCTTGGACCTCTGTGGGCTCCAGGGACACAGCTGCCTCACCATGGGCTTCACCATGGGCTGCAGGGGCATTTGTACTCTGATGCCTGTACCTCCTTCCCCTCCATTGCTGACCTTGGTGTCTGCAGGGCTGTTTTGCTCTCATGAATTCTCCCTCCTCTCTCCTGCTGCAGAGCCAGTGCAATATTCCTTCCGATTTCCTTCCCCCGCTTCCTTCTTAAATGTTATCTACCAATGCTGCCACTGTCACTGATGGACTTGGCCTTGGCCAGCAGCGGGGCTGTCTTGGAGGTGACTGGCATTTGCTCTCTTGGATGTGAGGGAGGCTTCTGGTGGCTTCTCACAGAAGCTGCCTGTATAGCCCCTCCCACTATCAAAGCTGGCTTTATGCTTAGGCTCCCCTTATTTTAGCAAGAACAAAGAGGTTGCATGTAGCAATTTTTGAATTTTTCTCCTGAATATTGTAATTAAAATCTATGTTGTATGTGTCCAGAATGTATTTTTTTCAGTTTCTGGCTGCATAAAATTTTATTAAAAGACTGATAAAAGTTCCTTGTAGCTTAGTAACTTGCTAGAAATGCTATGTGGTGTGTCTGAGTGCTGTTATGTGACTTACCTACTGAGGAGCATGTGGGGCTGATGGTGTTTGTTTTCAGCAGAATGTGAGATAGCTCTTGTACCAGCAGAACTTTGTAGGAAGTGGAGGCTGTGCAGATGTTTTTCTGCAGTTGTATAGCTGCAACATTTTTCAAGGAGGACAGAGGAATATCAGGAAAATCTGTTGTTCTTTCATGAAGGATCTGAAACAGGCTGTCCTGACAAACCTGACACAACTGATGAAGGCTATTAAGGAAAAATCAGGAACCTTTTGAAAAGGAAATTGTGCCATTATAGCAAAATTTCAAGATGCTGTTTCCAAATGTGGACTGATACTTGGGAATTCCTTATAATTCCTAATATTTAGGATTCCTCATAACTTCTTTTTTTGTGTTTGTTTTTCATATTTATAAGATTTAGGCCATTTGCTTTTGTTGCAGTTGCCTCACTTGCAGAAAGCCTTCTAAAAGTGTCAGCATGTAGTTTGTGAAACAGATCTATGTTGAGATTATGAGTAGATGGAGAAAGAATCTTGTACTGCAAGGATGTATAGATAAACCTTGAGGCACATTGTAAATTTCATGCATGTGCTTACAGAAAATGTACCAGTGCAACATAACAGTATACAGACACTTCATGAGTTAATAAATTAGGGGCTTTTATCATCCTGTTTTGTGATGGTAACATTGAATAGTCTGGAAAAAACCTTTTAAGTAAATCTGCCGGTTGTGTCTGTGAAGTAGGGAAGAAAGTGATGATAAATGACATTGTATTAAAAATGTTTCCAGGATGTGGAATACAGCTTGTGTGATCAGTCCTGCTAATTTGATACCTCTCGATTTTGCTCTTGGATTTTATAATACGTATATATTTGGGCTTAGTTTTTTTTGAAGTGTTTTCAGTCACAACTGATCCAGCAGGTCATCTTCTGTTCAACTGGATTACGTTTTTCCACTTAGCATTTGCCTTTTTTTTGTTTTGCAGCTGATAGAATCAGCATGCACAATGGATGAGGCAGTAGCTGCTGGTTTGAAGCTCAATGATAAAGGTATGTTTAACAAAAAACTCCCATCAAACCAAAACAAAACCCAGCCTTTAGGAGCTGTAGCTAATTCAGTGAAATGGGTTGGGAGGTATTTAAAAAGTGGTAAAGCTTATGCTAAAAGTTACAGTATTGTTTGTTTGTTGTAATGCAAAACTGAATTTACAGCTTTGCAGGGAGAAAGATGAAAAGAGGATGTGGACCAAAATCTGTAAATAAAACAAAAAAGGGGAATTTGTTCTGTGAAGCTCAGGATTACTTTGTACCTTAAGTGATTCTTAAGGTTCTTAAGTGATTCTTAAGGTTCTTAAGTGATTCCTCTTCTTGCAGGCTGCTTCTTTGCCCAGAACTTGAGGTAGATAATACTGGGTTAGCAGTAGTAATTTTAAATGTTCTAGGTGAGCAGTCTGGTATGAAAAAAATACACTGGAGTTTGTAGCCGTTAAGAAGTAACTATTGTTTGTATCAAGGCCCATCACAGTTTTTTGTTCAGGTTGTTTTCAAGACTTGCTTGTAATTCTGAGTAAGAACTGTTTAAGACTAACATTAGACAATTCCCCTGGTTCTCTAGCAAAACATCACCCAAGCCATGCATTTGATCCCTCAGAGCCTATGGAGGGGTGTCTGTTCTGCACCTCAATTTATGCAGTCTCATACTGTTACCAGAGCAAAGCAAAACAAAAAACCCAACACACTTCGTGGGAGTGTGTTGTAAGTGTTAGATGTGTAAAAGGGTCATAATTCTTGGATTTTGGGTTTGTTTCTTGACATCATCCAAGTCTGGGGTAAAGTCTTGTCTTATATTAATATATTTTTGATTTGTTGGAGTTGGTCAGGGAAGAGTGGAATGTTGGTATTACAGAAAGATCAACCATCTGTTTGTAGTTCAGTTGTCCATGGTTTTCCTGAAGTTGCATGATGGAAACAATGAAAAAAGCTATTTATGATCACTCTTGATTAGTTGTTCTAAGTGGTTCGTGCATCTTTTCATGCAGTATCCTATGGATTTGGAAGCAATATGTCTAGGAGGAAGCATATGTTCCAGTATGTCTTAGAGGCATATGCTGAGGGAGAAATGTTTTACTCCTGGTTTTAAAGTACAAAATTTTTTGCTTCTTGAATTCCCCATTTTATTTACCTTACTTTCATTTTCTTATTTTTATATGAAAGTGTGAAGATTTTTAACAACTTCCAAGAAGCTTTAAGAATATTCAGGCTAATTTGAGTGAAGGGATGCTTTTGTGTTGTTTGATGGGGCTTTTTTAATGGGCCAAACCATTTCTGAGATTGACTGTGTGCATGGTCAGATTCTATAGATGGAAATTCTTGTATCCTGGCAATAGGAAACAAGGCTGGCATGTTTTGAGATATACACTGAGTGCTGCTGTTCCTGGGAGACTGATTACTTTTCAAGGGTTTTGATTAATATTAAACCAAATTAAGCTACCATATATCCTTAAACTTTGTTGTAGTTCACAGTGTTTGAACTAAATCACTTCAACTGCTGGTATGTAGGCCCTGCCTTTTGGACATCTTTGTGTTGATCTAAGAATGTTGTTTCACATCCTTTCAATATGAGCCCATAGAAAAATCTTCTTGGCAGCAAAATTCTCACTAATCACAGCTGTTATATAAAATATTTAGGAGTAAGCATGCCTGACAGTGATGGTATAAATCATCTCATTTTGGACACATTTTTTAAAAGTGGAGACATTACTGAACATCTGCTTTATCTGTGTCAATTTGAGATATGCTTTACTTGTTGTGAAATGTCAACTGTGAGAGGTCAAGGCAAGATAAAAGCTTTGCGAAAAAAGTGTGACCATGATATTCTTAAATTTTTCTGCCCTTTCAAAATGACAAAAAGGTTGTATGTATAGCTTGTATTCAACAGTTGTATAGAGCTAAAACAAGAAACAGTGCCAGTTTTTTACAGGTATAAAGATCAGATGTGGCACATTGAAAATACGTGTCTGAGTGAAAGATGTGAAGTTGTAGTAATACCTGTTGCTTGTGATTTGTTTCTGGGGCTGTTGTTTTCTGTCCATCTTGAAAACCACAAAAGCAGTGGAGGTGCTTCTGAGCCAAAGTCTCATGTAAGTCTGTCTGATATTCACTGCTTTTTGAGCTGTCAGAAATTACTATTCTCTTTTATCATGATGGGGGAAGTCACAATAAGAAAAGGGTTTTTTTTGTTATAGGTAGCAGCAAGTAACAGGGGAAGTAATTACAGATGCTCCTGTAAAGTTTGAGACTTTGGAGCTGCTTTTCTCATTGCTCATTAGTTGTAACATTTATGGGGAGAGCAAGGATTCCTCTGGAAGGTGTCTGGTGTGCCCTGCCTGCACTCCAAGGATGATTCCTATCAGTAAGAGTGAGTTTGTCCCTTCAGCTGTATGCTCCCCTAGTACAGGAAGAAAAAATTGAGTGTACTTTGCACAGTGAATGTCTTCAGAAAGTTGGGATTTTTTTTGTCATTTGCAAATGTGGTGGGTTTCCAAAGACCACAGGTTAATTTTTAAATAATTTTGTGTTTATAGGTTCCTGAGACCATGGTTTTCCAAATCCTTTGTTTCTGTTCAATTGCCTCTAAAATTGCTCATGATGGGGCTTTCTCTGAAGGCAATTGAGTGCTTAGCCCATGACCTAAAAGTGGGAAAATCTTTGAAATACTCCTATATTGAGCCCACATCTTTTTAAGGGCAAAGAGGTTTGCAGGGTCACTATTCACATTCAGGATTATCCATCCTGAATACAGTGTTAATTGAGCTTAAGAAATAATAGCATGAGGCCTCTAATGACTTGTGCTTGACCCACCAGCAGCCTGACAGCTCCTAGTTTGGATGTCAAGACAACCACACATTTCTCAGGCTTAAGCCAGTGGCATGCATTTTTCTGGCAATATTGTTTAAATTAGATCTTGAGCAGAAGAGTCTAGGTCTGAATGGTGAAGGAGAGCCTCCACTGGCACATTCCCTGGATGCTTTGAACTGTCCCTCTTGTATTTATTGTGACCTTCCAGTACAAAAAAGATGGAGAGGCACTATTTACAAGAGCATGTAGTGACAGAGAAAAAGGGGAATGGCTTCAAATTGAGAGGGTAGGTTTAGGTCAGAGATCAGGAAGAAATTCTTTACTGTGAGGGTGGTGAGGCACTGAACAGGTTGCCCAGAGAAGTTTTGGGTACCCTATTCCTGGAAGTGTTCACAGCCCCAGGTTCGATGGGGCTCTGAGCAACCTGATCTAGTGGAAGGTGTCCCTGATTATAGGAGTTTGGAGCTAGGTCATCTTTGATGTCTCTTCCAACCCAAACCATTCTATGATAGTTGAGCTATATATAAATATCAATACATAGACTTCAAAAAAATCTTAACAATGTTTTCTGGTATCTCTTTCTAGATCCTGAATTCAGGGAAGAGTTGCTAGTACTTTAGTTTTCCTTGGGATGTTTTAATAATTTTTTTTCAGTATTTATATGTCACTTCTCTGATGTCAGAGTAAATGACAGAGTAGAAAATTTGTTTGGAAGTATTTGTTGGAAGTATTTCCTCACAAAATGTCTCCTTTTGCAAAGATTTGGCTGTTTAATCTTCCAGAGCTAAAACTATTTTGATCATCCAGACATTGTTCTGGATTAGAAAGCAAGTGTGCTGAGTGTGTGTGTGTGTGTGAGTGTGCTTATTCACTGGTCTCCCAGACTGGGAGGGGAGGTTGGCCGGAGATACTGGTGTCAGACACCAATGCTCTGCAGGCACTTGCTGTTCCAGAAAAGATTTAACCTTCTAGTACTATTTCAGATCATGGACTAGGAATTTTCACAATAATTTGTTCTGGTAATGCTGCTTCAAGCCAAGCTTGTGTGCAGAAATACTGGTAACATGTTCTTGCCTTCATGAGCTGTGCACAGCAGCAGTCTGAAAGTGCACCTGGCTGGGCAGACCTTAATGCTGAGATAGTAATCTCTTGATAATCACCAGGGCCCAAAGATAGAAAGTTATGGCTCGTGTGGACTATTTGTAAGTGATAAGGTTATCACAGACTTAATATGCATAGTTTTCTTTCAGACATCTGGATTTAATGTTGAAAAGCATTTGGTAACTGCTCCAGTGTGCACCTGAGCCAGAAATCAGTCAACACTATTTCCAGATTGGCAGTGATGTACATATTCTAGCACACAGATGGGCTTCAGCCTGGAAGAAATACCAGCTTGAATAAAAACAGAGACAGATATACCTTTGTGCAATTTGTGTGTAAAAATATGTGGCAATTATGAAAAAAGAACAATAAAATGATATTTCAGTTGTTATATATGAGAGGTAATTACTTGATTAATTGCCAGACTG
>VZTN01012359.1:258164-283888 GCA_013400515.1 Erpornis zantholeuca
TACTTGATTAATTGCCAGACTGCTAAAGAAAACTGGAAGATAAATAAACCTCTACCTTAAAGCAGCTGCTTTGCTTCAAGTTTCAGTGTATCTGTGGCCTGAAGTAGGAAACTGTTGTGGAGACTGGTAAACATTGTGCAGGTAACAAGTAGCTACTACATTGTTCTAGTAATTGAAGTATCCTACTGTTTTGGGGTGAAATTAACAAAAGGAACTAATTCTTCTTTTCCATTTCACTTCTTTTCAAAGCTTCCTCTGGTAAAAGGAAACTGAGAGATTCTCCCACAAATTGCAAAACCAAAAATGAGCAAGTTGCAAAAAAGTCAAAATCTAGTTATGTAAGTACTGTGTTTTTCTCTTTGTGCATTGTAAAATAAATGGAATTACCTGACTTGGTCAGTGATAGTGATGTGTTTTATCAGAAAATCCAGTCAAATCAGATCTTGCCATCCGAATGAGGGTTTTGTACTTTTTTTATTGTTGGTATTCTGAATGGAATTACCTGCTTTGTTCTTTAGTGCTTGTGGATTTGTATCACACCAGCCAGTTCACTGCTTTGGAGAAGTGGTTGATGGCAGGTAGCAGTATGTGAGGCTCTGAGCACCATTCAGTTTTTGTGAACATCTGTGGGAATTATAGGCTCTGTATCACTTTGCCTACTCAGGTCATTCTTGTATCTTCTCAAGCACATGAAGTTAACATCTTTTACTACTGCTATTCTTTCTTATAGAAGTAATATTGCCTATACATTTGAAACTGTGACTTAGAAAAATCTTTAAAAATAGTGAATTGGTTACATTTAAAGGACTTACTTTGACCTCTGATAATAAAAATGAATTGTGTCATGATCGTGGTGCATTCAGGATGGTATTTGGCAGATTTGCACAGTCCTACAGTGCTGTCATGAGGCCATCTCCCAGGAATCCCAGCAGACATCCTTGAAAGACACTTACATAGAGAAAGGGAATTCTACATAAGTACTGGAGGCTGGATGAATAAGGGTGATTGTGTTGAAATTTAGGCTAATATTATCCTCAAAAGAACCAAATACAGAAAATATGGTTTTCCATTAAAGCAAAAATATTACTACTCATTTAGTCCCCTTCTTCCTGAAAGAAAGATGTGAATTAGGTTTGTTCCTCCTCACCAAACCCCTGGGTTTGGTTATGAAAGGAGGCTTTAGTGAATTATTAACCAGTCAGCCTAGCAAACAATCCTCCACTGGACCTGGTTGCATGTATCAGCCTGATTTCTGTTCTTAACAGTTTCATTACAATTAAAAAGGGAAGGATTAGAAAAAACCAAATGTGGAACATGTGTTTTTAGAACTCATTATAGAGAACTACAGTGAGAGCTTGCAGGGGCTTTTTTTAGTCTTGCTTTTCCCTCTGGTGCCTAAGACCAGAACATACTTGGGCAGCTATTCCATGGACTGTAGCTACTCACTTAGTTACACTGTAGGAAAGGAATTAATGTCCTCTGTTACTCAGAGTGCCTCTGGGTGATCTGGTTTGTGCTCCTTCAGCAAAGTAAATGTTGATCCAGCCTGTTGGCATCTCTGCTGTAGACAGGTAGCTCTATAACCACTTTTCATTCAAAGCTCTAGGAAGAAACTCTTGTAGTTCTTTGTGGTGAATACAAAGCAGAGCAGCTTGTGGCCTGTGGAAGTTTTGGCACTTGTTAGCTTCCACTTTGCAGGCTGATAGTAGCTGTTACTGAAGCATTGTTGATGAAAAGTTTTACCAGTTTTTAATGTGACTCCATGATGCTGTGACATAATATTTGTGGATTTTTTTACCCATAAATCTTAATATAAGCACACCATTAGACATGCTCATAGGTTTTGGTGAGTTAAACACTGCATGCTCAGTAGTCTAATCTGATTGCCAACCCTGACATCTTCTGCCTTAAATATCTTGCAGAATTGCTAATAACTTTTGATTTTAAAGCAATAGAAGCTAGACAGTTCTAAATTATTTATATTTTGGTATATAACTTTGCACTGAGTATGCTTATCAAGTAAGGAGTTTCAATTTTTGTGGTGAAAGGCATTTTCTATGTTTATGAAAGTTTTGGCCTTTCTTTGATCATTGGCTATGTTTGAGGAATCACTTCAACTTGAATTTTTCTAAAGTGCTTTTGTCATTTAAAGTAGCTCTTTAAGGATAAGCAATATTGACAAGGTTTTATTCTGTTTCTATAGTTGTAATTTATATTAAACCTAATAGATACCCTTTTTTAACATAGCTGGATGATTCAGAGCCCAAAAGACAATGGGAGAGGCAAGAGATGCTTGTGAAGAAGTTGCAAGGTACATTCCCTGGACTGGATAAGGAGGTGAGCTGATGTCTCCCTATGGCACATCAGGTTTTGACTTCTTAAGAAAACTGCAGCTGTTGATAGTCCATATGGAACAGTTCTTTTACCAGCAACGCTTTTGTAAAGAGCCCAGGGTAGGAAGGTTTTTGCTGTTCCTGCTTTTAGAATGTAGCTTTTCCTGAACTGAGAGCAGTGGGATGTGGTTAGGACTATATGGAACTTCTTTTCTTACATTTCTGGCCCTATGACAGGCCTAGTATAGTCAAATTTGATGACTTACTATAAAAATGCAAGGGGAAATTATCCCTCCCTCTCTCACTCTTCTTCCCCAGACTGCTAAATATATTGTTCACTTTGTATGACTTTAGTATCTGATGATCCTCAGCAAGTGGTCAAACTCTTTCAGTACTGTGCTTTAAACTGTTGGAAGCAAAGGTTGTTCATGTATGTTCTTATACTTCTGAAAGTACAGTGCAGCTCTGCCTAAACTGAATGTGTAAAGATAGACTGAAGAGTTTTCCTTTGTTTTGAATCGCCTGATTTTGAAATTCAGGGGTTTTCTTTGCCTCATGTTACTAGGCACAGAAATTTAGCTTGTGCTTATCTCACCACAATGCAAAATGTCTTATTTTTTACTAGGAGCTGAGAGAGGTACTTCAGGAACATAACTGGGTGTTTCATGATGCACTGGAAGCCCTGAAAATATTTGCAGACGATGAGGAGGGTAAACACAGATTTATAATCCATTTTATCCCAAGACAAAACAGACTTGTGACACAAGTATTTTTGAATGTCCAGCAATGACAGTCTTGACAGCAACATGCCTAGAAACTTGCATTTATACTTGCAATTAGTATTACAGGGAGGATAAAAGAAGGAAAACAAATGTTTTTGGTTTTTTATCTTTTGCTCTATAAGAAGGGATCAATCTCTTTGCCCTGCTAATACAGATAGGCATAAAAAGTCTTTAATTACCTAAGGGTTTATCTTATCAATATCTTATCTTTATCAATATATTTTGATAAATGTCAAAGCTGATACCTGTTCCCTTTCTGCTTGGTTAAAAATAAGCTTGTTTTTTAACAGGACTAATTTGTAAATTACTGGTTTCTAAACCAGTAATTGCAATTAACTGCATAGGTAAAAAGTGGTATATACTATTTTGTCCTTATAAAATGTATTCTAGGAGAGAAACATACTAGAAATAGGCCTTAAATTATGCAACCCATCTGTAAATACCAGTACATCAAATGTGGCAGGGAGCAAACCCAGTGATTCCAAGTAAATCTGCAAGTTATAGCTTAAGCACTATTTAGTGAGTTGATTATTTTTCAGTGTGTTACACAGCTGTCAGCTATGTGCATGTTTTGCTGTATCAGCTATTTAAGTGTTCTTGGGATACAGTAGTGTTCTTAATTGAGTTCTTTACAAGTGGAGAGAACTATCAGTACTCAGGAAGTTGAGTCCTTACTGGTGCTTCTGGGAAGGCAGATGTAAGGGTTGGATTCAATCAGCAGCAAGCTGGGATTGTGCGGAAGAGAAACTTCTGAACTGCAAGTGCTCTCTTCCAATGAAGGAATCAAAATCCATGCAAGGGACTTCTCAGAATGACTTGCTTGTGCTGAGTTAAATAACTTCTGTCTTATTTTAAAACAGCTGAGTTATTTTGAGAATGAGATGCCTCATTCTTTGAGTTTTTTTAACAAGTGCATGTTTTCATTGTCCCTCTAATACTGTAGTACAGTGCATTGAAATGGAAAAATAGATCATTTTCTTGGTGAAAGAACGGTTGTTTTCTCAAATCAGCAGAATTAATGTGTCTGCAGTCAGGTGCAGTGAGACCAGTATCTCATCTTAAGGATACATCAGAGTTTTTAACAGTTTGCTCTTACCTCAGAGCTTTCTGCAGCTCACAAATACTGCATTATGTTGATCATCTATATTTTAAGATATTTAAAACCTTCTGCTATTTGAGCATTATACAAATGAGCTTTGCTTATCTTATACTCACAGTTGGAGCTATTTATATGTTTTATACAGATGTGCTTTTCTGTTCTCTTAGTAACACTTGCTGTTGAGTTCTTGTTTATTAAATACTAGAACTGTGTTTTGCAGATCTGTAGGTTTTATTTTGGAAAAGCAACTTGGGTTTTCACCAGCCCTTAACCAATTTTCATTGCCTTCTATGTTGCTTGCATAGGCGTGGAATTTCCTCCCAAAAGGAAAGTTGTTGACTGGACTGAAGCCTCCACTGAGAGCCAAAGTGATGCAAGTAAAGAGAAGACAAAGCAGAAATCTTCTGAGAAAGAGCAGAATGGCTTTCAGAAAAAGGACAAAGGCAAAAGGAGCATTTGGAGTTCTAAAAGAGAAACAGAACTCATGGAGGATGATTCTGCTTCTGAAGACGGCGGAAGCTCCCTGGATGAGGACTACAGCAGTGGCGATGAAGTGATGGAGGATGGCTACAAAGGGAAAATCCTCAGCTTCCTGCAGGATGCTTCCCTGAGCGAACTGACTCTGATTCCCCAGTGTTCTCAGAAAAAGGCTCAGAAGATAATAGCGCTCCGGCCCTTTAACAGCTGGGACGCTCTGGTAAGTCTGCATTCTTCCTTTCCTATCCCCAGCCTGCCTAGAGTCAAGGTGGCTTCAGCCTAGGGAGGCTTAGATGGGTGGCCTTATCCTCATTAGGCTAAAATGCTATGTTCCTCCTAAGCCAATAGCATTTCAAATAGTGTCATATGACCTGATTTTGAATGAATTAAGGGGTGATTTTTCTGGAAAACTCAAGCTGATTGGCTGACATTACTGTCACTCACTCTGTAGCATAGAAAGTTGGTTGATTTCACAGCAGAAGGAGAAATTAGAGCTTTCACTTGAGAAGGACGTGTTTGCTAGCCTGTTCTGAGCTCTTGTAGCTGAAAACCCATGCAGGAGGGAAGAATGTGGCAGGACCTTTACTGCAGACACTTGTGTAGCAGCAGCAGCTTCCAGGGTAGCTCCATGATTGAAGAAGCCAGCGTGGATATTTTCAGTTTCAGGCAAGAAATGGTTGTTCTCTTTTCTTTTTTCTTTTGTGCTTTTATTCTACGGCAGCTTAGTGGCTAGCATGGTTTTGCTAGCTAGGCAGTGCAGCCATTTTTAGTGGAGTGAGCTGCTGTGTTTTTATTAATGAAAGGTAAAGCAGCAGAAGGCTAAGCCACAATCCACCACAGAAGGGAAAAGGATATGTTGGTAAGTACATTATCCACTGTCGCTGTGTTGTTACTTTCAGATGTTTGCCATGGCTTGTTTGTAGACTTTACAGTTTTTTTACATTTTATACAGTTTCAGTTAACTGCAAGACATCAGACCTGCTAAGAGCAGTGTCCTGGTAAGAAATTTGAAGTGCATTACAGCAGATTGTCTTGATTTAATTTATTAGTGCTCTGGATTTTAAAGCAGTAACTGTGCATAGGCCTTTTTACGGAGTAATTGGTGTTTTTCATCAGTATGCATTCTGAAACCCCCCCACCACTGATGTATTGAACTTCATCAATATAGGTAAAACAATAACATTTATTATTCTCTGTGAAATATTTTACCCCAAAACAGTAAGGGATACAAAACAGAATTTTAAGGAAAACAAAATGATCTTTGTTTCTTGTGTTGCAAGGGAAGGGGGGGAGACAAGAGGACTATACTTTAAAAAAATACAAGGTATGGGTATGCTGCAAAAGAAATTCGTTTTGCCCCAAGCCTTTGGCTTCTCACAGAACATCTGTCATACAGCTATTCCTTTCTAAACTTGTTGGATTTTGCCTGAGCTTAATTCTTTGCAGAAGTATTTGCTACAGGGCTCTTCTTTTCTCTGTGTAAAATATATTACAGTAAAAAAAAAAAAAGCTGCATGGGCCTGTTTGTGTTCAAAATTTGTCTTTCATGAAGATTGCTGCTGTCAGCAGCCACATGTTTGTGTAGTATTGTGAATACTTGCCCAGAGTAGAAGCAGTTTGCAGCAGATTTTAGCAGATGTTCTGTATCAGTGTGGATTTAACTGTTTATAAAGATCCAGTAGCTCAGTAACCCAGTGTTTTTCCTACCAATTAATGGGTGGTTAGAATAATGGAGAGAGCTGATTCAGTTACAGCATTAAAAAAATTGGCTTAGTTTTATGGTCTCTTTTTACTGTTAATGGTATCTTGTGTAACACAATGTAAAGTACTACAAGTTGTTACCACTTGTTCATTATTAGAATTGAGGAAGATATTAAGACTCTCAGTCTGAGATTAAAACTAAAGCCTGCTTATTTGTAAATTGGCTGTTTTATTCCACAAAAATATAAATGAGAATGCGTTTTTTATTCCAGACAATCTTTTTAAGTTGGACTAAGCTATTTTGTTCCCAAGAGGATTTAAATTAATTTCATAAGCTCATAAGGTTAATAAGAACACTTGGAAATACTTATTCTTTGGAGTAGATATTTCAGACAGATGTTTAACTTGATCTAGGAATGTTTAAAATACGTAGAAAATAATTTAGCAGACATGGCTCTCAGATTAAATGGAGAGAGCTGAAATTGTCCTTGCTTACAAAGATTACTTTATTTGGCAGTTTAGAAGTGCCTATACTGTAGATCAAGTACATTTTCCAGCAGGCTAGTTTTATCCAGTCTTACATGCTGAACATGACTAGCTTGGGAGAGCCTCCTCTCAAATACCAGCTTGCATAAAGAGTACTCAGGTGTGTCCTTGAGGCTTTAGGTGACTCTCCTTGGAGAGGTGAGCAGGGTGTGCAAGGACCGGTGGCCTCTCTCCAGAATACATTGTGTGCACAGGGAAAGTAGTAGGTAACAAAAGAAATTGGAATGTGTTTTCTGAGAGCACCTCTCTCAGTGCTCATCATATTCACAACCAAAAACTGCACACTGTTCACAGGAGGCAGAGGCTTTGGAAGGATGGCCCCAGGTGCTTCTGCAAAGCCCAAGCACAGAGCTGAGGCATAAGAGGAGGTGTGATGGATGGATGGGAAATCATGAGAAGCAGCTCTGCACTGCTGCTTCTTGGGAGTTAGAACACAAGGGGAGCAGATGAGTGGTTGACAAACTAAAGGATGGTCAGTAGAAAGCATGACTGTGACATCCAGGAGGAGAGGCAGGGGTGAGCTTCAAGAGGGGAAGGTGAAGCAAAGGATTAGAGCAGGCTGTGGGACAGGATGGAGAGGAAAAGTTGCCATTGTCTTGGTCTGCTGTCATGTGTTAGGTAGATCTTGTGCAAGAGCCAGTGTTCAGCGATGTTTTTCTCTCAGTGCAGGCCTGCTCTGTGCTGGCTTTCATGCTCTATACCTCCTCTGGACAAACATGAGGTAGTAAATCAACAGCTGTTAAAAGAGACCTCCTCTCCTGGTGGGTCTTTTCATAGAATGTTAGAAATCCTGAGTTAGAAGGAACCCACAGGGATATCAAAGCCCAACTCCTGTAGCCCGGCACAGGACAGCCCCAAGAACCATGTGCTTGAGAGCATTGTCCAAGTGCTCCTTGAATTCTGTCAAGCTGGTGCTGTGACCACTTCCATGGGGATCCCATTCCAGTGCCCAGCCACCCTCTGGGTGAAGAACCTTTTTCTGATACCCAACCTAAACCTCCCTGGACACAACTTCAGGCCATTCCTTCAGGTCCTGTCCCGGTCACCACAGAGAAGAGATCAGTGTCTGCACCTCTGGTTCCCCTTGTGAGGAAGTTGTAACTGCAGTGATGTCCCCCCTCAGTCTCCTGTGTTGGCTTCTCACCTCTCTCCTGTTTGCTTTGAGGTCGTGGTGATACCCCATTGGCACACATTGTGGGCCATCAGACAGCATGGTTTCTTTCCTTGGTGGATGAACATCTGGGCAACAATTGGCCTTCCTCCCCATCCTCACTTCTCTAAAATCTTGTTGGTGCTAAATTACATTTTAACAGCACTCTCTTTTCCAAACTGTGGAATTGGAAACTGCAGCTCTCAGCACCATTTCTCAGCAGAGAGGCTGTGAGCACAGTCATGTAAGGGCAGTACCTGCCTGTGTTCAGTGTGTGCAAAGAAACAAAGGTAGAGCCAAGACTGGCTCCCAGAGGAGCTCAGCCAAGGCGTTGGGGTCTGGGGTGGTGGTCTGTTCCTTGGCCTGCTGTGTGTGCCCAATGCAATATCATGCTGCCTCTAGTATATGCAGGAGATGAACTGGAGAGGGATTCATGCTATTCAGTTTTGTATTTTTTGACGTGTATAACTGTTACCTATTTGAATTTCCTTTTCTTGTAAAAACATATGTATCCCTGTGAGATTTGCTATACTGTTACTTAGCTGTCCTGCTGGTTTTGCCTGGGAAGATAGACCCCCAGCAGCGACTAAGTAACTATCTCAAAGATGGCTTCTTCAGCGAGCTTGTAGCAGTGGCTTAAAAGAAGAACTTCTTCCAAAATTAAAGGCTTAATAACATGAAAATAACAAACAAAAGCACCTGAGGCAAGCTCACTCACCTCAGGGGGAGAAGCGAAAGAGCATGTGGCTTTGGAACTTTGGAAGTAAGGGCATTTGTCAGGTTAGATGGGTGGGATTACATGAAGCATTGTCCAGTGAGGATACAGAAAAGGAGAATCTACAGGTCAGGGGGCTAGTGGGTCAGACATAGAGGTCTTGTGGGTGGGCTAAGCCACCCACAACCCGTGGAAGATGGAAAATTTTGGTTATGTGCCCATATTTGGAGGCTTTGTTGTAATAGAAACCTCTGCTTTTAGGGGGAGCACTGCTACACTGTATCCTCTCATTTTTCTCATTTACAGTATTCTTTTATCAAAAAAATACCCTGTCTTATTTAGCATTTAAGTACTTGGTGGTCTGTAGAAATTCTTACAGAATACACACAAGTTGTTAAGCTGTTGGAGAGCGTTACATAAAAATTTTGATGTAGCACATCACCTTCAGGGGAGTGGGAGAGCTGAGCTGTCAGTGGTGGATGTACTTGTCCATCCTATTCTGTACACTGCAGCAGTATATTAGCTAGGAGATACAGACTCAAGGGAGAGTAGCTCCAGCTTTTTTGTCAGACCAGTTTGTTTGGCTGCACATGTACAAACTGCCACAAAACCCAAACTCCAAAACCACCTTGCACCAAAGCCAGCTGAAGGGAAGCAGCAAATGCATCAGGTAAGAAATGGAAACTGCTTACAGTGGAACTGGAGTTTGTTGATTGAGGCTGACGCTGACTTTCACCCTTAGACAGTAAAGTGAAAGCCTACACCATCTTGCGAGTACTGTAAAGTAAGCCCAGGCAGAGTAAGCTGGTGTGACAATTCCAGGTGTACTGTGGAAGCTCATGGGTTCAGTTTCCGTGATGGTCTCAATTTTTTGGCCTCATTTAAAAAAGCTGAACTTGGGAGGGTGTCAGAACCTCTAGAAAGCAAAGGCCACCCGTGGATCTGCTTTGTGTTGTGAGCAGGATAACACCCCGTGTTTCACATGCAAACCAGTGGCTAAAATATTTCTTGTTGAAACTTGGACGTGGATGTTAATGTGCTGACATGAAACAATACCATTTCTTTTAATAACAGATGGCTCAATTCTCCACACCTTTATTTATGGATTACAGGATTTCTATTCATGCCAACCAAAGCTTTAGGCATCAAAACAAATGTTGAAACTTTGTAGGCACCTATTAAAACTTGTGTTCTTTTTTATTTCTAAATAGAGGTGTCTATTTAGAAAAAGTCTTTGCAGGTACTGACATGTGCACCTTAGTCTGGTCTAACCTGTGAGTGTTGGTAAACTTCCTGGGGTTTGTTTATAATGGAAAAAACACAAACAAAAGAAACATACCCCCCAAACTGTAATTGCCTCACTCCATTTGTTTTTTCAATATTTTTTTAATGGAAGCTGGTTTTTAAATTTTATTTTATACTTAATTTAATCTGGTTATAGTCTTCACCTTAACAAAACTTGCTTTTACTTTGTGGCAATATTGGTGAGTTACTTACACATATAGCTGGATCATATGATTCCTTTTATATGGAAGGAGTTCTTGGAGGATATATGCATATGAAGTGCAAAATATTACAGATCCCTGTAAAATTCAGAAAAATCTCTGTGAAAATTACCTCTGTTTTAATACAAGAATGGCAAATCCAAAATGTCTTGTATTCTTAAATTCTTTAAATTCATTAATAAACAAAAAAAGAGGTCTGTTTTTACAGTGAAATATGCATAAGTACTCGAGAAAATACTATAATTACAAATATGACCCCAATTACTGCAGAAACAGATTTAGTGGTAGGTTTTACACTTTATGCAGATAGTACTACATGGAATTCAGGAGAAATCGAAGGGCCTGTTTTGGCACAACTTCAGTCTGCTTGGCACTGGCATGTAGAATATCCATACTGTGATGAAGATCTGAAGTTTAGAGGAAGGAAATACAAAGTAACTAGTATAAACTTGAGGAAGCAAGTGGTGGAAGTAAGGCTTCTCTGTACTGTCAGTACTTGGTGACCACAGAAAACTTTGGGAAACATCTTTCTTTTTTTTAATTTTTTTTTTCATATGCCTCTGTCCAGTTTGAGTGTGCCCTTTGTGGTAGATGTAGAACTGGAACCAAGTAATGCTGAGCCCCAGACAGACCCATAACAGAATGTAGTAACCTTCCTTGTAGGTTTGTTTACCTCAATGCCTACACTATGCTTACATCTTACATCTTTAGTACCTAATAGGGTTTGTTTGAAAGGGCATCTTAATGAGAAGCAGTGCTTTGTTTTCTTCCTTTTGGGGTTTTGTTCTTTAGTGTGCCTGGCCTTCAAAGCTGCCTTTGCATTCTGTGTTGCTTCCTATTGAGGATTTTGAGTTTAAAGCGCCTGTATTTTACATTAGTAACTCTTCAGAGGATTTTTATCTCTTAAACATTCAAGTTTTGCAGTGTAGGGAGCTGCAATGCTGACCTTCAGTGTGGATTCACAAAGTTTGCAGTGGGCCAAGAGTAAGGAGTATTTGAAGTTTTGAGAGAACATCGGGATGCTATTGCTGTCTCCTCCTTGAATTACTGCCTGCAGCAACTGTGCATTTTCACTGCAGCACCTTTGCTGCTATTATCAGTGTTCATAGAAATTTTTTTATTATTTTGCAGTTTGCAAAAATGACGAAGACTACTGGTTTATCAGAAGATATAGTGTGGAACTGCAAGATACTGCTGAAGGAGAGGGATGTGGTTCTAAAGCTCATGAATAAATGTGAAGACATTTCCAATAAACTGACAAAACAAGTAACCAGGATTACTAGAGATGGAGGATGTGGATGGAACATAGATCAACCCTCCATTCTGAATCACAGGTATCTCTTGTTTTTATACTTTATATGGGTATTGGGCAATAAGGTGTACTTGAAGACTGGGATTTTCAAAAGTGTAGACTCTGAAAGTAGAGTTGCAGATTTTTCATAATTAGTAGCTCTCAGTGAGCTAGATACTGATGTGCAACACCTGAGAGAATCTAACACGTTTTTTTAAAATGTATCAGGAAAGCTGGTGAGAAGGATAAGAACCTAAATTAAAACTGTTTTATTTCCTTCAGTTTCTGATGTAACAGCCAACCTTAAGCAATGGAATCATAAGTTGTCAACTTATTTCAAATAAGAGCCCAAACAAACCTGCTTGTGTAATGGGGGACAGATTTCAAAAGGGATTAGATTTCGAAGATGCTAAATTGGAATAAATCTGAGCAAACTGGGAAGGTTTATGAGCTGGATGAAAGCTGTTGGTCAGGAAGGTCAGATGTACAAAGTAATCTGAAACTCTGTATCCAGTGGGAGTGGCAGGACGGATGTGTTGTGGGGAGGATTTATTTCAAAATTGGTAAGGATCTCCAAATGGATATTAGGAGTAAAGGGAGAATTTAGGAGGAACGGAAATGGATATGGATATGGTGGAGGGCATTACCCTAAGGGTTAGGAAGCATAGAGATGTAATGGGAATGGCCAAAGTAGCAGCTTGAATTAGAGTTGGATGCTGTTATACATAAATAGCAGAAGGATTCTCCACTGTGTGAAAATAAAACCTGGGAGGAAGCAGGAAGTCTTTGGAGGAAGAATGTCAGTGACATTTCTTCTCTGGAAAAAGTGCTGAACTGGGTGACTTGCTATTGAGTGTGTTTTGTGGGTTGTGTGCTTGGGTTTGGGTTTTTCTTTGGTGCTGACACAAACAGTAATTGTACAACAGAGCAAAATTAGGAATGCAGCTGCAAAATCCCACTTAATTCATTGTGTATTTTAAAAATGAGTGGTTCCGTAATTGCTTTTATCTGGTCGTGTATCACTGATTTTAGAAGATAAGTTATTTTTTATGTTACTCACGTTGATAATTATTTAGGTCTATGAAAATGCAGATAAACAACTCAGTTTGTGTGTAGGTGACTGATTAATAAAGTTTGTGGGTTTTGCTACACAAGGAGGTCTGGAGTGCATTAAAATAGATGCAGTGTTAAACTTGCCATTCTGTGATTACCATAAGTGTAAAGTTGTGCTTCATGAAGAAACAGATAAAAGGTGGTACTAAGCTTGGTTGTTTTTAACAGTTTGAAACTGAAGCCATATCAGAAGATTGGGTTGAACTGGTTAGCATTGCTGTATAAACATGGATTGAATGGCATCTTGGCTGATGAAATGGTAAGTGTGAAACTGGTAATTTAAGAATCATTACAATTTTGCAAAAAAGTCTTTGTTAAATCCTTGCCTAGAAATCTAAATTGCAAACAGTTCTCCAAGATCTTAGAAGCTGCTGAACTCCTGCTTTCCGTCTGAAAGTCAAAGGTAGCCTAAGATTCATGGACACTGACAAATACAAATCACATGGTATCTTTGATGCAATGGAACCAGTTTCTACCACAACAGGTTATTTTCAAATCATTGATTTTAACAGCTCCTCGCCCAAAAATATAATTCATTCTACTTGTCCAGCATTTAGCATAGTGAGCCCCTATTTTCTACATTTCTCCATCAGTTTCAAAACAGGTAGATAACAATACAGGAAAAACCAAGTGGGTTGAAACCTTTTCTCCTTCTCTAGAAGCAGCATTTTCACCATCTCTTGTCATAACACTCCCCATCAGCTTTGAACTAAGAGAGACAAGCTTATAGGTCTGAGGTTTTGTTGAGTGCTGACAGCACTCATAGTTGTACAACAGAAAAACTTAGTGATGCAGCTGCTGGATTTGTGGTCTGTTGTTTTTAATCCTGGCTGCTGTTCATTTCTGATAAACCATTAATGAATGGATTGGTTTGCCTTGCTATGACTTAGGCAGTGTTTCAACTTCTATATGTTCCATGTTAGTAAGAATGTGTGTGTTTGTGGTAGATACATGAAATTTTTAAGTGCATGATGCAGGAAACAGGAAAAGTGAGTGTTGGTGGAAATGCAGGCTTATTTTAAATCTGATTCCCGTATTAAATTCTGCTTAAGAAATATCTGGAATATCCTTTATACAACTGGCTCACATGGAAATTAACGTTTAGTTTCCAAGTAATCATTTTTCTGCACTGTTGGTTCAGGAAGGTAAACTTTTGAAGATGATTTGAGGGATGATACTGAACTAAAACAAAAAACTTCATAAATGGAAGAGATGAATCTCGGTTCAAATATTGACCTGAAATGATAATGAAGTTTGACTGAGGTTCTACTTAAGAAGGAATTGTCTTCTGTAAAATCAGTTAAACAGAACAAATTTTCTAATCAGAGTTCTAATCTTTTCTGGGCCTTCACTACACTGAAATTGTCTTATGAATTGTCTTACAAAACACTTTTATGGCCTGCAGACTGTAAATTTTGTTTAAATGGATTTGTTTTCTCTTAGGGTTTAGGAAAAACAATTCAAGCTATTGCATTTCTGGCTTATCTCTACCAAGAAGGCAACAGAGGTCCCCATTTGATAGTTGTGCCAGCTTCAACATTAGGTAAGTTACAAGCTTCAAAAATATTTTTGTTAGAAAAAAAACCCAAACCAATCATGGACATATTATAAAGCAAAGATAATGAAAGAAAACTTGATTTTCTTATTGTGGTACTCAACTCCTTAAGTAATTTGAATTGGAATGCAGACCATACTGCAGACATGCTTGTTCTGAATTAATTAGACTTAGCATGGAACTTTTTTAGATGAGTTGTATGCTTTGAAAAAAATGAAGCTGCTTGTTACAATTTGAGCTTGTTTAGCCAGGTAGTCTTTTTACTTACTGAATATTGGCTGAACTTCCTAGTCTTCAGGCTGTGCTTAGGGTAAGGTTTCATGACATTTTAAACATTCACTGTCTTTTTCCCTCTCAACTGCACAGCATCTGTCAAAGCTGATGAAAATCCTAAAATGATGAGGCCAACTGTCTTTTAGTTGTGTGTTCTGATTGTTTTATGGCCTCAGTTGAAAGTAGGAAGAATATGATGGGATGAAATATCAGCAAAGCTGATGAGGTTGAGCAGAAAATGGTTCTTGATGGAGTTAAATTGGATTTGTTGAATAAAAGGAGAAAATAACAAATTTAGAAAGTAAATGCTGCTTTTAATATAAAATACTCATTTGGTTTTCAAAAATTTCTCCTGACACATCATAAAAGTCTTCAGTTGTTCAACTTAAGTTTGAAATCGCCATTTTTAGTGTGCTTTCAAACTCCACTGGAACTCCCTTTTTAAAAATAACTCTTAATAATGCATATATTGCGTAAAACCTGAGGTGTACATAAGTATGTGAACAGAGGTGCTTTTGTGAAATCAGTCTTAGAGTCCAAACTGTAGTGGTGGGTTGGCAATGCCTGGGCAGTGCAGTCTGCTGGCAGCTTTCCTGACACTTTTCTGGAGGTGTCTCCTCAGCCCTGGTCTGGGTCCTGCCCATTCCCAAGTGGCATTTAGCAGAGTCCCCCTTCTGCTGTGGTTTGGGGTCAGCAGTTGTGTTGGCTGTCAAGGAGCTTCCCCTTGGGCACAGTAATGTTGCCTGTGGCCATGTGCTGCTGCACACCTGGAGCTGCACACCCGGCTTGTGAGGCTCCTCTGCCTGCTCCCAGAGGCACTGTCTCTCCTGATGACATACTTCTGGAGGCAAGTACTGGCAGATGAAGTGATTTGCTTTCTGAGGAATTAACTGTCTAGGGAAGAAATCAAGTTGCAAAGTTAAATTTTGTATTTATTTCACACTGTGGTTACAGACCGTGCAGGGTCTGTTCCTGCAGGAGTTTAAAGTGCAAGCTGGTTAAGAGTTACTTAAAGCCCAGTTGGGGTTGCTTCAGTTTCTTACATATTAACAGTTTTCCAGTTTTGAGACAGAGTATTTCTTAACCTTCATGAGAATTTTGAGGGATTTGCACTAAAATCAGATGTTTGCTTTAATGCTGAGGTGTGAAACTGTAAGATGTAATAAAGTATAAATTACTTGGGTTTTGTTTCAATGTTGTCTTACAGATAACTGGATAAGAGAAGTTAATCTGTGGTGTCCTGAACTGAACGTCCTCTTTTACTATGGTGAGGAATCCAGTTTAGAAATTAATCCAATAATACAGTTGCTTGCATGGTCAGTCTAAGAAAAGATGAATTGCTCATGGAAGCATTGTTTTAAGACAGTTGTTTAAGTACACAGATTTATTGATGAGTGATTTCTGTGTAGTGTCTTTAATTGTTATATGTGTATAAATATATGTAATTGTACTCATTTTATGTCTTGTCCTTCTGTAGGATCGCAGGAAGACAGGAAACATCTCAGGGTGGACATTCATAACAAAGTTGTTGATTTCAATGTGATTGTGACTACGTAAGTACAGTGGAACTACAGTGAGCTTTAGTGTGGTCCTGCTGACCTCTAGTGGTACAAGAAACCAGGCATTTTTGTAAGTCGGGTTTCGGATAATGGTTAACTAGGGTTTTATTATTGTGTAAGAGATAATGTGTCATAGGTGCTTTAGATATGTGTCTGTCAGCATGTATAGATAATATTACATTGTGCTACTCTTCAGTAGATTTCTAGAAAGTGTTAACTGAGAGCATTGGCTCATCAAGTAAACTGTAATCATTTGCCAGTAATAAACTGTGTTATGGTTGGTTGCTTCCTGGCAGTTTTACTGCCCCTCATGTACTCTCTCCATAACTCCTAACAATATGAGAGAATTTAATTTGATTGTGATGACAGTACATTCAGAGAGGAACTAAGTGCAAGGGATATTTCTCTCTGACAGATACAACTCTGCAATCAGCAGCTCAGATGATCGAGGACTGTTCCGCAGGCTGAAGCTTAACTATGCAATTTTTGATGAAGGTCATATGCTCAAGAACATGAGCTCTGTCCGCTACCAGCACCTCATGACAATTAATGTAAGAGGTTTTGTTATTGCTGGGTTAGAGGGGACAGCTCCTGGGTTTTCTGTTTTATAGTTACAAGCAGGGGGGAAATAGAATATTAACTGTAAAGTTCATATACACATAACTTTAGAGAAACTAAAGTATGCAAGTGGATTTAAGTGTTGGTGTGATCTAAGGAGTGGCTCCTTCACTGTGATTTCTTGCATGGAGATAAACTCCCAAAGAAATGTAATAAATTTCCTGTATCATCATTTCAATGATGGTAGTGCTTGAGTTTCAGTGTTTAGCAAACTCCTGGTTATATCCCAGAGTAGTAAAGATTTTAAAGATGCTACTGTTTCTGATTACTTGTGCTGTTACATTGTAGTATTTAAGGACCTGCTCTTATAGGGCTGTGCAAGAAGAACTGGCTTGAAAATATTTTTTAAGCTTACTGAAACTTATTTTTCAAGATTTTTCATCAAAAGCCTTTTAAAATAGCTGATCTTTAAGCAATAAAACTTGCTTGTACTTGCAATTCAAAACTTGTGCCTAAGTACTGTATGACATTAGAGAACAACACATCAAGAGGAAGAAAAAAGCCCAAACAACAACAACAAAAAACACCTAACAACAACAACTAAAACAAAACCCAAACAGAATCAAGAAAAAGCCCTGTAGATCCAGGAATGTTTTTTAAATTGTCTTAAATTGTGCACAGTTCCCCACAGATCTGTAAACAGTTTTGCTGACTCAACAAGGAAATCATTCCATTGTTTCCAAATATATAATAAGTTTAAATAGTTATACTTTAAACCAAACTCATTTTCTCACTTCTCCATAGCTGTGGTTTTTTGACCAATAATAGGTTTAGTCTGTTTGGCAAATGTTTCTCACTGCTTTCCACTTTGGACAAACAGGCCAAGAATCGCTTGCTGCTAACAGGAACTCCAGTTCAAAATAATCTGTTGGAGTTGATGTCACTCTTGAATTTTGTCATGCCTCATATGTTCAGCAGTAGCACAAGTGAAATTCGAAGGATGTTCTCTTCAAAAACAGTGAGTTTCATGAATTCTCTTCTTGAAAATAACTTTTTTCTGTCTGCTAGAAAACTGCTGTTGCTGCATAATTTCTGTTTTACTGGTATCTTATGGAAACAGGTAATGTGACTTTGAAAATCTAGAAAATGAAACAATTGAATAAACCATCTAAATTAAAATATCCTCTAAAAGATATCTTGGAATACTAATGGTCAGGTCAAATATGTCTTGTTTTGGCCAGAGTTTGAGTTAGAGAAGTTTAGGTGGTGGTGTTACAGCTGAAAGCTTCACACTGCAATTGAATTCTTTCTGTGTTTTCCTTAGAAGAGTGCTGAAGAGCAAAGCATATATGAGAAGGAGAGAATTGCACATGCAAAGCAGATAATAAAACCATTCATCTTGAGAAGAATAAAAGATGAGGTAACATTTTATCTTTAAAATGATGGGTTTGGGTTATCAAAAAGCCTGATAATCTTTGAGGCCAATCTTTGAGTGTAATATGAGGTGAAATTACTTTCTGATCTTAAATAATGGGTGCTTGCAGAGTTCAGTGGTCAGTGGTCTGAAGAGGGTAACCCTGATTAGCAGGAGAGTGGATTCCAGATATTGCATATAATATTATTTCATGCAGTTCTGGAGTGTGCAGACCATGTTACTTGATGGGGATGTTGATGTATAATCCAAATCAAGACCTGAGTTGAGTTGCTGCCTGAGTTAGTGAAGTTGCAAGCAGTGAAAGGAGTTGGAATGAGGAGAATGAACAGAGTATCCTAACAGCTGTAAGACAGGTTTTATCTGGTATCTTTTTTTTTGGTCAGGTCCTTAAACAACTACCTCCCAAAAAAGATCTCATTGAACTTTGTGCCATGTCTGAGAAACAGGAACAACTCTACTTTGCTCTTTTAAACAAGCTCAAGAAAACTATTGACAGTAATGGTATGTAAGGGCCTCATTTCCTTTTGGTGGATTTTTTTCATGCTGAGAAAAATGCTGAATGTGATACAAAGTCTTTGCTTTGTAGAAATGTCTCATGCTCATACACTGTCTATGTCCCTTCTATGAATTTTTCTGAAATTGAGGTAATAGGTGAATTTTCAAACTGAGTTCTTGTAAATAAAGCTCTGCTGAGAGATAGTTATTTTCAGTAGTAATAAAAAGATGCCTTCTTTGTTTACAGAGAAAAACTCTGATATGGGAAATGCAATGATGCAACTTAGAAAAATGGCCAATCACCCTCTTTTGCATCGTCAGTATTACACAAATGACAAACTCAGGACAATGTCCACACTTATGCTCAAGGTAAGAGGATGAGATTCAGAAGCAATCCTTCATTTCTCAGAATTTCTAATGCAAACTTGTTTCTTTCTTTGTTTGTTATATTGTCAGACTTCTGGCCAAAAGTGTGTCTTTGCCAAATTTATTTCATTGTTGCTACTTTTTATTTCTCTGCATCTATCCAGTGCTCTAATCAAGCTCTGTATGTATTTAACACTGATTTTTGTATCATTAGAGTGGAGAGAACAGTTGTGGGTCTGCAGTCATCTCCTTTTCATTAGCTCCCCCTTAACACCCCTTCCCTCCACCCCAAAATTTAAAGCCAAGGTGTTTATGGGAAAAATCTCAGGTGGACACTTGAGTTTAGTAGCTTTCTGAGTAGCAAGAAGTCTAGATTATACAGAACTAAGAAAAGGAATATTGATCTGTTAAGGATTTTTTTTTTTTTGTTATTTGTCTGAGGTTAATGCCTGAGGAGCTTGGGGAAGATTGTTACTTCTTTCTAAAATATATAAAAAACTCTCAATGTGCAGCAGGTGCTCTAAAAAATTGGAGCTGACTTTGAATATTCTTCAGCTTTGTTTTAAAATGAGGCGAGACAAGGCTGGGGAGAAGCAAGAAGTGACCCATTGGTTTGTGAAGGATTTTTGTCCCTTTTTATTCCCATACCATTGTACTCTCTAGATGTGGCTTTTTTATCCTCTTTCTTCCAGGCATGACATCCCTCTACCCACCCTACATCTTGGGCTGGGCTTCTCATGTCTTCTGCCATCTGCCTAAGGATTGGATCTCCCTTTTAGGGAATATGTCTTCAGGGGAAGAGGTGTGATAAAGGGGTAGAAGGTCTCAGGGTTTGATGGGAAGTAGGTAATTGCTATGGAGGCTGAACATACCCTAAGTTTTTGGCAGTACAAGTGCTTGTAAAAGCCAAACTCTGAAGTAATTGTCTTCTCCTATAAACCTGAAGTTGACAGTTCACCTTCTGTTGCTTGCATGAGCCATGCTCTAGCATTTGTCCATGTCTAGGTGTGTTACTTTTTTCTTTCAGAGATTATGGATGTTACTGTGTGGTGATTTTGTTTTTAGTTCTCTGGAGAGATTGTGGACTGCATTATTTCCCTTTGTTTTTGCTAATAGGAACCCACACATTGTGATGCTAACCCTGACCTTATCTTTGAAGATATGACAGTAATGACAGATTTCGAGCTGCATGTGCTTTGTAAGCAATATTCTCACATCAGTGACTTCATGTTAGACATGGATCAGATCCTGGATTCTGGAAAGTTTAGAGCACTGGAACGCATTCTCTCCGACCTTAAAGAGAAGGTATTACAGATGGCTGAAGCTTTTTCTTGTCTAAAAAATTAATATCTGGTTAAATTAATATCTGCCAGCTCTCTATGCAACCCAGTTGCTTTTCTGTGGAGTGTTACAATGTAATTTGCAAAGCAACACTTGTAGCTTTTAATGTGCAGCCCTGAGTATGCACATACTTCAGAGACAGCTGAAGTAAACTTTCCCAGTTTTCCAGGTTTAAGAATGTTCAGCTCAGGTTAACTACTTTATCAACATATGGGGTCTTCCATTATTTTCCCACCTCATGGACTTGGACCTTTTCTTGGCAATTGAATAAGACTGTATTACTTTAGAATAATCATTTATTACACAAGAATAATGTAAAAGCCAGTGGAAAAGTAAGAAGAGGTCCCTGCTTGCAGTCCCATCCTGAGATTCGAGCAGGTTTATTATACAAATATGTGTGCCATAATGTTTCAGAGTATCCTGAATTTGCACATGCAGGTGCTGTGTATCTGATTATTTCAGACAAAAGAGGGTGCCTCTCTATATTACTTAAATTTAAATATTTCATGTTTTGAATGAAAATAGTTTGATGTTTATGGATGGAGTAATCTGTTCTATATGCATTTGATATGCGATGTGTTTGAGTCACGCAAGTACAAAGGAATTAAAATATTACTGCAATGACAGTGAGTTAATGCAGCAGAAGTACTGGATAGGGAATCTTCACTGAAAGTCAATTTTGACTTAATTAACTCCAGCTTGGTTTTTTATTTTGGAAAACAGAGATTCAGTGAAAGTAAAAATGATATATTTGTACCAATAAAGAATTTCTGTAGTTCATAGCTGACATGTTTTAAATTTTTGCTTTGCTTTGTCTTTTCCAGGGTGACAGAGTTGTGTTGTTTAGCCAGTTCACTATGATGCTGGACATCTTGGAAGTTTTCCTAAAACACTGGCAACATAGATACATTAGGCTGGATGGAAAAACGCAGATTTCTGAGAGGTATGTGAATCTCACCAAAAATGAGACAGATAGTGAATGTGTTGGAGAGGGGGAGGTGACTTCAGACCCTTACCATTATTTTCCAGTGTATAGAAGTCTGTGGCCACTGGACATTGACTGTGGAAGGCATTTAATGTTGAATTTTGGATCACCTTAGTAAGGGTGAAGCTGAAAGATGAGGTTTAGATGGTGGGGTTACAGTCTTAGCCATGGAAATCAGCCATCTTCAGCAGTTCCTGGTGTGTTTGATTTGTGTGTCAGCATGCCATAACACCTGTAGCTATTCCTTGCAAGTAGAGTGTATCTCTTTTACAATAGGCAGATGAACCCCTGTTTCTCTAGGACAAACCATTCAGTCTGTCTCCGCAGCTGAAAATGCTGCCATGTTTTTTTGTGTTTGAGCTGTGCTGGTTTTCTGTCTCAAGAATTTTTAAATATTTTGTTATATTTGTTTAAATATTTTGAAGGCTTTTTGCTTTATTCAAACAGCTTGTCATTCTTGCTGTGGTGTTACTTTCCCTGTAGAGCCGATGTCTGTTTCTGCCCTTGTATGTGCAGTTAGTACAGAAGACAGTCATGCAGCGAAACTCATCCCTTCCCTCCTCATTTGTTTCATGTACTTCAGTCTTCCCTCATCCTCCAACTGGCTCTTTGTGTTCTGTGATCATCAAAAAGCTTTTTCTTTTTATTCTTTTCTATCTATGTGTCCCTTCAATATGTTCCTCTGGTCACTGCAGAGGACTGTTGGTACCCTTTTTCCTGCTGCATAACATCTGAACTTCAGAGCTGCTGTGCACTGCCACTGTCCTCTCTTCCAAAAGATCATCCCAACTTCTGTGTTCTCTGGCTCTGGAGCCAGTGCAGTGTGTTTTCCAAGGCTTGATGCATGGTGTCTTGTGTTCTGCAGGATACATCTGATAGATGAGTTCAATACAGATATGGGTATATTTGTATTCCTTCTGTCAACCAAAGCTGGTGGCTTGGGCATTAATCTGACCTCGGCCAATGTTGTTATTCTCCATGACATTGACTGCAACCCTTACAACGATAAGCAAGCAGAAGACCGGTGCCACAGAGTGGGTCAGACACGGTAAGACTTTTTTTAATTATAATGCTTGGGTTTTCTTGGAGGCAAGCTCTCAAAGGAGGCTAAAAGGACAGTATTTATGATTAAAAGTTTTAAGCAGAGACTTGTGAAAACCAGCTCTGGGTTGTATGGGAGCTAGGAACTGTAATTGTTCATGTTGCTGCCAGAACAAACCTTTATTTACACTCTCCTCCTTTCTCTAGTTCACTACAACTCAAAAATTCTCTATAATTCTCAACTTTCTGGTGCTGGGAACTATTCCAAGGTAGATCTGAAGTCTTGGGGGCTGTCTAACCAAGCTATTTGTTCTCTTCAGGAGACTTCTAAGCTTTTAAGTGCCACCCTATCATAAGGAGTGAAACCATAGAGTGTGTTTGATTTCAACTGTATTCAACTGTAACATGGAATTAGGGGGAATTTGACTTGTTTACATTGACAGAGATTTTGGTGACATTTGCAGTGGCTGGGAGTGCAGGAGAAAACATGTTTTCTGGCAATACAGAGCACAGTTATTCCAGAGAAAAATCTTGAAGCTCTTTGTATTGCCTTCTCATTCATTTCCTCATCCTTGCTTTAGACCCCAGCCAGCTGAGCAAAGGCATCCTTCCCTTTTGCACTAATCTGAACTATGAAAATGGGTTTTTCCTATTTTGTGGTTTGCAGAGAAGTACAAGTCATAAAGCTCATCAGTAAGGGGACTATTGAAGAAACCATGCTCAAAATCAGCCAGCAGAAATTGAAGTTAGAACAAGATATGACTGCAGCAGAATCAGGTAGGTGTCTTGCACATAATGATGTCCACTTAAGCAAATTAAAGCTGCTGCAATATATTGCTCTGAAAAAAAGAAAGTTCTTGATGCAGACAAGCCTTTTGTTATTTGAGGTTTTTTATGTTAAACTAGAAAGATGGTTTTTTGCTGCCTATTTTTTGATTTGACAGGAAGTGCCCTCTGAGTCTGACCCAGTAATCAGTGTCCAAGTTGAAGCAGAGGGAAAATTTTTTACAATTTTGGGAATGTAGGCTTGTATCTGTTTATGTGAAATATTTTAAGCTGTACTAATGCTTGTTTTTATTCCTCAGGAGAAGAAGGAACCATTCCAGCAGACATAGCCACACTATTAAAAGCTTCATTGGGTCTCTAAAATGTAAATATGTTGTGAAATTCAAGGCAGAAAGGTGATGATGTACCCCAAGGACTCTTACATTACTGTTGACCAGGAGTTTTATGAACGTTTATAACTTTTTGTAGTTTCTTTATTGTATTGCTCATGGTATTGAAAATTTTTAACACAAATAGCATTCTTTTGATGCTTAAAACCATAAATGGCCCATATGTGCCAACATCAGATGCTGAATAAAGGTTTTACAGATCACTTTTAAAAATGGGGACCTAAGTAGTAATTGTTTTAACAAATCTGCTACTGCTTAAGATTTGTCAGTATTTTTGTAATTATTTCTACCTCCAAATATATATATATATATATAAAAACTGTCTGTTTCACTGGATTCTGCGTGTAGATTTTTTTTATATGTGCCTTATTTGACAATGCTCGAGTCTGTTTCTGCTTGTTTTGGTTCATTGATGTTCCGTACTGGTTTTGTATCAACTTGTTCAAATAAAATTCCATAGATTGACAAAATGTTTCCATGGTCGTGGTGATTTGGGGCAGGTGAGAGGATTATAATGTGCATGTTACAGATCAAATAGGCAGCTTTCAAACCAGCTGGAATGTTCCAATTGAACTGACTCAGCTTTGTCCAGCAGTAGATAATTACCAGTGTGTCATTATACTCTAATTACAGTGGTGTAATATTGATTGTAAAAACAGAACTCCTGGTTCTGGTCAAGTCAAGTCTGTGGGCATTTTGCTCAACCGTACATGAGTTCTGCAAATTCAAAATGGATGGGAAATCAAAGCTTTTCCAAAACTTATTTTCCAAGTGTGGACTAAACTGCTTGGCTTTTCCTAGAAATACTCTGTGGCTGTGCTGTCTGTTCCAAATGCACATCTGAAATAAGGTGAAGATATACTGTATTGTTTGAGAAGGGGTAAGGGTAAGAATCAATTTGTTTGCCTTGCTTCTTTAATTCCACTGGTTCTGCTGGACTAAATAGTGGGATTTAACAGAGAACCACAGGTGTTTAATGCTACATTAGGTTGTGTGTTTTTGTTAAGCATGATGCTAACCCAACTCTAATCCCATTGTATCTGCATGTTCTCATCTGCTTAGTTCAAATGTGGGTTGAAACAAGGTCCCTGCCCTTCGGGGTGGGTTGTGTGGTGTTGTGGATGTGTATGGGATCAGTTAATGTAGTCTGGCAGAGCAGTGGTTCCCCTTGCAGTCAGTATCTGTCTTTAGGTGCTGTGAAGCTCAGGTGTGTTTCTGCCTTTCTTCCTTGTAACTGTTTCTACCCTTTTTAGCTGGGGCTCTCAAGGGATTGCAGAGTCACCATCCTTGGAGATAACCAAAATCTAACTGGATGCAGTCCTGGGCAGCTGGGTGTAGGTGGCCCCGTGTGAGCAGGGACTTGGACCAGGCGACTTCCAGAGGTCCCTTCAACTATTTTATGGTTCTGTTTTTCTGTTTGCAAAGATGTACAGAGGGGAAAAAACAGAAATCCACTCTCTCTGAAGTCAGTTGCTGAAGAAGACAGGAGTTTGGGAGCTAAAGAAGGAAAAATGTATAAAGAGCCAGAATAAAGCATGCAAGGACTTGCAAAGCAGGTGAAGATTGGAATGAGTAAAGATTGGTGCTTTTTGTTCTGACAGTACCTGACTTGTCTCTCTTAGGGGTTGTTTGGTGTCACTCATGATTCAGTGAAGTAATACTTAAGGTGGGAGGGAAAAACAAGTGTGAAGGGAAGTACTTTCCCGACAGTGGCCATTTCCAGCCCAGAGCATTGCCCAGGTTTGTCGTGGTTTATCTGCTTACACCACACAGTGGAGACCTCTCGCATGCACTTGTCTCCCCTTGAGTTTGTGTAAACCACTTTCATCTACAGCCGCCCACATTGCCAGGATTTCCACCTGCCTTTCCTCCAGCCCTGGGAGAGCAAACCCTTTGTTTGTTCTAAACCTGGTTGCCAGCACCAACCTCCAGTTTGTGTCTCCTACTTACTGGCAGAGATACTGAGTTCTTGAATGATTTTGCAGGGTGTGCAAATGAACTGTGGTACATTTGTGGGCCCCAGCTCAGCTGTGCAACTGCTTTTCGGATTGTTTTGGAGGTTTTTGTTTGTTTTCAGGGGCACAGCATAAACCTCATGTTTCTCAAGCACTTTCTTCAAGCCCTTGAATTTTATTGACTAAATGGGTTCCTTCCTTCCTTCCTTCCTTCCTTCTCCTTCCTTCCTTCCTTCTCCTTCCTTCCTTCCTTCACCTTCCTTCCTTCCTTCTC
>VZTN01012359.1:284134-406132 GCA_013400515.1 Erpornis zantholeuca
CCTCCCTCCCTCCCTTCCTCCCACATTTGCCCTCTCCACTTAACTTGCTTTCCTCCAGATTGGAAGACTGCAATAGGCAAAATATTGTTGAGATTGCACCTCTCCAGGAAGATTAATTCACCTTTTCTCCCTTTGAGAGTGCACAAAATATTAATTGGTTTGGTAAAGCACTGTGTTAGTAGAGAGGGAATGTGATTGAAACCACACTTCTGTGAATCAATATTTATTACTCTACTAAATCAGTATTTTAGATTCTCTTTCAAGTGGATACAAGTGGTAGATTTTGATTTGATACAGCATAGCCATCTGAAGTTAATTTAAATGATTCTGAAGTTAATAACTTAGGATGCTCGTCATATTGAAAACTAAACATGCATTTGCTTTTCTGAGCAGCTGATCTACATTACAGTCTTTGGCCTTTTCTGGATCCAGGCTGCAATAGCTGGAAGTGCTTCCACTCTCTCCCTCAGAGCCAAAAGCCTGGGGTATTTATCTGCCAGGTCCGGTTTACAGGACAGAAGTGTCGTACTGCACACATCCCAGTAGAAATCAGCCCATGTTACCTAGTGGAAATGGGAGAAAAAGCAGTAAATTTTAGTTGGTAATCTCAAAACCAGAACTACTAATATTCTCAAAAAAAACTGTGAATTTATCTGTTTTGTTTAAGTTGTCATTTTGGGTTGGGTGCTTTTTAAGCCCATTATTGCAGAATAGTAGTTAGGTTGCAATTCAAGGCTTGACTTCAGTAAATATTGGTTAAAATAAAGCCCTTGCTACAAATATTAATTGTATTACAATATTAGTCTTTACTGCTGAAACTGTGCTGCAGAAATTTGCTTAAAACAGTTTGGGGTAAAAAAGTATTTTTATAGAGGTTTTTTTTTCATACTGCCTTATAAATAAGTTGGTGATGATAAGCAGAGTTCTGTGTAGTCATGAATTTGTGTTCACAAGTTCAAAGGCATTTAAAATGTTTTGTGTCAACACACTTTTGAACTGCTTTAGAAAATGCAGATCCTAGTTGTGGCTTGCCTCACCTTTCTAATATTGTGGAAAATAATTTTTACTTTGCAGTTGGATGACCAACTGTGTATTGGTAAGAATAAAGAGTTTAAAGTGTGGGGAGAGTTGCTTCATGGCCTGACATGGAACCCAGAAATTCACCAATAGTCAATTACAATTAATTTTTGTGGCAACCTGAGTGGAATGGGAGAAACAAGAATTATACTTACAGAATTCCCTACCAGCCACTTCTTATCCCCTAAGAAAGTATCCAAATCTTTCAGTAGCTCAGGTGCTTTGTTAGTCAGGATATCATCAAATGCTTTTTTCTGGTGGAAAAACAAAACACAGAGATGCTCACCGATGTGTAAGCACAGCAGTCAGCAAAACTGAATTTTTGGGCTTTTCTTATTTATGAAAAAGAAAGCTGAAATATGAAAAAGATTAATGCTAGATATCAAAGCACAATATTCATGGCTCACTGAGCCATGACTTAAAGCCAATTGCTCCCTTAATGAACACCTGACTGCTCAATGCTGTCATGTCTGTGGTGATGCTGTTCCTTTTCCTGTGCTGACAGCCACGCAGCCATGGCAGGACTGGAGCTCTGCCATAGATTGGGGAAGAATCCAGCTACAAAATATACTCCTAATGTCTCACAGTCATTTTTTGGGGACGGTTTTGAATCCCACCTTTTCTAGTGTGCAGAGTCTCAGATTTCCAGAATCCCTTGTGCTGAGTCTTTCCATGCTGTCACTCAGATGCTGGTCAGTTATCTTTGCTTATTAGCCTTTCTCATGTGAGATGTGGAACATGGGTTTTGAGCTTTTGCTGGGGTTTATCTTTGAACTTAAATGTTCCTGTTATTTTGCTTTTTTTGACTCCACTGCAATAAGATTTGAGGTGGCTAAAGTGTGTTTTATAAGATGATCAAAAGGCTCAGGCCTTAGTATTTGTATGTTAATGGCTGAAGCATGATGTTATGGATGGTGGTGGTTCTTTACTAGCTGTTCACCATAGCAAAAAGTCCTTAGGCTGCTTTTAAAAGGGTTAAGCTGTTTCCTTTGGAGAGGAAAACTTCCTCTGGTTTTCTCTTCTCACCTGCGTGGAAACAATTAAGACTGCAGACTCTTGTGATCATCTGGTCAACCCACGTGGCTCAATTTGTGAGTTAACTGTGCTTGGCCTAATTTTGGAGGAACATACTCAGGCTTGGGTAAATAACCACTGGTGTACAGGAATAGAATCATTTCTATGCCTTTAATTGAGGTTAATGAAAAAAAATTAAGAGAGGCAGAAACCTAAATGCAAGCTGAAATCAAATCAGTGTTTCTACAGATGTGATTGAAGATTTTCTACTTTGTTAAGAACTTAGTAACTGGATGAGGTGAGTGCAAATATCAGTCAGGAGTTTGCAGTCCAGAAATCTCATATCTGTGCCCTGGTTGTAGTATTTCCTTTCTTTTAGGTAAGTGATCCCCTCCCCACCATTTCACCCTGCAAAGGAAGCCCCAAACTATTGTGTGATCATGACAGGAACAACCTTCCCCAACTACAGTAGTGTGCAGCCAAGCTGAGAAGCTGGTGGGTACAACCAGGATGCTCTTCTGGAGCGGCACAACCTGCTTGTCTCAGCCCTGGAGCTCTGCTGTGGTGGGTGCAAAGCTGTTGCAATGCCAGCTGTGTTTTGGGGAACGTGGGGTGAAGGGAGAGTCTCTGCTTGGCACAGAGGGAACTTCCATGGGAGCAGCTTCCACCTCTGCTCCCCCACTTTGCTTTGATTTTTCTTTGCTACTGGCTAGGTGGCATAACACATCCTCTCACCATCCCTGGGGTGTGTGTTCCTGTGAGCACTGGTCAGGCTTGGGAAGGTATTTTGACTTCGGAGTGTGTAACTGGCTTAAATCTGGCCTGGTGAGACCATGAGACGCCACTTCGACCACAAGGTGGTGGCAGCGGACCCGGGAGGAGAGAGGGAGGACAATATTGGGAGAGTGAGATTCCAGATCATGCTTGGCCCCAGTGCATAACCTTGCATGCATACGTGCAAATGGGCACACAGGAGTTGGCTGCCAGCTCTTCCCGTTTAATTTAATCACTGGTGACGATCTGGGTCCTTTTTTGGAGAAGTGCTTGAGTACAAGCTGGGACACACATTGAAGTTACAACAGGAGCTTCCCCATGGAAGAGCAGCAGTGCTGCCTCTGCACCAGCACATCTGCAGGAGTGTGGCTTTTCCAAAGTGATTAAAACTTGTGAGTAAACTTACCCTCCCCAAACTAGGAAGCTTCAGGAAATCACTAGAAAATGTAAGTAATTCACACTTTTAAGTACTAAAGCTCTAAATATGCTTTCAGATTTTCCCCTGCAAGATTTCAGAGCACTTTAATATTGTTTCTTTACTTATTGGTTTGGGGCACCATTTTTTACTTTGTGGTCTCTTCAATAAGATACCTAAAATAATCAGAAATGTTACCTTTGAATAAATGGAAGGTGGCTGCACTGGCAGTTTGTGGTGAGACCTATTGTTACACCTCCACTTCCCTAAGAGGGTCAGGTTCTCTGCTCGGGTCAGAGCTGTGCAGAGCCACTGTAAGGCTGGAGTTGAACTCATCTGCCACGTTCTTCCCCCAGTAACTGATCTGTGTGCTTGCTTTTGGGATTCTGGGGAGAGGCACTGGACTGATGCCAAAGGAAACTCCAAATGCTGTAGGACAAGCCTATGACTGTGTGTTAAAGTAGCCGTGGCACCATAGCCTGGTGTCAGAAGCACTGCAGAGGACCAAAGTGGGCTGTGACACCTGAAGAGCACAGTGAGGGCTGTGCTACCTGCCCTGTTTAGCAGTGCCCGCTGTCCTCCACCGCTCTGGTCACTGACAAGGAGTTGTCCCTAGTGGCTGATGTTATTGAAGGCTGATACTTATTGAACACTTAGAAGAAATCAAAATGCAGAAACACTAAAGGTTGGGATGGGGCTATTTATCTTATGGAGTTGGCAGAAGGATTTGAGCACAGGCTCCTTGTGACAAGAGAGAGGAATTCCACTGCCCTCTGGGGTGTAATTGTCCTGTCTTTGCCCTTTTGGTGTAGGCACATCCTTGGTTCAAGCTGAACTAGTGAGGGGCAGCTCATGATGGCCTCAGAGCTTCCACCAGGGGTGAGAAAAACCCGGTGAAAGGAAGAGGTGGGATCAGCCTCAAGGAAGAACCACAGAGCTCCACCAGTTGCTGAGCTGAGGTGAGGGACCCAGTGGCTGACACCCATCAGCATCTCCAGAGGATGCAGATACAGGGTGGTCATGGCTTACATGCTGTCTTTGTTTAAATTAGTGATTGTCTTACTCTCACATCCTGGTTTTTCTCTGCCCAAGGGAACAGCGTCATGAAATCATCGATGGTGTCCACAATGGCATCAGCTAAAGCCTGTTCCACAGGTGTCTGGCCTGCCAGACCTGTGGGAAGCAAGCATATGAAGGGAGGTTAGAGACAGCATCAGCAGGTTTTTGACATCCCAAAGGTAAACTCTGGGAACATTTTCATAAAAACATGTTCTCCATGTCTTTTTGATGCTAACAACATGGATTTGACTCCTCACATCCAGGTGCCATTTCATCTACCTTTGCTTTTTTCCTCCTCTGGCCTCTTACAGCCATCCAAGGGAGTGCATTTTTCTATCCATCACCTGAGCTCACAGCCTGAACATTGTTTCTTTACCCTCTCTGCTTTCTGCCATCCTGGCACATTCAGTGAAAGTTAGCACCAATTCCTTTCCTTCGATCTTTCCTCATCCCAGCTTTCAGTAACCTTTTCCATCTCATGATCTCTGCATTTTGGTCAACACATTCTCCAAAAATGCACCTGTGAAAGTCTGCTTCCCTTTCCCTATATCCTGCCCATTCAGAACATTTTCACAATATTTCACTTACTTTTTATCCTTTCATTGTAATCAGGGACCTCAGCCAAACTTTGTCTTGTTTACAGATCTGCTTTTCTCCCCTGTAGTTCTTTGGCTTTCCTGCAGTTCCCTTTACACTTCTGCTTTTTCTCCCTCGCTTTCATCTCCATGCAGGTTCAGATCACAAACTGCCCTACCTCTGCCAGGTGATCTCCTTTACTGAAACATTGTGCTTTTGAAGGTGAGGGTTGTGCCTCTCCTCTTGGGCCTCGAATTCTGATCGTTCAGCTAAAAGTTGTTGGTGTTGGGAACCTAAAAATGCCATTTCTTTATTTTAAAGGATTACTGACATGTATGCAGACTTAATGGCAGAAGTAGCAAGCTTTCACTATGAAGTTGAAAAGATACTTTTCCCCTTCCATGTGTGCTCTACTTCCTGCTGTAGCTGACAGTGTGACAAATGCTGGAAAGAACACAGCATGGGCTGAGTGTGCTCCAGATCCCAAGCCTTTGTCACTGGTGCAAGCCAATCAAAAAAGTATGAACTTCAGACTGCAAAAGGAGCATGGCTCCAGGTCAGCCTCCCAACAGGAGCCAGGGAGGGAGGAATCTTGGGTGGAAAGCAGGCTTTCCCACTGTTTTTCATCACCAGGTGGGCTTTCTTCATTCTCCCTTCTTGTAAGGAGTAGATTGTATCAAAGCTGGAGGAAATGGGCAGGAGCAGAGTATTGCAGACACACTTGAAAACATGCTGTGCTAGTGCCTTGAAGAATAATGCCATGAACTTCTGCTTCTTTCCTCAGTTAGAAAATGGCAGATATTCTGAAAGGCAGGCTACATCCTTTTGCTCACAGTGTGAAAAAAGTAGGATAGACTTGCTTCCCAGCCCCCCTCTTCAATTTGCTGATGTCCAGCATGCCATGGACACATCTGCCTTGAGCCAGACCAATTTTGCAGATGTTGTTGAATGACAGCTTGTTGACCTAAAGCAAAGCCTGGCCACTCTCTTTGATTACTTGCATTACTAAGTCTTATATCATTTTATCTAACTGCTTGTGTACTTCCACAGCATTTAAGTATTTAAAGATGCAAGTGATGTCACCATCTCCTCTAATCTCTCTGCTAGCCCAAAATTGTTGCCTAAATCTGCTTCAGAGTTCTCTGCCTGCTGTGATAAGCCCTAATGCTTCCAAAACCTCTTCTTCCTGGTCATCCCTCTGGTTAGCCTGGGAGCTCAAGGTTTAGCTTTAGGGGAAATTGCCCTGGCAGCAGTAGGGAAACCAAAGGTATTTGCTTTCTGTCGGGAAGTGACAGGTGAATAAAAATGTACTGGCTGGAGAAGTCAGCCCAGACCCCAGGCAATGGTTCCACTTTTGCCATGCTGGTGTTGACTAATGCGTGGTTAGGCTTGCCAAGCTGGTGGTTTGTTTCTGTTTTTACCGTGGATGTATTTTAACCAGAGCATTAAATGTGAGTTCTGAAGAGAGAAAGAAAATAGTCAAAGATATATTACCTGATTCTCTGGCAAGGTATCTCCCTATTGCCAGGCTCTGGTGAATGATAACTCCATCTACTTCCAGAATAGGGAGTTTGCCAAATGGAATAGCTTGGAGGAGAAAGAAAAAAAGAAAAAAACAATCAAGAGTTAAATCATAGCCATTAACAGTGGGAGGCTGTGACAGCTGCAGTTTTACCACTCAGAGGGTATGTATTGTTATAGCATTTAACAGTTTCACACTTGTGGTGGTGTGTCCTGGAACTGTTGGTGTTAATTTGCAGTTGGATTCTTAATCTGTTTGAATGTTCCATTGAGCTCACTATTTAAGGGTTGGTACGTTCCGTTGCCCTCCCCTCTGGCTCCTCCCAAAATATTGTTCCTCCAAACTCCTCCCCTCAACCCTCCCACCTCCACCGAATAAGGAGGTGACCCATCCCCCGTTCTAGAGAGATCCCTGTCTGTCACCTAAACCCCTCCCCTTGGGCCTGTCAATCCCCTGAGACCCAGACCCTCCCCTCTGGAATCCCCCTAAACCTTCGACGCCCCTTTGGTCTCCTTGAATTGCAGTTGTCTTGGTTGTACCCGCCTTGGTCCCAGAAAATGTGATCCCTCCCTGCTCTCCTCTCCTGAGCTAGCCCGATTGATCCATGTTTTTGTCCACCCCTTGTTGCACCCCTGGTTGAAAGGCTGTGCACCCCTGTTCTGTTGGCTCTTTTGCTTCACTGCCTCCCAAGGCAATAAATTCTTGGGATACAGTGGCAAAGGAGTCCTTTCTCATCTTTTGCCTCTACTCTCGACGCAACTGTTAAACCTCGCAGCCTCTGAGAGAGGAGCTGGGACTTGTGCCAGACCGAGCGCTAAGTCTCTCCCTGAAGGTGGAGATTCACTGGAGACTGCTGACTCCAGAGGATTTTTTGGCACAGGCAGTGTCCCCAGCAGCTGGGCTAAAACCCTCTCGACCCCAGAGGACTAAACTGTGCTGCGTCACACACTGTTTCTGTGCAGAAATGCATGGACTAAAAGTAAAAATAAGGGTAAGGATGTAATCAGATTGCACTGCATGAAGGCAACTATAGTACAGAACCGAGGTGTTGCATTTCCTCTTTCCTGGCTTTGTGCTGTAGAGGCTGAATGTGCTCCTATACATCCAGAACTCTTTATATAGGGAAACTTCTTATGCAATATTAGTTCTTCCTTCTCTCCCCTGCTTTTTCCTCCCCAGGAAAGTGACTGCCAAGGTTAAGTCAAGTACTACTAAAGATTTCAGAGTGCATGATCCAACTGGGGCATGAAGCAAGAGATTGGGCAAAGACTGCAAGTTGTTTTAAATTCAGAAGCAGTGATGCAGAGAAGCATCTGGATTTCAGAACTTACATCATGACAAGGCCTTCTCTTGGCAGTCATCACCAAGACAAATACATCTTTCACGCTGAACTACAAATGCTAAAATGATACTGAAATTTACCTGATGTGGCTTGCATTCAAAAAAAAAATCAGTCAGTTATGGAGAAGAAGCCTCCAGACTTCAAGGGGAAAGAAAAGCTAAGCAGGTGTCATGGATATGTGTAAGGGAGTGTAAGACAAGTGATGAGTCTTATTTTTCTCTTACTAATTTCATAGTTACACAGAAACTAGGACTGCTATTTTGCTATGTTTTGGGGAAGCTGCTGGCATGATATAAAATGGAACTGGAACCTTGGAACAAAGCTTAATCTGGAGAAAATGGTCATGTTTATGGCAGTGAGAATCTGCTTGTGGGAACCTGGTGCTCTTCACTGAGAGAACTGTAAATCTCTGCATTTCCAATGATGCTGTTTCCAAGTACATGACTGCAAGTGTTGAGCACAGCTAAATGCTGAGTACCCGATTTTCATCTGCATTACACTTTATATAATTAACATTTATATCCATTTTAAGGCTATCTTGTGATGTAAAAAGGTGGTAGTGGAAAAGTGAGAACATTGGCCATTGGAAGCATGCAAGGTGCTTTTAAACCCAGGAGAACTGTCTTTACAGGGCAGCTGGAATGAGACCTCTATTCCATGAGGATTTTTAGTTCTTAATGAAAAGGGGACAATAATGAAACCTTACGCATTCATAACTGTTTAGCACGGCAACTTCATAAATGATGAACACTGCCAGTGACTCTGTGGTTTAGCGTGCAGTATGGCGTCATAGATGTTAAATCTTGATCTACAACATGAGTTCTGCAGTTGCACAAGGCATCCAGGACTCCTCTGTGCCTTTTTTACCTTTTTTCTCTTTTTTTTCCCCCCTGCATCTGAACGCAGTACTCATGTTATTTATTTTTTCCTTAAGTTCAGCACACTTGGAAGTGTGTGAAGTCGGTATAAATTTGGATGCTGATGCTTAGCAGAAGGAAGAAAGTTCAATGAGCATTAGCTGCTGCACCCCAGGGAGAAAGCAGGCTCTGCTGGTTGATATTGAGCAATAATAGACTTGTTGCACGGAAGACTTTGTATGTTTATTATCTAAGGAGCAACAAGGTCCTGGCAAGTCCATGTTTTGTTTCATTGAGAATCATTGAGAGATGGCAAGTTGTATCCCCTGATTGTTTAACAGAAAAGTTCTCTGGCTATGAAAATGAGAAGAGCCTTGGTTCTGCACCATGGGTTAGTGGTGCAGAGTTGCGATTTGCTGGCTTTTTGGTGGCTTGGCAAGCCTCAAGCAGTGCCAAAGAGCGTTTCTGCCCAGCCCGGGTTGGCCCCTTGTGCTCCAAACCTTCCCTCTGAAGGCAGGGTCACGGTGCCCTCACCGGCTGGGGAGCCACAAGGCCAGCTCTGGCTTCTTTGCTCTTCCCAACAAGGCAGCAATAAAGGAGATGAGAAGATGTCTCTGCATGGGGAGCACAGAAGACCTTTATTCCCACGATAGCATGCAGGCTCCCAGAGGCAAAGACCCAGAGAAACCAAAGGGTCTGAAGTTTCATGGGGACAAAGAGGGGTGGAGTTGGGGTCCTCAGAGACCAGTAGGAGAAGCCCGAGGGAGTGGCCAGGGCTAGCAGGGGAGGGGGGGGAAAAGGGGTTGGGGGAACACCATAGTGCAGCGGGCCCTGAGCATCACAAAGCAGCAGAGATGTTAACAGTGTTTGCTTCTGCAGGATACCAGCACATCTTTCAGGCCAGCACAAGTAGAGGGGATGAGAGCAGGTGTGGCTGCTGGATGTGCCAGTGTGGTCAGCCTGCAGCCTGCTCCAGATCCTCCCAGACCACACAGGGATCTACAACAATGCCTGACAACACGGAACAGCAAAAGTGCAGCCAGAGCAGGGATAATAGCTCCCCCCATGAAGGAGTTAAGCAGCCTCTTTTGCAGCCTCTTTTTTTCCATAGGAATGCTGTGGGGTGATGCAGTTCTGGCAGGGTCAAGATGACTAAGCCGGTCTTTGGCAATAGCAGTCAAAACACACTGTCACTCACTGCTCAGGTTGGGAAACTGTGAAACTGGGATTGCTTCATCCAGAAACCAACAGATATTTTTGATGCTATGTTTACATACAGGGGAAGAAGTCTATAAATCCCAGGTTTGACTGATGCTTCACTTTGTGGGTCACTACAAGAAAAATTAAAGCCAGTTTGTTTCTGTGGGCATCTTTTTTTTGTTTTCTTTTTTGTTTGGTTGGTTTTTTTTTTAAGAAATCTTTGATCACAACTAAAGTAGAGAAGCATCTTTCTGAAAAGCTGAGGAACATGGTTTATGGTGTCAAAGTCAGCTGACTGTCAGAGTGGTAGTCGTCTCTCATGTTCTGTTTCTCAGGAATCTGGTCGTTTCTGAATTCAAGGGAACTGCCATTCATTCCTTGAAAACATGAGTAATATCTACCAAGGTCTTCCTCCTCAGTGCTGAGCTACTTTCTTTAAGACCTGGTTATTCTTCCCTGAAAGAGAAACTGAGTTTGCAATTGAAAATCTACAAAGACAGCTTTGTTTTGTCTCCATACAATTGCATGGTTCATAATACAATTATAAAATTAATAAATGATAGCAAAAATTATTGTAAGTTGTCCCATAGTGTCCAAAAGGATTTATGCTTTGATTTTTAATGAGACTTGGCATTTGTTTGTTAGGAGGCAGCTAATCTATTGCTATCATTACTGAACAAAGGGCTCTTTAAAGGATAACAGATGGTAAATAGTAGATGTTCCTTCCTTTCTTGTGTGTTCCAAGTGCTATTTAATTTTTTCTTATTAAGAACAGGAAAAAACTGAGATATAATGTAAACACAGATTTTTTTTTTTTTTTTCTGGCTGATAAGAGTGCATGTATATAATTATACATTGATTTTGTTTCAGGTTGAGCAAACCTCTTTTTTCAAGAGGTTTGAAGAAAGTACACGTGTTGTGCAGATAATTTTTAAAAACTGTTCTTTCTTCAACAGTATTCCCTGGAGGTTTTTTTTGTATATCTGAGTTTGGCTGTTACAGGGAAGAATGGAATTTCTGTGAAAACTGGAATCTTTCCAGCTGGAGAAGAGAGGGGTGGATTTGTGTCATACAGCTCATCCTAAGGGAGGATGTGAAGAGCCTTCCCACTGGATGGACACAGTTTGATTGCTGGAGGTAAGGTTGGGGTTTGACAAATGACCTTGATGTGGCCTCTAGAAACTTTGCCTCTTGCAGAAACCACACCCAGGCCATATTCTCAGGGGCTCCAAAGTACAACAGAAACCTGTCTGCACATGGATTGAAGCAGTGTTACCCTTAGACTCGTGGATATGGTCTTCTGTGGATTGCGTTGATCTCCCGTGGTGCTTTTGGGCCAGCTCTGCTCACTGATGTGTTTGAGGAGCCTCTAGAGAAGCCCAAATGCTCTATGTGTATAAGCATGGTACTAAACGTGCTGCAATTTTCTCCATTTTGGTGAAAGGCATGGTTTGTGTGACTCCAGATAAGCAGAGCAGGTAGGTTAGCTCCTGCCAGGCTCCTACATTAGATGAGCAAGTGAAAAGCTGTGTGTGAGAGAGATGGTTGTTTGGGTAGAATCAAAGTCATGGGGGCAAGGCATGACACACCATCCATTGGGGAGCAGTTAAGCCAAAGAAGTGCAGGCTGGAAGGATGTGAGTGTCACTTTGCTGTTTTTTCTCTCACCCTGATTGTTTTGGGGGCTACTTGGTACTTACGTCAGTTTAAACCCTTGTGACTCCATACAGATGTCCTTTCCATGTTTTTCAAAACAATGTTGTCTTACAATGTTTCCAGCTCCCACTTGAGCAAATAAATTTTGAGAAGGAAAAGCAGAAAAATCTCTTGCTGTTGTCGTGCAAGCAGCGTCATTTCTGAGGCATGCACAAAATACGACCTTTCCTGTTTGGTTCCCACCTGCTTTGGGGCTCATCTGAAGTACAAAGCGCTGTGAATGCCTGTGTTGGTTTCCAAATTTAGATTGAAAACTCATTGGAAAGAGGAACAGGGTTTTTAAAGAGCATCTTTTTTGAATGACTAAACCTGTAGTCTTCTTTAAATTGAACTTTTATCAGCAAATTCTTGTTTTTCATATTTTGTTGGTTATTTATTGGTTTTTTGCATCACAAGATGGAATGAAATCTGCACAGACTACACTTCCCATGAAGAAAACTTTAACAGAGGATAGGTCATCAGACTGATCTGTACTCTCTCTTCTCATTTTAGGAAGATCTCACTAAAATATCTGTGCAGTGTTTAGGAGCTGGATTCATTCCTTTTCATACTACTTTAATTTTGGTTGGCTTTTGTGACTAGAACTGTGGTGTTTATACAAGTAGCTGCTGGATGCTGAGTAGGGGAGATGAGGCCTGATGTGTGTTAAAAGCAAAGACATCCCTGTAATTCACTTCCACCCCATCAAGTCCCTAAGGGCTGTGATAACTGCTGGCATCCTGCCATGCCTGTAGGTTCTCACAGGTGTTCAGGCCTTTCCTTTGAACACAAGCTCCTCACTCATCCTCCTGGCCATGACCCAGTGGATGGTGCTTCTGTGGGACTGTTCCTCTGTCAGGAACAGGGAGGGAAACACAACAGAGCTGAGCAGAGTTTTGGCCAAGCCTGGCACCTAGGCTGGTGCTGTGCTGTGCTTCTCACTGTTCTTCTCCCCTATGCAGTTACAGTTCTCAACATTCTCCTTCCCTTACCTCTTTCTTCCATTTTCACTCAACGTCTTCATTATTCTTCTTCTCTTCATTTCTGTTCTGTCCTTCCCACACATTCCCCCATTTCCCCCGTGCTGACCTGCCCATGACTCATCCTGCCCATGCTGTAATTGTCTGTGGCATTGATGCAATGCAGCCCGTGTTTAAGCACTTGATTATTGCTCAAAAGCTGAATAATTAATCATTTGGTAATGAAGTTTAGATTGGCTCTATAATAAGGCAGCTGGATTAGTCAAATATAAGGGAAAATAAATGTCACAGTCTTGTTTCTTACTATAATATGTGTCAAAATAAGTTTGCCTTGCCTTTGAAAACTGACCATAACTGCTTTTCCTATCCATTCATATTTAAATTGGATCGTGAGAAACAAATTTAGAGATACTTTGCATCCTCTAATAAGAAATATATGAAATAGGTGGTTTTTTAACTGGTGACAGAGGAGGAAGGCACTTGGGAAATGGTAGGCCCAAAGCTGGAGGTACTTAGAACATGAATCTTCGAGAAAGGGATGATGAGGAGGACGCTCTGATGTTCACTGCTCGTACAGTTCATATTCTCCTTGGAAATTCTTGCTAAGCCCCACTTTTTACCCAGAGATAGCTATGTACACATTTTAGCTAGAGCAACATAGCAGAAAGTCACTCAGGAAGCAGGGCAGCTGCTCCCTTGAGGAATTTTTGTCTGCTGTCAGGTGCTTCTCAAGATTTATCTGTTATCTTGGGAGTATTTGCAGTGCCATTAGTCCATCAGGTTTCCTAAGGACCTTTCGAGCACCATTCTGCACATCCTAAACAGTTTATGGGATGTTTATGGCCATCAGTGCAGCAGAAGCATCCTTTGCTATGACGTTACTGCTCCAAATTGCTTGAAGGAGCCACAGATCAAAAGATGTGGCTGCCTGCCAGCCTAATATCTAAGGTGATGGTAGCTTAGTGCACTGTTACAGTGGATTTTCTGCTGTATCATGACTTCTGTCAGTGCAATGATGCTTTGTGTGAGGAGCCCCTTGTGTGGAAATAGAGATCTTGTATGAGCCTATTGTAGATCTTGAATTGATTACCCTTTAAAGGGGGGCATGGTCAAGTCAGTCTGTTCAAAATGAAGTGTAAAGAATGAGTTTGTTTACTTGTTAAAATAATTATTGACTTATACAGAGTGAAGGGTTATGGAAAGCTGCTGCTTGATGCTTGTCTGATTTTTAGAATTCTGTGCCGAAGCAGGACAGTGCTTACACTTATACACTGGATTCTTTAAATGTGTTTATATTATAAAATGCAGTCCTTGCCCAAAATCATCAACTGGAGAATTTGCCAAAGATGATCTGATTAGTGTCAGAAGGGAAAAAAATAAATGTTGAATTACAGAAATTTTAATTTTACAGTGTATAAGCCAAATAACAGAAGTTCTTATGTTATAATAGGCTTTCCGCCCATACAGAACAAAACCACCATTGGGTGTAAACAAAATCAAGTGGGACAATATTTCCAGGAGGGAGGACTTATTTATTTGCCTGAAGGTATGTTAGGATTGCAGCTTATTGGTGGCAGCCACATGAAAGATGCCAAAACAAACAACAAACCCCACCACACTCTTCAGTTCAGGTCAAAAATTAAACTTGCAGCAGCTGCAAGTCTGCTTTCTAAATAGCCTTTCTGCACATTGATCTTTATGCACAGATCTTCTGTTTACCTATCAGTTTTACAGAATTAAGTCTTCAGAATAATGTCAGTATTTCTTGGTTTATAAGGTATGATGATTTGGCTTCTTTGGTATATGTTGCAAAACCTTATTTCAATTTTGAGAAAACTGCTGAAGCAAACCTATCCTCTCAGATCTCATTCAGAGACCTGACTTCTTGTGCTCTTAGACAAACTTGAATTCTTCAATTTATTTCTTATTAGCTCAAGAAACATGAAGTATTCTCTTGTACAAGCTTCTTCCCTAGGTATTTTTTTGTTTCTCTTGCTTCATCATACTTGAAAGCTTTTAAAAACAGGGACATCACTTTGTACTTGCAGACTGCAGTCAAAATTGGTTCCAGGTCTTTCACTGGCAAGCAGGCAAAGGCAAACATGGTGTATGCAAGTGTGCACAGCAATTTGTCTGGTATTTCTTAATCTCACCTCAATATATAATTATGTAATTAGTTCAATTAATTGGACCAATTTTAATGATTTTTGTGGGCTACAAAATACACTGTGCACTAAATTGCTATTAGTTTAACTGCTGTCATGTCAAATGCAGCTGTAATTCCCTTTTCCATTGCTAAACATTTACAACCCTTTGGTTTTCACCAGAATGAGACTGACTGGAATCTGCTACATTATTTCTCTTCTTTCTAAGGCAGACCCAGTATGGGAAAAATAGGAGGGGAAAAAAAGCTTTATATAAAAGATCTGAATACAGATACAAATGAGAGTGGTGCAGAAGGATTCTCAGCAGAGAGAACTATGTCTTTGTATATGCAATGGGTTAGATGGATCTCCTCGTCTCACATTTACTTTTGAACTCACCAGTAGTTTAAGTTTTTGGCAAGCATCCTGTTGTTATCTGGTGCTTTTTCCTTTTCAAACCATGTCTCTGTGGAGAAAGCTGAGGCACATTTTGAAAACTCAGTATTGCAGAGAATGCAAGGCTTGTTTTCCATAAGGCAAACGCTGTATGCAACACTTGTGGCGTGACGGCTCATAAAGCCTGTACAAACCTACTCCCTCAGCAGGAGACAACCCTTGCTTGCGCTGAGTCACAGCCTGCAAAGTCAGGGTTTAGGTGCCCTAGGGCAGACTGGGGCACTGGGTATTGGTCTTGTTGAACAGTTAAGGCTGTTTATTCTAAAGCCATGTTGCTACCTTTGACTAAGTGTTTTGCTGACTGATTTGCCTGTGGGAGAACATTTTCGTCTGGAAATACTGTAACCATGAGGAATGCCTCGCAAAGAAGGAGGAGATAGTCATCAGTTAGGTGATCTAAAGACAATGTCCTTAAGCAGCATTACATTTTTATGCATGCAACAAGCCTTTACTCTTGTTTTGATTGGCAAGCCTCTTAATTGTTTGTTTTCTGTAATGTGGGTGTCGGTGGTGGTAGACAGCACCGTTACTTTGGTGCTAGACCTAGGGTTCATGGAGATTTGAAGAGCAAAAGTTTAGCCTGCTGCCATTAGATGTAAAGCATTTTCAGACATGCACCAAACTATTTCTGTGTAGGTGTATGTTTTTCTGGTCAATTAGCAGGGTGCACTCCAGTTGCCATCCACTGACTGCCTGGGTGTCTATAGATGCCTGAAATTCAAAGAACTCTTAGGCCAGCACAAATTTTGCACAGATGATTTCACAAATCTTAGAGTGGCTGCTCCCACATTTTACTAAACTTATCTCCTGTGGAATTTCATCTAGGGATCAGTTATAGAGGCTGCTGTGAAAGGCCATTATGCAGAGAAAATGAAAAATGTTAATTAACCCTTGGTAAGCCTGCTAGCAAACTTTAGAGAGCAGAGAAAGGGAAACAAAAACATCCACTAATACAGCAGATACAGTTACAAATTGTGTAGCTTAAGATTTCTAGGGTGTCTCTGCTCCCGCTCTTTTTTTGTGGTAATGGTGCTGCAGCTGCACATTCATTGTATTGAACAAGACCCGTACACATAAAGCTCCACTGAGAGGTTTGCGGAGTGAGCGCTGAAGAAAAGTGCAGGAAGAATTTTCCTGCATTGTTTCTTGCACTGCTCAGACATTGGGATCATCAACAATATTCATAAGAGTGATGCAATGCTTTTACCTTGTCTGATAGATCTGCTGTTAGAACATCTTGTCCTAGAATGTGAATGCCTCTGCACCCTTTAAGTGACTAATTATGCTTTGTCTTTTTAATTTTTCTTATTTAAAAAAAAAATCAGTATGCAAAACTCTATATAAAAATACACTTTACTTATACTCTCAACTTTGTTTCAGAGCAAAAGTAAGTGTGCATATGTGTGAATATGTGTGTACTTAAGAACAAAAAGCGTATGCAGAGCTTTCCTCAGGTCATCTGAATTCTTAATCTTAGGTTTAGTTTCTACCCTGTGTCCCTGAGAATTGCAGTGAAAGAGAAGTAAGCTATACCACGTGGTCAACTGGCTTAAGCTCTCACAAGAAAAAGGTTTCTGAAGTCATTCTTAGCTGAAAATATCCCAGTTCCACTGCTTCTTATTCCTCTCTGTGGATTTTTGCCAGTGTTTTCTAGGCTTGAGCACCACTGAAGGCTTCAACTGCCACTTGGATTATAGCTCTGAGTGTTTATCATTCAGGTCACTGCAAACAGGAAAGACTGAACCTACAAAATTTGCACCCTAGAAAAATTTGGTAGCTTGCTGGCCAGGTTTATTAAATGGTGTGAAAGCTTGTCAAGAAATATTGCTTCATTAATAGAAATCGCCTTGTGCAATAGTTGTGTCTTTGCCCCAAAATAAAGGCATTTTTCTTCATTCTGGATGTGAAAAGTGATAACCCATGTAGCCAAATACAGGCCTAATCAGTGAAATGAAGACACAGATTTCTTTGATTTCATGCCCTCAGTCTTCAAACTCAAGATCTGTGTCATTTGAATTAAGGCTAATTTAATGAACAGAAATAACAAATACATTTAAAAGATGGAAAGAGGTTATTTAAACTAAAAGACATGAAATTAATGTGGTAGAATAACCTGCAGGGTACTCCTGGAAGGGCTCGTAGGGCTTGTTCTTGAAAACAATTATTTTCTAGTACCTCTTTTGATCCTTTTGTTTTTTTCTTTGCTATATCAATTGACTTCATTTGTTTTCTCCTCACCTTCCCTCTCTGAAGACCCTTCAGGTTGCAAAAGAGTGTCCTTCCTGACACTTCTTTCCAATTTGGCTTTCTAACCTCAGGGTGAAGGCTGAGGTGTGGACTTTGGGATCAAATTATCCAAAGAAGATGAGATCAGCACTCCTTTGGTTATTTTTAGGTACATAAAAGCTGTACTGAATTGATAAGGGGTAAAACTCCAGCCAGATGACAGCAGGTAACTAATTTCAGATTGCCTGAAGGTTTGGATCCCGTCTTCTGTGCAAGCATCAGCAATGACATTTTGGCTGTCTCACCTTAAAACACGCATAGGCTTCCTTAAAGCCAGAAATTAAGTGTATTTCTGCTCACAAAACATACAGGTACCTCTTCAACTGCTTTTCTTTTTGACAGCACTTCTAGCGGAGCTTTGGCTATGAGAATCCATGCTACTTACTTGGCTTGATTTTGGGCCAGTCTGCTAGTTCTATCCTGTGGTCTTCATACTGCTTGCCCGCATAAGCAAAGAGGTAGCGGCTGATCTCTGCTCGTCCTCGCAGGTTGAAGTAGCTGAGCTTGTACTGCGGCATGCTGGGCCCTGCTGGGGGGAGACAGAGCTGCTTTAGAGAGGGTTAACTCAACTCCTTTTTTACAAAACCACTCTGTGTGCTTGTTTTTGACAGAGGTTCCTTTACAAAGCAAAGGAAATATTACAGCAAGATGTGGTGTGCTGCACTTTGTGATCGTTGCATTGCTCACACCTTTTTGTTCTGCATTTGTCAGCCACAGCACACAGAGATGTGGACAATGACAGCTGAACCTGCAGTTCCTCCTTGTATGTCTCTAGAAAGCTGGCTTGGTTTTTTTTTCAAATGTATTAGGGATTTTCAACTCCCATTTATTTCTCTTGTGACTCCAAAGTCAGGCCATTTTTTAGAAAGTGGTTTTGGGTTCGTTTTTTTTCCCAGAGTGCAAATCTAAAATCATATTCTGTACCAGAAGATAGTTGTTATCTTGAGCAGAAATTTTGTTCAGGCCTGCTCTGCTCATCACCTACTGCTTATGGAGACCTTCATCCAAGACCAAATAATGAGAATTACCAAACTCTTGTGCTTTTTTGCATCAATTATTCCCCTAGTTGTGTAAGCAATCACCCAAAAATTATTTTAGAAGAAAAATCTGCTATGGAAACCAGGCTACAGTATTGTTTTGAGAAAATCATCATTGAATTTTCAGTTTCTTGTACAGAAGCCAAAAGAAAACTTGAAATTACTTTTTTAGGTTTTCATGTGATTTATTTTTTTCCCTACATTCACATGTTATGAGTCACATATCAAGAAGGCTCTATTTGTTTCCCAGGGTAACAGGCAACAAAAGAAAGTATTTGAGAGTTTGATTGTACAGGAAGGATGGTACTGGAAAGGTGGACAGATAAGGCTGTTTTAAAGCAAAGGTAAGCATTTACACACAGCACTTTAATTCAGATCTCTCAGCTGAGATTTGAATGTGCTGGGTAAAGGATAGTAAAACAACCCTCTGCCTCCTCACCCAAAGGAAAACCCTTTCTCATTTTTTTAAAGCAGACATGGCATTTACCATTCTTTTATATCCATTGGAGCATTAGGAAGAAAGGCTGGAACATAGATCATCTGCCCTAGGATTGAAAGGGAGCACTTTTTATTCTTTTATTAATCAGCAAGTGCTACTACATAATCTCACAATAGAAAAAACCCTCTGTCTTGCCTTGAAAATGTGTTTGAGGAGATACATCATCAGCTTTCACCTTAGATGGGGAAGCTCTTCGTTCAGAAACAGAAAACCTTACACTTAACTCACTCTGAAAAGAGCAAGCTGCTTTTGGCACTTCCTCCTCTAAAGTCAAAGCAGGTACCTTCTGCCCTCAGCGTAGCAAAAGCAAAAAGAAAACCCGCCCCCCCAAAAAAAAACCCTTAGCAAATGAGCACACTAGAGGCTGCTTAATTCATTGTGAAAGTTATCTGATCCCCTACAACACACAGCAGGCTCAGAAGTGAACTATTAGTGAATGGAGACTTTCCATGTTAGATGGCCTAGCAGGGAAGCAGAAACAGAGCTGGAAAGTTACCAATGGAGATATCTACACGTGCTTCAATACAGAGACACCACTACAATTATTAATTCAAGTTTGTTCCTTTGCACAATATAAAAGAGAGGAGCTCCAGGTGAAATAAGTTGCATCAGGATGTGATTAGCTTTTTCAGATGTGTTAATTACCAGAAAACGTTTGCCCTCTGCTTGGCAAATGCAGCTCACCGATTACAGGTGCAACCATTTCTTTGTCTAAAGAGAGAAAATTTGACAATCCTAGCTTTTTCAAGCAGGTTTTAGGTAATTGGCAGAGCTTGGCTACTCCATTTTCAAATTTGGTTCCCAGATTTATTACTTGTTATGCTCTATTGCATATATGATAAAACTATATAGTATTATATACTATGAATTTGGGTTATATGTTTACAAAGTTAATTTAACAAGAGAGAATGAGATCATAGCAGGATTTTCTTCCCTTTTGTCCCTGTTTCCGGTTTGGTGTGGTCATTTGAGAGCAAGGAATGGCATTTTTAAAGAGCATGTGTTATCTGAGATTCATGACAGTGATTTAGGAGCCAAAGGGAAGAAAACCCATACCTTGAGTCTTACTTTTCCATTTTTAAGAGACAAGCAAGTGCTACTGATTTTTTCTGATTTACTGATTTGGTGTCTGTTTCTCTTCTTTAGGAGTGTCTATAGAGGTTTTTCCATAAACATCTATAGCAATCCCAGTGCCCTGGACTTGCTACACCACTCACACATGGCTCCTGTTTCCTGGCTGCCTCTAGCCCACTTAGCCCTGTGTTAGCAAATAGTTGCTGGCAGCTGGAAGGCATTTAAAAGCATAAGAATAATAGATGCAGTTATGAGAGAGTAGACAGCTATATAGAGAGAGGGCTGGAGGCCTAAACATTCTGGTAGGTGAGTGTGTTGGAAGAGCCTAATTCTTAACTGTGGGAGCACTCTGTAAATAAAGACATGTCTAGTGAAGAGTAATGAAGTGATGTAAAGAACTGGGAATTCTGGCTGATGGTCGGGAAGTCTCTCTCTTGTGGTAGACGGTGGAATATTTTGGTCTGTCAAGGAAGTCAGTGGAAACTACTGTTTGAGTTTCCTGGCTGCCTCTAGCCCACTTAGCCCTGTGTTAGCAAATAGTTGCTGGCAGCTGGAAGGCATTTAAAAGCATAAGGATAATAGATTTTTAAGGTGCAGTTGTGAGAGAGTAGACAGCTATAGAGAGAGAGGGCTGGAGGCCTAAGCATTCTGGTAGGTGAGTGTGTTGGAAGAGCCTAATTCTTAACTGTGGGAGCACTCTGTAAACAAAGACATTACTCTAGTGAAGAGTAATGAAGTGATGTAAAGAACTGGGAATTCTGGCTGATGGTCGGGAAGTCTCTCTCTTGTGGTTGACCGTGGAATATTTTGGTCTGTCAAGGAAGCAGCGGAAACTATTGTTTGAGTTGTCTAAAGCAAAGCTAAACAAATTTCTGATGGAACACACCGTAAGGAGTAACCAATTATTTGTAGTGGTCATGCACTTTTAAGCTTATGATTTTTTTTCCATCCATGAACAAAAAAAACCAAAACCAACTCCACAAGGAGTTTACCAAAAATACTTGACATTTTGAAAGCCTTTTTAGTTTATTGTAAGCATGTTTTTGTAAATGTTTGTAGGTTTTATTTTTTATTTATATTTACTGTGAAATGTCAGGAGTAGTGCTTCCTAAACAATTACAGATAAGTTTCTAAATGAAAGAAATGGTTGTGTTCAGAACAGCTTTTTGGCAAACATACAAAGTAAGCTGTTAGGGTTGTCCTCCTTTACCTCATTTCCCCAGCGTGTTTTATAAAGAAGGGAATCATGAGGAATGAATTAAAACAATTAAAACCATCCAGAATTACTGAATTATTGAAAAATGTCATTTCTAGGGGAAAAAGATGTGTCTGGTGTCTTTGAGTTGATTTTGGGGTGAAGATGTTGGGGGCTTTTTGGAGGTGGAGAGCAGGAAAACTTTTAAAACTATTTAAAATATTTCTTTTTTTAGGTTAGTCATGGCTTAAAAATATTGAAAGATGGTGGACAGTGCTGAGACTTCCAGGCATTTAGCCACCTTCTTAGCACTATTAAATCTGTTCAGGTGATTTCATTGCAAAGCCAGCTGTGTATAAAGAAAGGAGGGGGCTTATTTACCTTCCACCGATAAACCTGCCATCTAAGCAGTGTTTTTCCAATTTCTAAGTGATGAATACATGGCTGGGACAGCCCTGTACACTTGCCCTGTCCTACACTGACAGCACTTCAGTCCTAGTTTCACTGCATACAGCTTTCAAAGCCATGAACTCAACAGCTTTAAATTTACTATTAAATTAGCTTTAATACTTTAAAGTTGTTGACCCGCTTATCTGATTTTCTAGCTTTCCTCTGTGACTTTCTCAAAGCTAGCTTAACTGGCTTTAACATACCTTTAAACAGAAGATTAATGGATCTCATGATTAAATTCAACTTGGAACCACTCAGTGACAAAATCAAACAGGAAATCTGAGAGAATGTCAAATATGTGTGAAGTTGGCATCCACCATTATACTTATGAGTCAATAAATCAGTGTGGAGTTACAAGCGTCTAAGAATTCTAGGACAGATCATGAATTATTTTAAATTGTTTGTGGCTTTATGGAGATACTGTATTTCCTGATGAACTTGTGATGCTTTTATTCCAGTTGAAGCAGGACTGAGCAATCACTTTGAAAACTTCATGCAAGATTAGAGTTAAAAAGCAGAGCCCAGGAAGGAACCAGCATTCTCTGGGAACTGAAATAGTGAGTTGCAGGTAGCAGTAGTACAGAAGACAAAAAGCACTGCCAGACTGGACACTGCTCAGGACAAGTTTTGTGTGTGTACCCAGGGCAGGCAGCCTCTGCCAGCCAGTGTTTGGTCTTGCAGGCCCAGCCTCAGCAAAACTAAGCACCAAAGCTCTGCTGGGCTCTCTAGAGGAAGAGTGTTTCATCTCTCTTTTGGAAAATCCAGCCCTCAAGGTAATACAAGAAAATATTATTCAGGCTGGTAACGGGCACCAAAACATGGATGCGTATGAGGAACCAATTTAACTTTTATTTATGCCTCAACATCGTCCATGTTTTATGCTATAAATCCATTTTCTGACATGGGGTGGGAAACTTCTACAGAGCTGTAATGCGTGCAGCATGCAGGAGGCAGCTGGGACGCGTGAGGGGGGCTGGGGCCGCCGCCATTTTAGGGTGTCTAAGCGGACAAGGCCTTTAGGAAATGGCGGGAAGCTCTGGCGGGACTTTGCCTGGCAGTCAGCGGAGAGAAAACTTCCACAGCAAAATCCCTGGAAAAATTCCCTCTGACTGGCCAGTGGTCGATGGGGCTGTGGGAGGAGGCTTAGCACATCAGTGCAGGTAACTGTGCCATCACCAGGCCCGCCATCTCGGTTTCTCAGGGGCTGGGAAGCTCTGGAGGTTCGTGTCGTTCTGCCCCTGCTCGCCTTCTCCCTGCTCTTCTGCTCGCCGTGCCTCTCTGTTCTCTTGTCCATCTACCTTTGGTAGGAACACTTACTTTTCTTTATCAATATACAGTTCTGAGGTGTAATATTTCCCGCATTTGTGCCGAGAAATTTGTTAAAAAGGATCCCTCCATGATTTCTCTGCAGTGGAAGGCAACAATGGCAGATACTCAGCATGTGAATTCAGAGAAAAAAATTTTTAGAAGGCAGCACATAATTACATTTTTCTGTATAAGGTTTTTAGTATTTGAGGTGACAAGCAGCAGAGAGCTTTCCCTGAGCTGAGGGTGAAGAGGAGGAAAAACCAGCTAAGTTGAGCTATGTGTTCACATGTATCCAAAATGCTAGCAAAGGGCTTGTGGTGCAAAATCCCCTGTAACTGTACTTTGTGCTGCAAGAAATTAAGGGTTTTCTTGCCTTAAGATTTCATCATTGTTAGAGAATGTAAAAAAGCCTAGCTGTTCCCTCCAGGAAGCAAGACCAGTAGCGTTGAGGTAAGGTTTATCTGGGTGTTTCTAAAAATTTGGACTTGAACTGTGTGCTTGGAAAAGATGATTCATTGCACTGTATTTATGTTTATTCAACATGAGGGTCCTTCATTAATTTAGGAGTTGCTTATGGAAAGCACCATGGTTAGTGCCTGATACAGTGCTGCCCCAGCCATGGGCCTGCCAAAAAGGAGAAGCTGGAGGTCTTTGTCTGCCTGGTGTCATTGTCCTTCCTTGAATTGCAACCAGGGCCTGACAATGATTCAGGAGTTATGATTCAATCACTGGATACCTCTTTATTTTATTGTAAGATTAAGCTTTTATATCAAACCAGAGTATTTGAGTTGCTGGAGCTGATTATATATTCCATTTTCAATATTTTACAGGATGAAAGTATAACAACAAATCAGCTTCCACTCGCATAAGTCTACAGGTATCTTTCTGCCAAGAAGAATCTTGCTTTATGAAGTGTGAAATGAAGTTTGCCTTCTCTAAGCACTATTCCATCCAAAGGTGACAAGATTTGTGGACATTTTTATTTATTTTGTTTTTTTCTAGTGCTGTTTCCAAAGCATTTACTGTTACTTTATGAAATTTTTCTGCAAAGTTGGCCTGAAAATCAAATAAGTTTTGAAGCAGATACACACCCAGCAGCCTGATTTGGGTGTTCTACATGGGTAGATGGGGCACTGCAATTTCTCCCAATCCTTACATTTACTCATATATTTCTGCCACATATGCAGTTTGAAGTCTTAAAATTAGTGTCAGCTGAATGTTTTCCATTGATGGTAACACTGAGATTCCAGAGGGAAAACTCTTCCTTTTCTTCCTGATTCTCAGGAATAAGGAAGTGGCCAAGTAGTACTAATGTCAGCTAGGATACTCTATTTAGGAAAGGAAAGAAGAGGAGCTGGCTGGGTCTCTGTATATAAAGTCAGGAGAGTCTTTGCACATTAAAGGAGAAATCTTTCTTAGGCTCTCATCTCAGGAATGACCTCACTTATCCAATTATGAAGCGTGGATTTTTGGTTCTGTTCCTTAGGGGTTGGGGAGAGTTGTGTTACTTACTTATGGAGTACAAAATAAAATCTTTAACCAGAAAAGAGACTTAGTCTGCCTTGTTTCACGTGAGAAACATTAGGAATAGTAAATTCAATTTTGCCCATCTTGCTTATTGTCCTTCTCATATATGTGAATTCCTCATCCCTGTGACTAGAGAGCTGAGCGTTAAAGCAGCTTTCTTCCTCCTCAGTTTAAAAAAGATATTTTACCTGTCCAAGTGAGTCTTTCTGCCTTTGTTTGTTTAAATTTTCAGATTTCAGAGGAAGGAACCAGAGAGACAAGACTCAAACCGTTACTGCAGAAGGCAAGCAAAGAAAAGCTTCCACAGCTGTAACTTTATAAACTGCACAAGGTAGGAAGGATAAAAAATGTCAGTGTGCAGTATTTCTTCCTTTTTATTTAACCACCATAACAGTCAGAAGGTTTTGGGGAAATGCATAATTATTTACATTTTCCTGTTTGCGCAGTGCTGAAAAGACAGAAGCCATGTGAGAAGCAGCCTTGCCTTGCCTGTGGGTGTGGTGCTGCTCTCCTCCTGGCTACTGATCAAATTAGTTGCTGCAGGAATGCCTTCAATTTTTTTCTCTTGGGTGAAAAATTACTTTGTCTGAGACTCTCTGTGTTAATATTTTCTTTCTAAATTTTAGCTGAAATTACAGAGAGAAATAGCGTTATATTTGTGCCTTTTTTGGAAAATAAAGTTTGGTGCTGAGAAATCCACTCGTGCCAGCAAGATATAGCCTTGAGGTGGCAACTCTGCCTAACAAAGACCTTGGCTTAATGAGTATTTTAGGTGACCTGATGAATAAAACTAATGTCTGAGCAAAGCCTGATCTGTAAATACATGAGCTTAAAAAAAAGGAGCTGTAGGAGACCTTAAAGCAAATATCTCTCTGAGGAAGGTTCAGGCTTGTTTTGCTGATGTGGAAAATCAGAACTCTAGAAAAATCCTTGAAGAACACAGAAAAAAAACCCACTTTTTTGCCAATTTTTTTTAAGAAAAATAACCACAATGTATCAGTGAAAGAGTAGGATAAGAAAAATATGAAAGGGTTTTTTTGAAAGTGGGAGTCCAGTGTGAGTGGGCAGTGAATGGGTGTCCACTGTCAAGACTTGTTGAAGGAGAATACCAGAGCCCACTGGGTTTCCCTGAGCTGAGTTTGTGATTGCCCCTCAGGCAACTGCAATCAAACTGATGATAATTAATTCAGGTATCTGGAGTTCACTCCGTTTGTTTGAACTGAAGTGAATGAGGGAGCTCTCACACTTCAGCAGGACTAAGGAGGCAGGTGATGGACAGGGCTTTGCTCAGCCACCTTAGCAGTGTGTCCTCAGTTTGTCTGGCTTGTCACACCCTTCCCTTTAGGGCCTGAGCATCTGTGGTGCCTTTGCTTTCTACCCGATCCTCACACTTTGGATTTGCATCTACTTGATCCCAGTTTCATATAGATAACTTTTGAAATTGTTTTGTGCAGCCTGCTTTGGGTGAATAAATTGCACACCTATGACCACGAAATACTGGTAAATAAAATTGCAAGAGATCTAGGAAAAGATGCAGACAAAGGAGTGGTTAGGATAATTTCTCCGGAAAAACTACTTAAGTCTTTTATTTCCACATCAGATGTTTTAAGAATTCCCAGAAGCATTTTGTGGTAGAACAAAAGCCTAAGTAATCTTAATACTTGTCAGCCCCTTGTCATCCTGTGTAATTCATGCCTTGCATCTCTCTCTGCAGTCTTCAGATGAATCAGAATGACCTCACAACCTTCCTACAAAGCTTACAGCTCCTTTGTGAGCGATGTTTGTTTAGTTGGCTTTCCAAAGCCAGTTGCCTTTGCCAGGATGAATCATGTCCATTTTCTGACCTCTCAAGCTTGTCCAGCACAATATTTGTGTAACAACTGTCTTGGCCACCTGACATCTTTCCTTGGATGTGAACAAGTGGTCTTTTTTTTTATCCCAGCCACGTGTGGATATGAGTGTGTATATATGTGCAAGCACCAAATCCTTCCCCCTGCTTGTCTACTACTTTGCTCTCGACCTGCTCATGTTGTGAATCTACTGTATAATTTGCTAAAAAAACCCCAAAATTACAGGCATGAAAGAATTAAATAGGCTTTTAATTAAATCACTGTATGTGATCACTGTAGCAGGTACAGGTTTGACTGGAAAAGGTTTTATTCTCTTTGCAGAGTTGTCCAGTACCACCCACTACGTGTCCTGGTCACAAATCCCTCATGTCCTCCTGCTCTGCCCTGCAGTGCCTGGCATAGACCACCATGCCTGGGAGGCACCAGTACAGTGGGCTGGGGCACAGATCCCAAGTATTTTCAGATATTTTGAAATTATTTTTTTCTGGACAGGACCAGCAATGCAAATGCACACCTACAGCTCTGAGCAACACCCAACCAGAAGCCTGGGGATCACCTAGATTTGGCCGTAAGTGATAAATTTCCAGCATTGAGTTACATTGATTCTTGAATTACAGTCACATGGTATGGCTCAATGCGTAAAGCCCTGACCTGTGTGTTCCTACACTTAAGTAGACAGTACTTTCTGAGAGGCAGATTGCAGCCCGTTGTTCATGGAAACTGCAGCTAGTCTGGTACTGGGGCAGTCCCAAATTTTTGGCACAAGAATATAGTTCTTTGGCTGAGACATACAGTCACACGTCACACATACTTTTTTTGTCACATGTCAGCTAAACTAAGCTTGTGAGACAGCTTAAACCTTTGTTTTACTTCCCTCTTTGCATCTGCTACGAATACAAAACATAGTACACTTTGTCAGTTATCACTGAATGTCCTTGAATGTCCTTTCTCGCTTTTTCCATTTCATGCTTATTCTTTACTAAGTCATTCCAGCAATATTTTAGTTACTTCTAAAGAGATTCAAAATTAGGCATTTCAGTTTTTCTCAGTTCATTGTTGTAACTTGTTTTATGTGAGTTTTAGCAGGTTGACTCAAGATTAAACAAGGTTCTTCAAAGTGGTGGCACTTTGAAATCTGTGTGTGGGATTTTGCAGATTTTTTTTTCTCCTTCTTTTTTCTTTCTCCTCCTTCTTGGACTAACTGTCAAGAGGGTAAAAAAATCACCTGTTTGAGATTTGCAGCACATATGATAAGTCTCCAGCAGGTGTGAATAAGCATAGCTTTCTGTGGCAGGGCATGCCTCCTGCTAGCCCAACACGAGCCATATAAGTGGCTCCTGGGCAGTGTAATTACTTTCTCATGAGATTTCAACCAAATGTGTTTCGAAAATGAGCACCAACTTCACTTGTTTCTGCTTTCCAGCTGCTCATCAGGAGATTGATGGGCAATTGTGTGGGACAGACAGCAACAAAAAGCGTTAGGACAAATTCTTAGAGCAGCAGAGTGTGGTGGTCAGTGGCGCAGGAGCGTGCTGCACTGGCTAACGTGCTTGCTCGTGCACAAACCCAGAACTCTTAAGAATTTGTGTATATTTTCAACTTAAAATTTGGAGAGCTCCTGTCTTATTTCTATACAAATTGTTTTGACTGTGTGCCTGGGCATGTGTGCATCTGCAGCAGGGAGTAATTTATACAATGTGTGCATTTTTAGGGAAAGGTGGATTCTATTTTGGATTAAAAAAAACCAAAAGAATGAACACAAGTAAACCTGAAAAAGACCTCTGTGTCTTATTTTCTTTACAAACGTAGCAACTTTTGAGTCTAACAGTACTAGTGTTTACAAACAGTTCTAAGGAGTACGGAAGCCCAGGAAAGATACTTTATAGCTACAGTTTGTTTGCTTGAATAGTCTGAAATGAACAGCGAAGAAGAGTTGGTTTTTAACAAAGGAAATGTGTGTGGGAGGATTATATATAGGAAAATGACAGCAGTTAGGATCAAAGAAAACAGTCCTTAACGGCTATTTAGAGTATAATTTTGAAGTAAAAGACAAATATCAACAACAAAAAACCCTGCGAATTTTGATCAGGAAAAAAATGGAGGCAGTGGAAGCAGATGCAGGAGATTTTTTTCTTTATAGAATGATGGTGGGAATTAAGACCAGAGCATGCTAATCCCTTAGTTTAGAACACAGGAATTTGAAAACTGAACAGAACAGTGCACAAAAATGACCTAGCATAATTGGTTGGTGCTGCTTAATATTCATCTAGTTTCTCTGATATTAGCCTAGATTTAACTTGGTTATGTAAGTGAAGGCATTTTAGTCAGCCTTTACATCTAATGGAATATTGGTTTGAAATGGGCGTTCACTTACTGAAAACTCCCTGCAGAATGCCCAGAGCTTCCTCACTCTGATTCTTCGCTGGTGAGGTTGTCTTTTCTTTGGCAAGTACCCTGACGTGTAGCCTGATCATCTAAGTAGCTCAGTACTGACTGCGCAAGGCACTGATGAGGAGCAGGGACTTGCTTTTACAACAGACCAGTGATCTGCCTGTTTGCCTCTGGAAAAGCAGTTCATAATTTTTGGTAAAGTCCGGTTTTAGCCATTCGTGGGATTGTACAGATGTCCTAAGTGCAGCAGGCAGTTTAAGGATGCCTGTAAGTAGCAAAGAAGGTACATAGATGGCATACTTGAGTTACACTTGCAGCCACCGTATGGAGCTCCTCACAGCGGCAGCAGCACTCAGAGAGTCGGACTGAATAAACCGAAAAAACCTCCCAAAATTAAATACTCTCAGCACTTGCTCTACAGCAGCATAATGCAACAGGCTAACCTCTAACACAGCCGCTGTAACCGTAGCCTAGGGAGGGCAGAGCAAGATCGGAAGAAGCAAGGGGAACGAGAGGAGCCAGGCTTCAGCAGCTGTAAAGCTGAAACAGAACTCACTCACTCGGTGCAGTGGTACGTGGTCCCTTCCTCGGTGCACAGGAGTCCCTTTGTGCCGACCCGACCTCGACCTCGGAGGAGAAGGCTGATGTGCTCGAGCACGGGTTTTAATATGCAAACCGCTCCCTCCGAACGTCCCCCTGCACGCCTCTCTTCCTCCCCCGCGTCACACCCACGGCATATGCATCATTCATGATAAGAAGCGAGTTTGCTGACTTGGGGCTAGCAGAACATATTGAGTACTGGAATTTCTTGGCTTGCGTTCAAGACAAATTTAAAGTCATAAAGTGCCATTTGAATCTATGTAATAATAACACTAATAAAGACAGGCACTGAGGAGCTGTGAACGAGCCCGCTGCCCCCCTGGCCGGGCTGTTCTTTCTTCTTTTTCCAGGCTCCGTACCAGGAAAGAAAAGAATCACAGGTGCAGCTTCTGTTTTTCGCCTTGTTTAGTAAGTTCTTAACTCATTTTCTTTGTGCCACCTGCACCTGGGCTTAGCACTGTCAGGAACACGCTGCAAAGTGGTCACAAGACCTTGAGCACAGACTGTTTTAAAGACTTTTTACCCAATTAACAGTTCCAACCGAAGATATTTTCAACAGTGTACCAATAACTATTAATCCTAGTTAACACATTTCTTCTACCTCAAATCTATCCTACCAATCACTCAGTGCCACCACCACAGCAGAAATGGAAGAGAAGGAGAAGGAAAGACCCAGGGCCACCACCCTGAATCCTACATGTTTGTCCCCGTTTACCTCCATACTACAACATCCAAAACTATGATTTTTCACCCTGTGATAAACTAACTACAATCTGTCTCACATTCTCGATGCTTGCAGTTCATCCAAAAGTTTTGGGAGCTTTTTCCAGGGGCACAGATCAAAGGCTGTGTCACCCTGGGATATCGGGGGGGGGGGGGGTGTTTCCGAGCAACAGGAAAGGTTTCCCAGTTTTCCTGGACTCCAACAGAGCTGAGTCAGATGATGGTGTTTTTTCTAAATGTAAAAAGTGTGGAACAATCTGAGTAATGTCTTTTGTAGATTATTTCTAACTAATGTGAACTCCCACAGTATTTGATCTACTTATAGAACAATGCCTCAAATAGCTGCAAATGGAGAGTCAGATATAAAGACAACAAAAACACTCCAAAACCCTCCTCCACCACCACCACCAAAAAACCCCTAACTCCTAGGCGTTTTACATAAAGAACCAAGTCTGATTTAAGCTGGTGTTTTGTGGGTTTTGGTTGATTTGGGTGGGTGGGATTTTTGCTGTCAATGAATGATTCGTGCAAACTGTGTCCACGAGTAATGCACATAAGTAGTTAGGGCTGTCATGTTGCTGCTTCTCATCTATAGTGGATGTTGTGCTTTTCTGTTTGTTTTTTCTTCCTCCTTTTCATTGTACTTCGGCCTTAGCAAAGTCCATTCAATGTTGCTGTGCTTTGCTCTCCTCTGAGTGCAGGACCAGAACGCAGCAGCATTGGGGCAGAGTTTTCTGATGCTGTAGTCTGATGTGTACCACACAAATCTGCTCTGAGGCCTCCTTCACTTTGTATCGATGCCGATTGTGTGTGTTCCCTGTGGGTGCAGGAAGTGGTGCTAACCAAAGCACTCTCTCTTGGGATGAGAAGGGAACAGATCCTTTTGGATCACACTTTTAATTATTTGCCACAGGTCAGCCCATTTTCATGTAATACATGTTTTTCCCTGATGTTAACAGCTGAGTTTTCACAAACCAGCAGCCTTTACAGCTCAGAAAAAGTTTACAAAAAGAACCCCAAAGTGTCTTCTAATTGGGACTGATATAGACTGAGTGATAAGCTAAATTGCTGAGGCTTACCTTGGAGGTGGCACATCCATGCTTTTAGATTTGCCTTGGCTCAAGATATATGCTTTAATATTCCTTTTCTCCAGAATGTTGACATGGAGAGAGTGGTTTTGAGTGCATCCCAAAAAAGAAAGTTTAAAGTGCAAAATTCCATCAGTTTTTAGTTGTTGATTTTTGATAAAGCAGCCTGTACAGAGTAAAACTATTCCTTCAGTTGCAGAGAAGCAGTTTGAGACTTTTTCCTCAGTTCATTAGCAGAAAACTGAAGGAATATTTATGGTTCTCAAGCAAATGGAATTTGAAACAAACTTACTTTACAAACATTTGCAAATTTTGAGCAACTAGGAACTTTTATTTATTTTAAGTTGGAGCAGAGAGTGGAACACAGCAGTGTATTGTGGGATCTGGTTCTCAACCTTCTCAAAGGGAAGCAGAAGGTATTATTCTCCAGGAATAATTTTCAACAAAGAGCAGTTTAGTCCTACCCTGGCAAGGTTACCAGTAAAAATACATGGTAAACCCTTAGTAAGCACACTGATAATCTAGCTTTCACCTTCTCTGTGAGTGATTTAATGAGTTACAATTGTACCTTCTTAATGAGTTACAACTGTACCTTTACTCCCAAGACTTCCATTCATTGTGTTGGTATGAAACACAAGTACTCCCTTTGTGCTACAATTATACCTTCAATGACTGACAAGGTACCAAAATCCCCTTTTTCCCTTTGCTGTGGGAAATCTTTAATAATTTCTGATTTGTAGTTGGACTGTGCTGGGGCCAAATTTTTTGCTTCATGTTTTGATCAGGTAACGCAGCCCCTGTCTGGTGGAAATTGCACTCAGGCTGTGAATCACAGGCAGGCATTATTCCCTCCCCTCACTGCTGCTCTGAGCACCTTAGGGTCTGGCAGGAGCATGGGTATGGAAACAGTGGGAATTACAGAAGCTGTATGCAGGACCACCTATTACTCAAGCTGAGTACAGCTCTCTACATGATCAGGAAGTAGGTTCTCCTAAAGAAAAAGTAATTCTTCCTTTCTGCCAGATTCAGCTCAATGCATGTGAATGATCAAATAAATTCCCATGCTTTCTAAGATGGGAAATGAATTGTGCATACAGTTTCAAACTAATGGAGTTAGTAATGCGCTGAACTGATCTAACCTCGGTTTCATCTGCTGATGATTTCTTACAGACTAAGCTCTCCCTTTCTATTGCCCTTACATCCTGCAGCTGCTGCTGATGGCATAAAAAATTGGCTGAAGTGCTCGATGAACCAGTCAGGCTGGGACTGTATCCATCTGTTACTTGAGACTCTTTGCCTAAAGTGTCTTTCACCTCTGTCTAACTGCTAGAAACTTCTAGGGAGAGGAGAGCAAACCAGTCAAGGTCATGATGTATTAAATGAAGCATGTATAAATCCTGGGTGTGGAAACATCCATTCATGTCCAACACTTTTCCTGGGAACAGCTGCAGGGGCACTTTAATGGCAGGATCTGCAGTCAGGTGTTTCAAGACTCAGCAGTTGGCCTTTTGCCCATTTGTTGTTTGGTCATGGAGCAACATCCAGATTTCTTGTGGTCAGCTGAGCCCCATGGACAACTCTGCAGGCATATACCCAGTGATTGTGTGGAATGACCAAGTCAGTGAAAGGATGTTTTCTGTGTGAGGATGTTCCCTCTGTTTTATACAGGGAAGTGAAGACATTAACTCAATGACACATTTCCTTTCTTGGTCAGCATGGTGGCTCTCATGGTTTGAAAGCCCTAGATAAATGCAGAGGAAGTCACATGGATTAAATTTAAATCCATGATTTAGTTCAGCAGATGTCCATTTCATGTCATTTGCAGGCTATGAGGAGATCAGTACTCTCCAGACAGGTCTCCGGCCCTGTGACTCCTAAGTGCTGAGGCCTATTGGCTTATGGCCAGACCTTCTCCACCTCTTCTGTCCCAGCTGCTGCTCCACCTTGTGCCTGAGAGCTGATAGTTAAGCAGAATGTTTGCAAGAAGATGTAGCATCTCATGAATGCTGTTCTGTGTGTGAGAATGCATGGAATTCTGAATGCAGGTCTCTGTGTGAGATTGCTTACTGCCTATGCCAGGAGAAAGAGCCGTGATTCCAGACATCTTGCTTTGGGAAATCTTTGCTTTCCTTTTTTAGTAAGCACATTGCCACAGTGCAGCTTTTTCTATGTTGGGAAGAAAATTCCAACCATTTTTTTGTGGTGGGTTGACTTTTGCACTCCACAAGACGTGGCCATCTTATCAAGACTATTAACCTGCATTTAGTGCATCTGCTTGTGTGTCCAAGGAAGGAGTTTCACTGTAAATTTAGATATAGTCATCATGTTCACTTCCTTACCAATTTCCTCACCCCACCCCTTGTTTTTTATTTTTTTGATTGCAGTTCTATGTTGCTATTAGAGACTTGAGCAAATTAACATTTAGGATAAGATACACTAAGTGAATAATTACAAGTTTAATAATTTTTAAGCTACTTAATGAGGGATATTAGGCCTGCAAAGTGTTAGACCTGCAAATACAGCAAAGGCACTTCATCTTTTATGTTTATATGTAATAGAGCTCAGTAATTTGCCTTCTCTTGTAGAAAACAGTAAATTCAGCCAGAAAAATACACCTTCAAACAGACCTAATTTTCAGCTTAAGTTTATAAACACACTTGACCAAAGAAATCCTGGGGAGAATATTGAAAATATCAAGTATTTATTTTTTGAAAAATTGACACATTTAAAGTTTATAATAAACTAATATTCTTGTTGCCTTTTTTTTCTAATTTGAAATATAAAGAAAGGTTAGTGTATTTGAAAACCCCATCTGTGTCAATACAAGCATGTTCCTACATGTGCAGTTTTCCCTGCTCATACATATTCCATTACATTTTTTAGGATATTTTGTTCAAAACACACAGAAGGGTCACACACTCATTTAAAAGAAATTATCCACTCTTAATCAAATATCCTTCCAGTGTTACTGTAGCTCTAGTAAAAGGCCATGCTTAATGATCAATGAGATAATTACAAGAGCAATAATGAGATTTGCTTTTGAAACAGAGCAGCTTAGAGAAGCAATCAACTACAGACAAGCCTGCAATTTTGAGATTTTAAGTTTAGCTGATAACTTTTTTTTCCTCTTGTCCTGGCAGCAGAGAACTTTTTCATGGACAGTGAAAAGCCTCAGGTGAAAGATTAATCTTCAAATTACGACATGGAGAGCCATAAGGAGCTGTCTGCTAGACCCAGTTCTTCATGCTGAGAAGTGGTCTCCTGGCTTTATTCATAAGTAGGAAGGTTCACGGCTACAGGTGGTTTTATGTGAAAGACCTTGATCCAAAGTCCCGTTAAGCTGGCACAAGGACTTGTGGGGTCTTGTCTCAGCTGCTGGTTTTGCCATTGGGAATTTGGCAGGATCATAACAGCTCAGTGAGTTGAAGCATTTGGAATTACCTTTTCTAGTGCATTTGCCTCAGCATTTCATATAAGTAATGCTCAGTCCTGACCTAGCTGGCAGACTATTTGCTTTATCTTAGCACTTCTATTTGTGAGAAGCTGACCAAGGTTTAAAAAGCCAGTTATCCTATGGAATGCATTTATCCCAATAACTTTTCTGCCTTAGCAGAGGAGCAATGATGCTCTTCCCAGCTCAGAGGGAGTTACATGCATACCTGACAATTAAGTAAAAATTCTTGATGAATTGCCAAGGACCCATCTATTCAGAAGATGCAGTTCAGCATAGAGACACCAAATGGAGGTCCTTGGTATGTCAGCTGATGGCTGACTCCTATTCATTTGAGGTCTCTATCAGCATCAGTAGATGCTTTGTTTTCAATTATATCCTGAAGAAACTTGTCATGGAAATGAAAAACCACATAGCCAAGTCAGAGCTGATCAGCTGCTTTTCTAACTTCAATTAATGTTTTGTTATCCCTTTTTAAAAGGGAAAGAAGAGTCAAGAAATAAATAACTGTACAAGTTGCAGAAGATAAGAGAGCTTTGTTCCTCATTTTGTGCATGTGGTCAAAGTATTGGTGAAAGCTGGAGATGCTCTCTGCTTACGTTTGGATAAATCACGAGGTTTCATCCCCTTGTGGGCCCTTGCAGTTGTATTATGTTGCACGAACAACTATGTAAAGGAATCAGATGTGCTTTATGAGCAGGAGAATAATCTGCGATTCACAAAAGTAGGTCAATGCAATTAGCAAAATGTTAAGACCCAAAATGTAATGTAACATGTGCTGTCTGCCTGATTCCATCCACGTCAGTTTCAGCAGGGATAACATTAGACAAATGTGTTACTTAACAAGCAAATAAAAGCTTTTAAAGGGAAACCTTCTTAAATACGTGATGCCCCTTCATCTCCTGTATTAGTACTGGGTGGTCCCACTAGGAAGCCCCCAGGGAGCCCTGAGCAGGCAGAGTACCTGTTTACAGACATGCACTTGGAGGGATGGAGGGGGAGAAATCATTCACGTCAACATTTTGAAATTTGAGACTTCTTAAAAAAACCCAATCTCTTCATGCCATCCTTTGTGATTCCGCAATATGGATCATTCAATATCACACTTGCTTTCAAGGAAATTAAAGTGGATTAAGAAGAACATGGTTTAAAAACTTAGTGTGGTTGGGTTTGGGTTTTTTTGGTTGGTTGGTTTGGTTTGTAATTTTTTTCCTTTTAGGTCTTTTTCTTGGTGGGGTGGTGGGGGGGGCATGGTGGTGCTTTGGGTTTGGTTGGTTTGCTGTTGTTGTTGTTGTTTTTTTCTTTTCTGAATTACTGCTGTAGGATGTCTTCTGTACCCAAAAGTATGTGGGGGTGATCTGTCAAAGTGAGCAGGACAAAAGGATCAATGTCTAAGCCTTAGTTTGTTACCCCATGCCTCCAGCACTGACTTTCCAAATGCTCTAATCACAATGGAAACTGGTACTGGTAAATCCAACATAAATTCGCCAGAGGAAGGCTTGCATTTGTGTGCAGATGACAGAAGTTAACCAGTTCCACAGCCAGCCCACCTCTGAAACTTACTGTGTCACCAGTGTATTGATATGGTGAAGGAGGTTAGAGAAAGTATAGTATATATTAAAAAAACCTACTGAATATACGAGGTGATTAATTAACTTTTTGTCTAGCTACCACACTGGATTCATTTGATTAAGGACTAATTTTCAGGACGAATTAACACCAATGGACTGAGGTAGTTCTTGGAACTTACTGCAGAGACGAGGAAGAAGGGGTAAATCTCTGTGTACCAGAAACAAATTTAAACTCAAAAACCAGGGCAGCTGGAGTGTGGAAGTCGTTACAAGATTAACAGAATAGAAAAGTGCCTTGGATTTATGAGCTAGAAAATGATTTATTTGTGCTTTTGTGCTTAAGGAGAAAGGGAATCTTCATGTTCTGCTTCTCAAAATACAAATAATCTCACATTTGGGTAGCTGGCTGTTCTTCCTCCTCCCTGAATTAGCAGTAGTCTGAGGTGCTTAAGCAGAAGTTGCTCAGGTGTTCTTTGTCTGGATTTATCCTGGCTATGGAAGAAGTAAGGTGGATAAAAGTAGTTTAGTCTCCTCTGTTCTTTGCTCCTTTCATCTCTCTGGTGGTTTCTGAGGCTGAGACTGAAGCTCTTGCACAAGTGCAGCTCCACCCCTGTGTTGCCAGATGATGTTACTGCTGTGCGTGAGCCACGCGCAGCGTGAGGTGACACTTCTGGCTGGCTGGGGCTCTTGGGGACTTCAGCTGACGTGTGCTGCCCTGCCCCATGGTGCAATCCTTGGCCTCAGCCTTTCCTTCACATCCTTTTCTGGGGAATGCTGTGTTCAGACCTGCAGGCGTGTCTTTAAGGGTGCTTGCTTCCAGTCACTTGAAGCTCAAGGTGCAAATCCCTGGGCACCTGTGTGTGGTAGGCGGCTGCAGTCCTAATTTGCCCATGGAAAGCAAAGAAGCATAAAGCTAGGGGCAGAGACCTCCTATAAATGGAGGCCATTTATAAAGCTAGTTATAAATATTTTGCTACTTTATTTGTCTTGTGCTTCTCTATAGTAGTTGCTGACCCAGAGGTTTAATATATTAAAGCAGTGTCTTTTGTTTAGTGGCTTAAACAGCAGCAGAAGGGAAAGGGAGCTAGCATTTTTTGACTTTAGACAGATGTAAACTGCAAAATTAATTAAAAATTAACAATAGTCAGGAACAATTAGAATGAGAATCAGTTGAGAGGAGTTCTTCAGGGACAGCAACAGAGAGGGTCTTTGGCTTCAGACTCTCCTCCTGCAGCTCTGGAGAACAGAGGGGCCTTTGCCCTTTACCTTTTTCTCAGGTGCCAGAGAGCCTACAATAGGCATGGCAGCATGTTGTGAAAGGGTGATCTGGATCAAAATTCAGTTCCCAACAGCAGTTGTGCTCCATGTTCCAACTCTGATAACAAGACATTGTGGCCATTGTGAACAAGCAGAGCAAAACTGCACTGTCTCTTCACATTGCTTCTGTAGAGACAAAATGGAAAAAAACCCTGTCTTTTCTGGTAACATGCTCATTTAAGCTTTGAGGAGATATTTGAAGGTGTTATTAGGTGCCCGATACAGTTGAGTAGACAGGATATGCCCATCAGAAGCAAACAAGCAGAGAGATTTGATCATAATGGTACAGTTTCCAAAGCGGCAGAAATGGAACCAAGCAAAGTTATAGCTGGAGGAACACATTTCAGTGCAAAATGAACTAATATAAAACCAATTCAATTTCTGTTTTCTATCAGTGTAAATTTATTCATCAACTTCAGTGGTTTGAGATTTAATACATATGAAGACCAGAGTTCACTCTGGCAGGATTCCTGGATTTGCTTTCTCTTCTTCTCAGTGTAATAGAAAATAATATGCAATGAATCCGCCTTTCCAGAGATGGGCCTTTCAAGGTCAGTATCAGTACTTTTATTGTCTCATGAAGAGAAGCCTGAAATGACCAAGATTCCTGTCTGGTGAGTTGTTCCAAAGAGGTTTCTGGTTTTGACTTCTTGGTACTTTATCAATCATGATATTGTGAAAATGTGATTTCTTCCCTCCCTTCTCTTTCTAATGTTCTTTTCAGGACATACAGATAGCATAACAATCTCAGGGAAATATTAAGACATTCAAACAACCACCGTTCCTTCAATTATTTGCTCCTGTCCTTTTCTGTGTAAACTGCAGACTTTCAGGAGTGAAAATTAGTAGAAAGCCTTCAGCTTTTGACAGATGCTGCCATATAACTGACTTCATCCATCCAGCAAATGCTGACTGCAACACTGTAAAGGGTCTACACACATTTTGTGATTAAATTTATAGAACTTTGTTGTTGTTGTTGATTTTAAAATACAGAAAATCTTAGTGACAAACTTCAGTGATATTTGCAAAGCAGTTCCCTCTTCATGTTTGCTGTATGTAGCATTGAATGACTTAGAGGATGAGAGAAGTACAATTGCACTCCAACAGAAATGTTTCTGGGTTTGGGTGCTAGTGCTTTGCTAGCAGAATGAAAACAAAACAACAATTGGGAGTGCACTGAGTGAAAATACCAAGATCTCTAGTGTTGCAGGCTCTGATATTTTTGTCATTGTCTAATGCAGAAAGGAAAAAATCTTTGGATGTCGAAGTAAAATACTAGTTTTGAACATATATCGGACTATTCTGTCTACCTTCAAAAAATTTTAGGAAAACATAATTTGCTTGAACTACAAGTATTTTGTTGTGTATCCAAACATTTGCTGTAATCTTAAGGCTTTTGCAACATGATCTTTATCAGTAAGTGTATTTTCTTGGCAAACATAGATTAATTTTTTGCAAGAGTTTTAAGTACCTTTGTAAGTTGTCCTTGTCTCCATTATGATTTTTATTTTACTGTTTCTATAACTAAAATTATTTCTTACCTGCAAATTTTTGTGATGTTGCAAGCTATGTAGTGATATCTTCCTGCTGGCACATCATTTAACATACTATTGTATACCAAGCATCAAAATTGCGAGTGTACAGCAGCCCGTGAGCAATAGACAGTTCCCCCCATTCTCTGTGTGTTAAATAATCACTGCACTTCTGCAGGAGTGCAGTGAGAAACTGAGAAGAGATAAGCTGAGACAAGAAAGTGAGACAGCATAATGTTTTCTGAGCTTTTCTGGGAGTCATCAGGAAACAATTCACTTGTCCAGACAGTGCTGCCTTTTGTTTCTTCTGATTCAGAGAGCAGCAGGAAGAGAGGAGCAGCCTGGAGGAGCTGGCTGTGATGTTAGGGTGGGGTTGAATGTCAGATGTAGGTCTGCATCAAGCTGGTTTTGTACCTAAAGATGAAGCAGAGGTATTGGTCCAACCCTAAACGTTACATTGTCAGTCTGACAAGTTTCCTGCAGGCAGTTCTCGCCTTTTTACCAATCTCATGACCTGTCTGAATGAGTGATCAGGGAGTTTTTGCTCACCCAGGTAGTCTCCTGTATTTGTTAGAAGTTACCCAAGCCAACCTTGTCTCACACCCCTCTCACTCTCCCTGCTCATCTACATTTAGCAAGGGCTGCTTCTTTCCCCTCACACAGCCAGTGGTAGCTCAGACAGATCCTTCCTGGAAGGGTGGTGGTTCAGAGTCACAGTCTCCAGTTGTGCCTAAGTGAAAGATGAGGCATGTGGGAGATGACCCTGGCCTGTGTGCAAGCAGGGTTGTAGGCTTGGTGTGTGCCTGGAGAGAAACCCAGAGCTCAGCCACTGCTGTCTCTTTTCAGATGATTTTCCCCATATCCTGTTCTCTGCATTGCTGTGTTTCCCAACAGGAGATGATGCTGTAACACTTCCTTCTGTGCCTTGTGTAAAAATCATAGTGTCCTCAAGTGTGAATGCTCTCTGCTTGTCATTGCAAAATTTGTGCAGAAAACATGACAGAATATGTTCACCATACTGTGTACATCTCCTATTCCATACTAAAATACTCCCTGTTGAGTATTGTCTGTTTTGAAATTCCCACTTTTGTTAAGATTACCAAAATCTTACTCAAACTCTTTTTAAATTCTGCATTTGTACAGGCTTCAGTAATACACCTTTGTTTTTCCTCTAAAGAAATAGCAAAATCACTGGAGAGTTCCTCTGGCTTGTTAGCCACAGTACTTAAAAATGAAAGTATGGCTTTGTGTTCTTGATGTATCACACCTTGCAAATTTTTGAAAGCTGATGAGTTGAAGTAGCTGAAATTAAAGATATACATTCATTTCAGAAAGCTGCTGTAAAAACAAGAGGAGCAATGTTGTCTGCTTACACCTTGTACTGCTGATCTCTTACCAAAAAAAAGCATTATTCTGACAACACAGGAAATGAGAAGAGAGATGATGAAATCCAGCTAGTGATATAAGGATCCCTTTTTTCTGGGTTGTCTGTGGAGGTTTCTATCCTCAGTAGAAGCTGAAAAGTGAGGTTTCTCTTTCCAGCCTTAGATGGATCAGTTACCTTCTCATAGAAAGGCCTTCAAGGACCCTACTTGACACACAACACAGTGCCGTGGAACAAAAGTGCAGTAAGAGTTTATCTGGAAGTAGCTGTATGTGCATATTAGTGTTTGAAAGCAATTTTGTCACCTGCAGAAGTTCATTCGTTGGCTTAGCTACACAGTGTCTCAGTTGGAAAAGTTCTCCAGGGGAAAATAAAAGGTAACAAATTTTAGTACACATTGTCTAAGTGTAGCACAGTTTATACTTTCTCACAAGGTTTATTTTGCATAGATCCTTCTACTCCTAAGCAGAAAACTGAACTGAAAGCAATTACAGGCAATGCGAGGATTATCTATTTTTGCAAAGCAAGTTGCTGGAAAGAGGATTTGCCCTTTTTATGACTTTGGTTGCAAACACTTTAGCTGACCACTAAAGCAGATGACATGTTTGTTCCATTGCTGAAGCAATCTTTGACCTCATTTTCTCACATTATCCCCAACTAGAGGGTAATCAATTGGAACTATTTGGAGTTACTTGTAGCCCAATGAAAATTACAGACCATCCAAAAATAATGTTACATGTGCAGGAACGTAGCAGTAATAAAACAACTCTAGAGTGTTGCTGCTGCAGATTATGGTGTTGATATGGTTGGAATCTACTATGGTAGAGTAGTTTGGGTTGGAAGGGATCTCTTGAGATCTACTGGTCAAGCCACTCTGCTCAAGCAGGGGCAGATAGAACCAGTTGTTCAAGGCTATGTCCTGTTGGATTTTTAACAGCTCCATGACTCATTTCTGTGTTTTCCCACCTTCACTGTTAAAATGGTGTATCCTTGATGGAATATGGCAGATGGAATTTCATGTGCTTTGCTGTATATCCATTGTTTCTTCTCCAGGCTGAACAGTCCCAGCTGTCTCATCCTCTCCATGTATGAGATGTTCGACTCTGTTAGATATCTTTGTGGTCCTGGGCTGGTACCATTCCAGTAACTCCACATCTTTCTTTTACTGGGTTGCCCTGAACTGTTGCCAGAGCTGGTGAAGGCACACTCACTGGAACCAACAGTCTGTTTGTGGACTTGTGCTATTCTCTGGGCAAAGTTGTAATACCTAGGTAAGTTATGCAAATATAGGACTTATTCCAGGAAGGTGTTGTACAATCTCATTTTCTGTAGCACTTAATATGAGCTCTTGGCACTCAGCATAAGACTTTTGAATACTACACAACAGAAATGTGGAAACAACACTTAATTATTAAGTTAGAATTAAACTGACTATATTACATCCTTGCACTGCCAAATAGTGATGTTAACTTTCCATAAATTGAGTAGAAAAGACAGTTCATGGATGTTAAAATCGCTGACATTATGACTCATAGCTGGTTTTTTTCTTCTGTTTTTGGGGCGCAGTCCTGAAAGTGTTCTTTTCTTTTAGTTTGAAATTGGTGACTCTCTACCCAGTCATAGGATGGGGAGTTATTTAGTGAGTCCTGAATCACTCTTTGATTCTGAAATAGTGAGGGCAGGAGGCTGTTAATAAAGTTTCACATTATTGTGGATGATACACAAGGAGATGTATTCTCAGCTTATGAGTATTCTCAGCCTAACTGATGAAAGTTCATGGAAGTGGTGTTGTAAATAGATTTACCAGAAGAAATATTTTAACTTATTTCTAGCGATAAGTATTGATCCAGCAAAGAGAACAAAGGGTGATGAATAAGTAATACAGCTACATTAGACATCTGTGCCTCAGAGAAATACTGGAAATTGATATGTAAATAAATTTCCTCCTAGTAGCACATAGATTAAATAAATTTTTAAAAATAAATTAATAAATCCCTCCTAACTCAATGGAAACTATCAGTAATTTGACGAGTCCAAGTGTTTACTTATCCTCATTCCAGAAAAATAGTTTTCATCTTCCAGAAGCTAAGGACTTGTCAAATCGGCTTATCTAGCCTCAGGTGTTCATAGTAAGACTAGCTCTTTCAGACTGTGTGTTGCAATGCTTCCCAGCTGGCATTTACTACACTGTTTCTGCCTCCCACTACTGACATACCACTCCTACATAGGGCTCTAGTCAACATGCCAAATATACCAGGCCTCTTGGAGGGTCAGAACAGAGGCTAGATGTGAGCTGGTGTCCTCTGAAGGCAGGCTGGCAGCGCTCAAGCACTGCAGTGTGCTCCTCCTACAGACAGGAATGTAGCTGCTGCAGGACATCTTCCTCCACATGACCTCAGCTTACACTTGGGGTTCTCAGTGGTCTGACAGGTGGGATTAAGGCAATTTCTCACAGGTAAGACATGCAGGTAAATGCAGCTGCTGAGGCCTCGTGCTGGCACAGGAGAACAGAGTATAGTGAAGAAGCTAGAAAAAATACAACAGGATTTGTATGTCAGGATCAGTTATGTCAGGATCACTTTTCAGGAATGGATAGAAATGAGGCCCTGACCAACAGCCAGAGACCTATCAGGGAGGATGTGAAACGCTATGGACTTCAGTTGTTTCTGTGTAGAACAGAGGAACACCTAAAACATAAGATACTGTAGGCTGGTTTGAGATTAATATTTCCCCCTTGAATACTTGTGTTCTCGGTATTACTTGGCTTGTTGAAAGCCAGCCAGTCACTTGTAGTTCCAGTCATTCCCCTGATTGGCAGGAGGGTACTTTCCATAGGTCTCCTCAGATTGGCTGGCAGATGTCCAGCCTGACAAAGACAGTGAGATACCTTTGTGAGTGTCCAAGAGTGGGTGGATGTGCCATGTGGATGTGCACAGCAAAAAAACAGTTTATGTGTTTGGAAATTATTCAGCTGCTAGAAGCTGCCATCAAAAGCTGCCATCATACCAATTAAATAAAATAATAATGTGAGAGGAGACCTAAATCTACTCCTAATTAAAAGGGGGAAAAAAATCATTCTATAGGCAGCAAGCTATTCCATATCTGCCTTTTGTAAGTCCTGGTGAATGTCCTTTGAAAGAATTAATGGTGGTCAGTGTCAAAAGCTGGATATTGTGCTGGGTGAACTCAGCTCTGACTGCAGCTAGGATATGAATAAAGAATGGTTTCAAATGAGCTGCAAAATAGGCTTCTGTCAATTATTTACACCTCAGAGGTAGGGCAAGGTTAATGTAATTGTGCCACTTCCAAAGAATATTTGTGAATCACAGAAGAAGACAACGTGACAAATTATCAAGGAGTAAGCATAAGGAATATTGGATAAAACTACACATAATTAAATCCAAGATAAAAAATCAAATCTTTGTTACAGGAGCACTTAATCAGGAAGGCTAGGGCAAACTGCTCTTTGGAATAGGTCTGTGGCAACTGGGACAAAAGTTAAAATAAAAACAGAAAAGCAGTTTTCCAGCCCACATCTCTTGCAAATACAATCTGCAGGGGGGAAGATATATGCATAGTTTTTTAGGGTTGAATCTTAACCACTTCTTTCCCTCATTGCTTCTGTTGGAATCCCATTTGTCTGAAATGAATGTTTCTAATTATATATTCATAGGGCTTAATCTTGAACTTAAATGCTTCATGGCTAAGTGCTTTACTGAATCTAGATGTAAATAAAAAGCTTGATAGAATAAACTATAAATAACTTCCTTAAAAATCAACTTCATTCATTAGGAAACTCCTGCTTGAGTGAATGATTCCATTTTTTATAAACATCCATTCAAATTTACAACTTGTGCGGAAAATTAAATCATTGCTGCACAGCTCCAAAATGGCCTCATCGTGGCTTAACTTTTCCACACATCCAGCATGTTGTAATGTCTGTACTAATTAACTTGGTGTTTCATCCTTAGTTTCATTTTCCGGAATACCTCACTGCACTGAAGATGTTTCTGCTTTCAGTTCTGAGGAGGCTGAGCTTTTGTGCGCTGGCAAAAAGTGCTGCTGAGGATGGTTTTGTGTATGGCACTTGTCTCCTTGTCACAGGTTGTGGAGGCCCTGTGAAAGCAGGGCTGTTAGGCACTCAGGAAAGGCCCCCTGGCCAGCACAATTGATTGCACTGCTTTGGGTGGTCTGGCAGACTCATTCATAGCATTGGTTTGTATGTGATGTGTCTCTTAAAAATAATGCTGTCTTCCATTCTTACTGTGTGGGGCTAATACAAAATATTCTGAGTGGCTGCTATCTTTTGAATATCACCACAGTATATTCCATAAGAATATATAAAATGACTAGGCAATGAAATAATTAATTGATTTTATAATGAAGCATGAAATCAAATAGACTTTGAGATAGAGTTGAGAGAAGCTGGTGTCTGATCTGATTAAGATCAATGTTATTTTCTGCCTGTTAGAGCCCAGGGGACACTGGTGAAGTCATTGGTCTTAGTGTAGCGGTCATAGAACAGTTTGACAGGTTTGACTTAGCGATATGTGAATGACAGCTCAGTCTAGGGAGGGTCAGCAGTGCAACAGGGATGATGGCCAGATTTATATCGTGGGGAGGGAAATGGAACCACAAATAATTCAATGGGTTCTGTACCTTTTGATCACATAAGAAGTTCTTTGCTGAGCTGGAATGGGAAATTCAGTGTCCCCTTATGGTTAAACCAATCAGTGTACTTTGCAGAAATGTTAAACAACAGTAGAGTCACAAATTTCCTGGGTTTAAATCATTACAGTGAAGAGCAGCTCCAAAGAAATTCAAGATGCTCAGCTGCTTTTGCTCTGTGGTGTGGCTTGGTTTTGTTTTCTCCATGATGCTTTCCATGCAACTACCAACCTGGGCAAGATGAATTTAAGGGAGCAAGGCTTCTCTACCAGGGGGATATTTTGCGTCCACCTGGTTCCCCATGGGCTTGCCTTTGCACAATCAAGATGTAGTTGATAAATGTCTTTAAAATATTTATTTGATTTATAGACCAATAGGGACTTCTGAGCTCCAGAAAACTGCAGTTGTACCATTGAGTAGTAGCCTGGGTAAGGAAACATTCTTTACTTTAAAGTATAAGCAGAAAACGTTAATCGAAGAATTTCTGGGGGAGTAATAATTACTCACCTGATGCATGCTACAGAAATCTCTCAGATTGAAGGGGACTATTATGAGAGCTAAGCAGGATTTAGAATTTACCCCTGTACAAGGAAGTCCAGTATTTGCCTGCAGAGCTTTGCTGATATAAAATGCTCATGTTTCAAGGTTTTTTCCTGGGGATCAAAGTTCTTAAAAATCAAGAATTTACCAATATAGAAGTCTTCTCAATGTCAACAAGATATTTTCATACTTCAAAGTTTGTAAAACACACATAACTTTAATTACTAAAACACACTTTCTAACTTCTCTCCTTATCCATATTTTTTCATTTTCAGTGCCTTGGTAGCATGGCCAAGGGGAAAAGCATTCTTTTGGAAAAAAAATCTTAGAGCTATTGTTCCCTCTCAAATCCAAAATAATCTTCTAATGAATCATCCTTTCCGTGACTCCCACACATCAAGCAGTTCAGGCAGAGAGATATTTATGATGCTGTCCCTTCATGAGAATGGGAGTCAATATATTCCCTCTGGGTCAGGGGGAATGGTAGTTTTCTGTTTTAACTGCCAGAAAATACATCATGTCAGAGAGTTCAGGAAAACTAATTACACTAATTTCTGTACAAACCAACCTGAAATAAACTACTGTTGGCTTTTTTGGGGTTTTTGAGTTTTTAAAAATATTTTAGTCTAATACAGTAAATTTCCCATAAAATCTGCACTGGAAAATAAAGAGCTCTTGGTTAGTTATGTGATACAATGAAGATGTATTCAGACCTTTGCTGAGTTCTTGACTTTTAGCAAAACTTTGAATGTTTATTATATTAATACATCTCTGCAATATCACACTGATATTTTTTCATTGCATTTCTGACTAAGGTATAACTAAGAAACAGAATAAAATGTTTTAAATTTTTAGCCAGGATAAGAAGTGTGAAAATGAGCAACAGGTTATGTAAAGGAAAGATCTGTCAATACATTTTGGAAGACGGCTTGAGAGAGTTCTTAAGCGGGCAAGTCAAAGTGAAATACTATTCACACAATCAAATATGGCTGCAGGAATTAATCCATTTAAATAATTTCTAGGATGTTAATACATATTTAGATACATTAAACTTAGAGATAGATTAAACCTAGAGATAGTGATTCTATCCTTGATTTACAGGCTTTTAATGTGAGGCTGGATGGCATTTTGGCACTGGGGGACAAAAATGTGGCACTGACACTGAGATGTGAACTGCTGCAGCAGCCCCTCTGCTAAGGGAGGATATCACTCAGCTTAGTGAGCTAAGTATCATTTCTGAAGGGCGGAGCATGGGGTGAGAAAGATGTCAGTTCTGTTGTGAAATGTTCTCTGGAATATATTTTAAGATCTAAATGTGGCATACGCTTTTATGGGAAAAACCAGTGCTCCATAACTTATTGTCTCTTCTCTTTTCACGGGTTATTCACATTTTAGCAGTTCTCCATAGCCCAGTAAAATCATCACAGCTGCATTTTATTCAGCTGAGTCATGCTGCTCTGTATTCCTTTTTTGAGCTATGATGAGTGCAAAGGAGTAGGTGAGTCTAACACCACTTTATGAATGTAAAACCATTTCATGCTAGACCTTAAAAAAGAGCACTAGTTTTGTTAGCAGACTTTCCTTGTTCTTTATACTAAGCAAGAATCCTGAGAGTTTAAAGCATCATGTAAATCTGTTAGTTAATATATGTTAGCATGTTTTGAGGAATCTGGTTTTCACTATGGTAGTAATACCCTAAAGTTTTACGCAATTTTTTGGTATAGTTAACATTAGAATGTTATGTAGGGATACTCCTTTGGTCTTAATCAAACTTAATTTCATTCTGCAAAGGGTACAGAATAAATCTACATGGTAAACTCATAGATTCCATAAACTTATGGGAACTATTTGTCTCTTCTTGGGAATACTTCGCTTCCTATAAAATGTGAACGACATGCACTAGCTACCATGCTCACCCTCAGAAATTCTGCTTTTATATTTCTCTCTAAAATCTACCAAATATCCTTTTCTCCAAACCAGTGAATGTTTAGCAGAGTCTTTTTTAATTTCAATTAACCTTAATCAAGAAATTTCTCTCTCAGTTTAAGCATCCAAAACCCCATAGTTTTGGAAACTGAATCTAAATCTCAGGCTAAGTTTCCTGTGTACATATTTCTCATACCTTAGATCCAAAAGTTTTATGGAAGATATTTTTGGAACAGCATTTGTAAAACTACAACTAGGAGTTTGCTGACACCCTGGTTGTTAAGGGTGATATGTTAACTCTTTCAAACAAAAATACTTAATTAATCATTAAATTTTCTAAATCAAAAAGCAGTTCTATATATTCAGTTTTGATAGTCGTAAATCTTTTAATGAGACAACTATTAAACCAGATCAGTGGCTGTAATTGTTGCACCACAAAGGAAAAAAAAAACCCATGTCTTCAACTGCTCTTCTTTGACTTTAATTATTCTTTTCTCTATTCTCAGTTCTGCCTGAGATGCATCATCCCTTGGAGCCTTCTCTTGAGATGTGTGACATCACTCAGGATTACCATGTCCAGAAGAGTGTGGTATCAACTTAACCTTATTTTTGCTGTCCAAAGGTGACCTCCTCAATTAGGTAGATGTAGAGAAGCTGTGGGATCAGATAAGAGAGTTATGAAATTCTCTGAAGAAAGCAGGAGGCTCTTTAGGTAACACAAAATCAGTGGGGATCAGGAAGCAGGGAAATGCTAATGCCAGGAAATGAGTGTAGAAATCATGATAAGTGCCAAATCTGTCAGGACTAATAATTAGTATTAGTAATAAGTTATGCAGTTATCATCAGATCACAAGGACATAGTGACAGCAAATTTAACAAGATGTTTATGTAATTAATCCTTTAGTTGATGTTTTGTTTATAAAGTGCTACAATGGTAATGAACATGTCGTGCCTTCAGTGAGGCCTCTTAAGTAAAATAAAAACAAGTAGGTGCATGGCTAAAATTGAGGCTGTAGGGTTTTGCATGGTGCCACCCTGTGCATCATGCAATGTTCCCGCTACACCAAATCAGGGTCAGGGAGGTCTGAAGTGAGAGGCACTGAAAGAAACAAGAAAATGGAGAAGATACAGCCTCAGCTGCAGAAGGCAGATTTTTTCCTATTCAGGATGTTGATTTGTGTGCCTAGATGACCAAGAAAGCCAATGGCATCCTGGCCTGTGTCAGGAGCTGTGTGGCCAGCAGGACCAGGGAAATGGTTCTTCTGTTGTCAGCACTGGTGAGGTCTCAAGTCCCGTGTCCACTTCAGGGTGCTTCAGTTCAGGAAGGACATTGAGGTGCTGGAGCGTGTCCAGGGAAGGGCAACAAAGCTGGTGAAGGGGCTGGAGCACAATTCCTGTCAGGAGTGGCTGAGGAAGCTGGGCATGTTTAGCCTGGAGAAGAGGAAGCTCGAAGGTGACCTTATCACTCTCTACAGTGCCCTGAAAGGAGGGTGTAGCCAGGTGGGGATCAGCCTCTTCTCCCAGGCAACCAGTGACAGGGTAAGAGCACACAGTCTTAAACTGTGCCAGGGATACTGAGGTTAGACATAAGGAAGAAATTCTTCACAGAAGGGGTGATTAGACAATGGAATGGACTACCCAGGGACACAGTGGAGTCACTGTCCCTAGAGGCGTTTAAGGAATGACTGGATGTGGCACTTAGTGCTGTGGTCTAATTGACAATGTGGTGTTGGGTCATAGGTTGGACTTGATGATCTCAAATGTTTTTTCCAATCTAACTGATTCTGTGACTTGCAGAGAACAGCTCTGTGTTGGGCAGACTTTCAGTTTTGGGAATCAGGTGGGGAAAAAGCGAGCAGAGTGAAAGAGGTGGAACAAGAAGGGCCAATTCTCTCAAAGGCCAAATCCTAGTGATTTGTGCCCAGAAATAGTTCTCCTTAACAACGTGAAAATACAATAAAGCTGTTTTTTTAATGGATATGTTAAGATCAGTGTTGTAAAACAACTTCTGTTCTCACTATCCTAACACAAATACATAAGCCAAATTGAAGCTTGTGATATAACAGTAGAGAAGTGATTTGTTACTTGGGACTGAAGGTAGAAGGAGACACTGACAGGAGGAATAATCAAACTGTATTTGTATCCACAGCTTTCGCTGAAAAACAGCTTCGTATTCTCCAGGAGAGAATAAGGAAACTCCAGAATTTATTTAATATTGTTTTTGTGTTAAAATATGCATCTATATTTCATGAGTTTAACCGTAGCAAAGCTTACTTTACAATCTAACACCCCTTTACGCTTCTGAAAGAACAGAAAGTGCTTTTTCTATGTAGGCCAACCTTCTCCTGAGCTGAGCAGTTGGATGGAGAGTTGCAGCTGCCAGAAAAAATTATCAGTAAAGGTACAGTTAACTTCAGCAATGAGGATTGTTTCCTGTAATAGGAAATGGTTTCTTAATTGAAATAAATTTTTATTGAAGTGTGTGTCTGTGCGCCCACGCATGCAGATGCTCCCAGAAATTGAGGGTGTGTGATCTGACCTGCCTATAGCTCTAATGCAAAATTTTCTGTAGTATTTCTACATAAAATTGAGGTTTAAAAAAAACCTCCCACTGTTTCTAAAATGTTTAGAAGAAATACAAAACCTCTTTCAGTCATACAGGAAATGGTCCCTTAAGTTGTCCTATGTAGTCCGCCACATCTCCTGACCAAAATGTCCTTTTACTGTGCTGCTTTAATATCTTATTCCATCTGCTTCTCTCTCTGCCCTGCAGTTTTGAACTTTGAGGAAAAGTATCCATTCCTCAAAGTACCTAGAGCAGATAGCTACTTTTATATTCTGGCTATCCCTTATTCACTATATATTTGGGCAAAAAACTAATTTCAAAGCTTTGTTTGTTAATGATTAATAGACTAAGCAAAACGTTGTATCCTTTTCAGGAAATGTGTGCATTTGTGTTTTGCTTGCTGTGAGGAATGTGGGAAAGAAGCGACTTGTGGGAGTACCTTTGCCAAGGGAAGGAGGACACCAGGTGGTCAAAGAAGCCCAGACATCTGAGTCCCACTCCAGCTGCTTTCGTGGTGCTCATCAAGTCTCTTCATTTGTATGTCCTGCTCTCAGGAAAATGGCTTTGTCTGAAATGTTTCATTTTAGTGAAGTGCTGGGTTTTTTTAGTAATATCTGTTTTGCTCAGGAATGTAAGTGCATCCTGATGACTTCTGTACCAGATGGGAGAGGGATTACAGGAACTCATGTGGCATTAGACCAAGAAAGCTGAAAATTTATCTCAGTCTGAAAGAGAAAGAGTTTTAGACCAGAGAATATTTTGTGAAGGGAAGAACACAGTTTTTAGTAATGGGGTTTTTTTGTTCTTTCTCCTGGAAAAATACTCCAGTGAATGTAAGTATGGATTTTTTTTTTTTTTTTTGAGGTGTTGATTCTAAAGAGTGTTTCCTTCTTTTTTCTGGAACAGAATTGAAATTTTTGAAGATAAATAGAGAAGGTCCCATTTGAAAGAAAAAATAGATAATTTGGCTTTATTTTCCTTTACTTTTAGCATGTGCATTTGAAAGCCAGTCTCAGATTCACGTCAGATTGCCATCCAGATAGTATTAGTGATGGCTTCTTTTTCTAGCAGAGATGAAATTCAAGTTTCTTCTCACTTCAGGATAAATGTATTACTATGCATCTAATTCAGTTACTGGCACACAATTGCTTCTGTTTTCTGAGGTAAGAATCAACAATGGCTTTAGTATTTGTCACTGAGTCTTGAGGATATTCAAGTAAAGACTCAAATCAAATTTTTAAACAAGTTTGTAGTTTAAATGTCTTTTTTTTTCTGGTTCAGACAGTGTTTTAGGGCAATGTTATCTGAAGAGCAATTGAAACCATAGGATTATTTGGCCTGAAATGGCTGAAGAAATTATGTACTGTGTTTTGTATCACAGTACATCCTGAGATCTTCTGAACCATATTTCTACCTCATGCTCTTCATTTCAGTGGGACCTGGATTTTAATTCCCCTGGTTTACGAGGTGGCTGGTGGGAATGGTTCACACTGAAGGTTCCTGCAGAGCTGGAACTGGTGTCTGATCACTGTGGGGGAGAGGGCAGGGCTGAGCTCAGAAAGGTCATACCACACGTGAGTCCCTCTCCGTGCCCCACACAGTGCCATTGTTGGAACAGGGCAGAGTGTCACCGGGAGCGCACACAGAGCCCCTGTCACCATGTCAGCAGGGACCATCAGAGCCATGTTAGGGGCTGTGCTGAGCCCCTGGAGCCAACACTTAACAGGGTACAGCACTTTCTGCTAAGTGTTCAGGGCAGTAGCATGGCTATTGCCTAACGTGTATTCCTTCTGGATTGTAACAGTTGTGCCTGTGGCTCTTCAAGGACGTGTGGGTCATAGTTGCTTTACAACCAAGAATATTCTTCCATCCTTTGTCATATAGGAACTGAAGACCTATCAGTGCTTCCTTGTTTTGGTGTCTCTTTTAAAAAGAGTGTCTGAAATAGGAAGCCAATACCAAATTTGGGGTCCATTTTTTTTAACCTCATTATTTTTCTAAGCATTGATAGGGCTCTGATGCATTTAGCTGCCAGGATGAAATTCTCCAGGCTGGCTTTTTACACAAAAGGATTTTGTTTTAAGCTTTTAAAGTGTGAAAATGTTTCTGTTTATAGAAATAAGTCACCTTTGACCAGAAATGGAAAACTTCAATACAGAAGATAGCAAAACAACAACAACAAAATCTGTGTGGCTGTCACTGCCATGACTTTGACAGCAAAAGTTGTGACTTTTAGGGTTTTTCCATAAGCTGTTGGAGAAAACCCTGTGATTGAATTAGGCAAGGGAAAAACTTGTGAGTTAGTAAAAAATCAGCATGTCTTTCCTGTAGAAAACACTGGTATGAAAAGTGTTTTTAAACTGAGTGTTGAAAGTAAAAGAGATTGTATTTTGAGTAAGTTTACATTATTGGTGATGTAGCAAAGTGTTTATCTAAGGTCCCTTTCCAAAGACAGGTTCATTTCCGTTCTGGTTCAAACAGCCTTTCCCAAAGGTGCATAACAGCACTAGGAGTGGTAACTGAGACCCCAGATTCCTGTCCCCCAGGTGGGTGTCTCTCCAGAGCCTTATGAAGTTGAATTCCTCCCTCAGATCCTTTAGCAGCTGCATTTCTTCCCCTGCCATTTTGTGTCTCCCACAGAGATAATATTCTTTGGCTGTGCATTGGTGCTGAGGACCCTCTCCTTCAGAGGCAGGAGCTTCAAAGGCCATGAAGACTATAAGCCATGGCAAAAAATCCTTTTCTGTACCTGAGAAAATGAATTTCTTCAACTGAGGAATGAGATTGGCCACGGATCTCAACTGAGTTGTTCTTTCCATGGGAAGGACTCTGGGTAAGGGTGAACCTGGGATGAAAAGTTGTGTCTGAGTCCTGGTAACTCGTTGCTGCTGGTGAAAGAGGGAAATGGGAGGGATGTCAACCTCAGTGAGGGAAGGGGTTTGGGGAAGGGGAATTAGACTGAAGCCCCTTTTTGTGCAGGTACCACCACCTCAGGTAACTTCAGCTTCTCCCTCTCAGAGTGAGAACAAGCAAAGACTTCTGTAGGCTTGGCATAGGTGAAGTAGAAAGAAAAGACAAATGCCTAATAAATCATTGGCATTGGCATATGCTCTGTTAGTGGGGGAGGAGAAGAGTCAAGCTCGTACAAATTTGTATTTTTGCTAGTGAGTGGCCTGTGCATGAGATGTTTCCTAGATAAGCATTGTTGTGTCTTCTTTGTCCCTCATGAGCAAACTGTAACAGAGTGATATGCATTCTAATTCTGTGATTAAGTCTAGCCCATACCTTGATGTTAACTGACTGCATTCATATCCTGAACCTTAGACTATACTGTAGTTGTGTAGCATTTGAAAAACTGTTGGTTTTCCATGATGACTAACCCTGCCTGAGAAGCACTTGACTAAGGAACTTCTTGAGAGTTTTTCCAAGACCTAAAGTTTCTACAGTGGTTTCATTCACACTCAGCTGGCCTGACCCATGCTAACACTTTGGTTTCCTTTGCAATTAAAATATTTCAGCTGCCATGTGAAATATGTGAGACTTTTTAACATTGTCAGAAGCTCAGCAGGATGGCATTCAGTGTTTGCACTGCAGCTTATAACAGTCCCAAGACTAATTCCCAGATCAACCTTGTAGCTATTTTTAAACCAGTGAAAAATATGGACTGCTGAATCAGTCCATTTTGCTCATTGGCCTATTATTCTGTTCCTACTTTTTGTTTCACTGTTTTTTATTTGACAGCTCAAAACACATTTCCAAACATGCCTCTGTGTCATCCCAAAATGAACTGTAGATATTAGTCTTTGACAGTTTTTTGGTCCAACAGCACATCTGGAAAGGAATTTCAATGTTATGCCTTTTCTTATTAAAGCTAGAATTTACCAGTTCAGTGGCAATGTATTTAGCTTTTGTTGAATTTTCTTCTTTCTTCCAGTTCATATAGTTTTGTTTATAGGGATTTTTAATAATCATTCTGTACTCACCTTGTTTTTTACTGTTCAGTGACCATAGCATCAGTAGCCATAAGTGTATGGCCATTATTGGACATAAAGAGGATTGAGATCCCTGATGTGACTGTGAGACAAAAGGAGTGTGAAACTAGATCCCATCCCACTGAATCTGTTGCTTGGATGAGCTTTTCAGTGCAATTCTGCTCCCTTTGCCATTATAGATAGAAGTCTGTAACTGAATTTGGCCTGCTTTGCTAATCTCAGTGTTCAGAGACTTCCAAGGAGCTGGTTAGGCTGTTGCCAGACCCATGTGCCTTAGGAAGAAGCATATGTGAAAAACCTGTTGTGACTGAAACACCTTTGACACTTGCTGTGTTGCTAGAAGTACGGCTGCAGTGAAAGAAAGATGACCTTGGTCAAGGCTCAGATAAAAGTTGACTGTTTAAGTGAATTAAAAGGTGGTTGGTTTAGATTACATATAAGAAAAAAGTCTTTTCAATGAGAGTTGGTAAAGCCCTGGAACAGGTTGCTCAGAGAGGTGATGAATGACCTGGAAATATTCAAGGGGCTCTGATCTAGTTGAGGATGTTCCTGCTAATTGCACGGGGGGTTGGACTACATGACCTCTAAAGGTCGCTTCAAACCCAAACTATTCTATAATTCTACATTTCTCAGTGTGCAGTGCCTCTTGATTGACCACTGGGCCTGTTTTCGTGCCTGCATGTTTACAATCTCTGCTCTCTCTCTGTCTGGTGAATATAACACTCAAGTGTTGCAAGGAGGGGGACTGTGGCATGTGAAGGCACCTCATGCTGAGGTGGGTGCCCTGAGGAGCTGGGTCGTGACAAAGCCTGCCTTGGGCATGGCAGCTCTGCAAGATCTGTGAAAAAGTCATCATCACCAGTGGTAACTGGACAAATACTAGCAGACTTCTTCTAACAACTGCTTAATTGAGGATTCAGCACTAGTTCCAGCTGTTGACAATTATCCTCTCTCTGTGGCTTTGCTTAGATGTGGTGTTTGTCACAATAGACCTAACCTGTTAAACAGATACTGCTTTTTTGCTCCAGCAGAGATGCTTTTAGTGACAGATAAAATGATTCCAGTGCACAGACGATAATGTACTTCGATTTGTTAAATTTGCCAACTGCTTTGGGAGCCTGTGGGATGAAAACTGTCGTAGAAATGTAAAGTGCTATTATTCATCCTAAATCATTCTACTCTGTTTTCCTAAAAATCCCCAAACAACCCCATATACTTCTTTCCTGCATTTTTTTCAATGTTTGATTGTTTTCTTTAAATCTTCTCATGGAACTGCTACCACTTAGTACTTGAATCTTGACTGTGTCTCTGGCATTTTATCTGACCTTTGTTAGGCATTAAACTTTCCCTTGGCATCCAGTTCTTACCTTTAATCAGAATAACTCACAGAAGATAGGGTTTGTTTTGATCTAGCTATGTGAGGTATTGTATGTAGTGGCTTGTCCTCAGAGTTCAGCTCCATCTTGCAGACATGGGAGTGAACAACACAAGCAAAGAAAGCAGTTCCTCAGAAAGGATGTCTGAGCAGTTTGTCAGGTTTCAGAGGGCAACATTTCCAGCATTTTACTTACTTCTGTAAGGAAAGGAAAAAGGGCACCCTCGTGTGGATGTTAGAGGGCTGATAATTTTTCATTTGATCTCTATTGCCTTACAGAAAATTTAAACCACACTGGAGGTAAGAAACATTATTAGCCAACAAACTATAAATCAACAGGTCCTGAAACTACCAGTAATGCATATAGTAGCTCCAATGTTGTGTATAGATTTTCCTCGGAAAGGCAATATTTATGGAAAAGTTGTAACCAAAAATAACTCTGTAACTGTAGCAGTATCTAATGTGTGTGTCATTAGGTGAATTTGAACTTGGAACATATAAAGCAATGGAAAGAACTGGAGTTCACTCCCAAACAGATCTACAACCTTTTTAGGAGGACCTAGAAAGTAAAGCATCAAGATGCCAAGGTACAACTGACTGTGAAAGACAGCAGCTAATGACTGAGCATCTTCAGAGGAGGCAAGCAGAGCCTGTCAGGTCAAATGATTGAATGGAAATAAGGAGGTTCAGTAAGGAGCCAAACAAAGGATGAAGTAATAATGACCAACAAACAGTACTGATGTCTAAATTGTTATGTATGACAATGATACCATAATTTGTTTTTTATAATGCAATGCATAACAGCATGATTTGTTTCCACTGAATAGGGCTGGGGTTTTTTTGTGTTTTTTTTTTTTTCTGCTCATTATATTTTAACATATTTGTCATGTGTTTTGGCATTAAATGCCAAAGTAACTTTGTTTTGAAATCTAGGCCTCCAGTCTGGGAAGTGCAGCATCATTTGCAGATCATCCATGTGGTATATATTTATCATTCTTGTAAGTTTTATATCTGTACTTCAATTTCTACTGGCTTTAAAATCATCAGTTAAAAGGGTTAATGTGTGGGCAGAAATAGTTTTAAGATTCTCCTGAGAAGCTCTGACCGCTGTCATGCCCTAGATGGAGGGGGCATGTAAGTTCCTTGAGTTATGTTTAGATTGTAATTTCTGCTCCTCTCTCTACTACTTTGAACCTTTTCTTCTCCAGACAAAACTCATTCTTACACATTATTTCCATTCACACCATTTAAAAGGTGAATGCTGAAACCAAGTATATAGAAAATATTAATACATTGAAAAAAACATTATATAGAGATAGAAATATAAGTACTTTCCTGGTGTCTTTCTGGCCAGAGTGCAAGAGAGAGGCTCTCAAAGGGCATGCATGCCTTTTGATCCCTGCTCTTTTCATCATGTTCCAGTGCCTCTGAAATGCTCAGCTTTACAACCATGACACCAACAAGTTGCTGTGAGGTAAGAAATTTCTGTGACCCATTTGCTGCTGCTCACTAAATTTTCTGTGGCTATTCAAGCACCTCTGTGACAGGAGATGCTTGAATGTTAAGGCATATTCTGCAAATGAAATTTTGGTGACTGCGGGTTGACTGAGAAACCCAGGTATGGCTTAGGCATGTGCCCACTTACTTGTCCAGCAGGGCAAAGCCGCCCTAACCTGGCCAAGGGTGTTCATGGGCCATGGGGACAGAGCACAGGATGTGCAAAGGGAAAGCTGGAGCCAAATTTGGTCAGCCAGGAGAGGCTGTGGGAAGGGGGGCAGTGGGGGGGTGCCCAGCTGCTGTTTCCAACCACCTAAAGGGTTGTTCCAGGGAAGGCAAATCTAGGCTCCTTGCAGCGAAAGCATAAGAGGGACGAGTTGCCACAAGAGAAATCTTGGGCAGCGCTCTCCATCTCAGGCTGCCCACTCGGGACTGCAGGTACTGCGGGCACAGCCTCAGGTACTGACCCTCAAAGGGTGCCCGGCCTTGATGGTGGCACCTTCAGGGGCTCGGGATGCTGCCAGGATGGGCTGGGCAGAGACAGCCAGCTGAGCTGCCCTGGAATCGAGCTCCTCTGGGTGTCCATCCTTTAAAAAAAAAACAACAAAACAACAAACCCATATATATATATGTATTATTTTCAAACTATGAGATATTTGGATGGATGGGGCTTGTTTATTTCTTTGTTTCAAGTCATCTGTTTGCACTTGAAGCAGCGGTGGTGTGGCCAGTGAGGGTGACTGACGGGCCGTGTGGCTTGCTGGGGGCTATGCTGTGCTTCGATCGCTGCCGGAGCTGGCAGCCTGGCAGCCCAGGAGGGGCTTGTGAGCGGCTTTTAAAAGCCTGGGATTTCCAGCGCTCCTCAGGATGAGTCGCAGCTCGGCAGCCCTGCACGGAGCAGATGTGCGGAGGGAAGGGAAATGCTTTCAGCTGAACCCAAAAAGTACGTGCCAGGAGGAAGGCTTCAGGAACAGGGAGCTGGGCAGGGAGGAGGGAAGGGAGCATTTATCTTCTGCTACGTTTTCTCAGAACTAATTTAAATTAATTGCTTCTCCTTTAGAAGGAAAAAGAAAATCTCAGTTGTTTTATTGTGAATTTTGATATTTATTTTCTCTGCGTGTGTGCATGTGTGTGTGTGTATCTGACCCAGCTCTCCCCAAAGGGACATGTATTTTCTCTATGCTGTTTTGTTTAGATTTTTAGGATTGGTTTGGAGTTTTAGCTGATGGGAAAGCTGGTTGTGCAAGGGGATGATGTGGCAGGAGGTTGCTTATGACAGTATTTGTTGCATCGTCAAGATCTGATTTATTAAACCTTATTGTGGTCTGGTCCAAAATAGCAAGAACATTTTTATGAGAAAAGAAACATAAATGAAGTCCTAAAGCAGATTTCAGAGCTGTTATCCTTTTGTGGAGCCGATTAATACAGTGTAAAGTGACCTAAATGAAGTGCTGTGGAAAAGCTTGTCAATAGTTTATACATTAAGCTAGGATTATTTGAAAGCATTCATAATGAAAAGAGGATTTTCTTGTGCATTACAAATTAGTCATGATGATTTGAGGCAGAAGACTGAGATAGGTCAGCAAGCTAAATATAAAGAATTTGTGTACCTCTGTCCTCATACAGCCACATCCCTGTATATATTGACCTTACACCATTACAATATTTTGTAGAGATTTTAGTGCAGAAGCTTTACTGCTAAATCTTTGATAACTTGTCTGGACTTAGTTTTAGTAGCCAGCCCAGCCCTGTCATTCAAAGAAATCTACCAAGAATATCTGTTTCTAGTCTGAAGAGTGGAAGAGAAAAGGTTTTGGGAATGTTATGTGAGAAACTGCAGCCTGGGAAGGAAACTGCAGATATTGTTTCATTGCAACAGGTCATTGTCCTGGAATAAGTGAGACAAAAAGTTGGGGCAGGCTTTTTATAGAGTCCTTTTAAGTAATAAGTAAGAGTCAAGTGAAAAGGAATTTGAGCATGTAACTCGAAACTCCAAATTATTTACCCATATTGTGTTCTGGTACTGCTAAAGGTCTTCACTTTCAGTTTGTCTTTTTAAACACATCTTTACTAATGCAGTGACCCTTCGCATAATTTTTGCTGTTAAATTTTCTCTAAAGTTTCTGAGGAAATCCAAGTTTTGTTCCCTGTCACCAAATTTTCAACTAGTTCACATCCTGTATTGTTTTCTCTTGCCACAAACTTAGCTGTGCAAAAACAGTATATGTAAATAAGCAAGTTGATCAAGGGATCTAAAGTTGAAATATGGTTGACTTTTGCTGCCTTCAGAGACTGCAAATTATCCCCCCGCTAGGATGTCCTGTGTTTCCAGTGCCCTGAAGTGCCAGCCTGGAGAGAGAGGGTGGCTGCTGAAGATGGTCTGCTTAGTCCAGCAGTCCCTGGTTAAGCAGATGGGAAAGCAGAATTCAGTGCACAAACTGGACCCAGAGTAGAGACGTGTGTCTGCATATTGTTGCAGCTGGTTAAGTGAGGCTGGTCACACTCCTAAAGCCCCGGGGCATGACAAAGCAGTGTTACTGCATGAGGTGATTCAGCCTTTGGTGACAATGTACCCAGGAGTTTCGCTAAGTTATGCAAACTTAATGGAAGCATGGAGTTGCAAGACATGGCAGCTGCAATACGAGTCAAGCTCTCTCAGTCCTGAAAAATAGGAAATATTACTATATATGTGCAAGAGAATTTAAGTAGCTACTCATAATGCAGCTGAGAGGAAGCACCAGGCTGACTTGCATGAAATGATTGCATACTGCTAGACCCTCTTCATAAATCCTGTGATGCGGACAGCAACCCTGGGAAATGCTGAAATAAAAAGATATTGTTCAAACAATAGTTCACTGGGACTTGAGAGCATGATTAGAAGGTAGATAACTCTGCAGTCAGAGATGCCTGGTGCAGATGGTGGTCACTAGCTGAACAGGTGATGCGGCACATACAGAATGCAAGGCACAGTTCAAGGATGCAGGCTTGGTCTGCTGTGCCAATGCATCACTCCGTGTGCCTGGGCCAGCCTGTTGCAGTGAGGTCTGAGCTGGGAGTTACCAGCTGATCCTGCTGAGAACAGCCCAGGGAATGGCATCAGCAGCTTTGTTTGACAGCATTTGCAAAGTTGAAATGTACCCTAAGGAGAAAGCCCAAGAAGTAGGGAGATAGAATGCTCTGATTCTTGCTGATCCCTCTGGACTGACTGCCATCAGCAGAGCTGTGGGGCCAGTGAAATGACTGACTAGGTAAAACCAGGCCCTTGCTGGCTGCATGATGAAATGGGCAACATTTAAACAGCTACAGCTAATCTAGACCTGCTAAAGCAACAGGAAGGAGCACACTTTGCTTGTGCTTTGCAAAGCTAGCAATGCCTGAAAAAGGACTGGATCTCAAATGAGAAGGAAATGTGTTTGAGTTTTAATTACAAAAAGGGCAAAGTACTTTCATTGAACTTTCTGCAACCAATAACTTAACTGTTCCATAAATTACCTGCCTTTTGCTAAGAAAGAAAAATATGCATAATTTCTTATATACCTGGTATCTTTTACTACAATTTCTGTACTGAAACTCATTCAAATATTCAAATGTGTAGTTGTCTTTACTGTGACTGGGAAGGGTCAGCACGGCTTAGAAACATGCAATGTTGTTGTCACCATGCAGTCGCTGTCATAAGAGGTCCCTCCCTCCATGGTGCTGCAGAGATGACTGCACCAAAGCTGAGTGATAGCAAATGAAGGTGACTTCAGGAGCACCAGGGAGACTCTTAGTGGATCAATGCTGGCGCTTTGGAAAACTCTAGTGACACTGCTGTAGGTAAGTGCCAGTCGGTTACTCAAGCAGCTGGTGAGGGAAGGCAGTGTGCCTCGAATGCTGGAGGGATGCAAGATCTGCAGTGTTTGCCATCCCTTCTCCCCAGCACAGGAAGCAGAAGTTTGATGGCATCCTGGGTAATGCTTCAAAACACTTAAATAACTCATTTGTAACATAATTATTTGTATTCAGAATCATGGCTATCAAATTGCTTTGAAATGTATCATTAGCTCAGTGTTTGATACAACAAAACTAATAGCACTAAACTTTTGCTGAAGTTCAATGCAATTTTGCAACTGATAGTAACTATTTGTGTTGAGTGGGATTTTACTCGTGGAGAAAACTCAAATTAATATCTCTCTTATCCCCACAGCTGTTGTGAGCAAATTTTTCCTTCACCTGTTTTTCCATTGAGAGATGCTTTTTATTGAAATGCTTTTCCAGAGTTGGGTGGACAGAGGAAGGTCCAGTGTGAACTCAAATCTAGTAATGGACATGACTTGAGACAGACACAGTGCTTCTTTAGACTTTGAGGTTTTTTGAGATTCTCTGGTGCATACTACTTTACTGACTTCTTTTATATGCTTTTTTAACATAAAAGTTCTTTTCCATAAAATGGCACTTTTCTTCTTAACTTAGAAAGGGCAGCTGCCTTGTGCTGAGATTTTCTGTTCTGGTAGTTTGTCCTGATTCCAAAGTTCTGTTGCAGAGGTAATGTAGGAGATGGTTCAAATCCACCCCATATCCAGAGATTATCATGAGTGTGAGAGGAAGATGGTGTTTCCTAATGTAGATGTGCTAAAGCTTTTGTTAGCTTTTGTAGTCTTGAAAAGTGGTCTGTAGAATTAAAACAAGGGATCACATTAAAATAACCACATCATCCCTATTTTCAGTGGAGAGGGAAAGAATGAAGCTTCCCTCACTGCTATGTCAAAGTTGTCTTGATGTTTCTCCAAACCAAAGGCGCTTGCTTTTGTATAAGATATTGTTTCTTCTCCCAGGGTGAACATTGCCATGTGATAATTTTCTGAGAGATGAAGGCATTACTTATACTATATGCACCTATTTCCACCAAATGTGTCAATTCATGCTTTATTAGTTAGTGCTTTAGAAATCTAGATGTCTTTTGATGGTTGTAATTTCTCTCTAATGATGCTCATATTGCAGCTTCTTATTAATTTGCAAATGTTGCTTCAATCTTTGAAATGCTTTCAGTGCTGCCATAGATTTCTAGTTGTAAATGGAACTTCCAGTTTCACTTGCTCATTTGATGTTAGTCTCTCTTCCTTTAGCAATGCTAAATCCACAAGAAATTTGTAAATTCTTCACCCTCCATGGGGTTAGAAAAGCGATGATTTCCTTCCTGGGTGAGAGTTTGATTTATTCTTGTTTTAAAGAGTTGAGGGTAGTTGTGCTTATGCTGAAAGGTTCCATTTGGCAATGAAGACTTGCCTTTTGGTGCAGAGATAGGACTTCTTATATTTCACCCAAAACTTCTTTCTCTTCCCAGTCATCTTCATTGTCTCCATTACCTGTGGTGGCTAGGTGCTTTATTCTGAGTGTCTGGTGAGAATCTGTCAGACTAAAATGCATTAAGCCATTGGACTTAACATTACATCAATGGGCCAGTTAGATTCTCTAAAATTAATCATAAAATACTTCAAAGCCAGATTTTGTCATGCTTAGGCAGCTAACAGTGCAGATAAACACCAGGGAGTATTTTCAGCACCACGGGAGAAGAGAATGTGTTTTGCCACCAGTGCAATCAATAGGTGTGAAGTGCCTAAGACCTCTGGAAATCATTCTTTTCATGCGGAATTTAAAGCCACAGTAGAAATAAGAAGTTGCAAGTGAAGTAGAGCACTTAACTGCAGCCTTCCTATGCAAGAAATGTGGTCTCTGCAGAGATTATCAATTGAAATTATCTAAAGTCTCTGGGTGTAAAACAGCATTTAGGTTCACTTGGCTCTCAATATCCCCAGTTTCCTGTGGAAGTAACACAAGGTAGGTAGAAAGATTTTAAGTTTACTGAGACAGAATACCCATCCTCAGGTAACTGAAATAGTATTTGATTTCATTTATGGCTTAAACCCTTATTTATTAACCATGTGTTTTAGAGGTTTTATTGTTGGTGTTATGGAGTATTTTAGTTTGGAAGGGTGATTGTCAAGTTCTACCACGGCTCACTTCAACATGTTGGCATTCTTTATGTTCATTTCTTGTTTACCTCTGGGAAGTGCCTGGCTTTGCCTTCTGCATACCCTGCCTTCCATGCATAGAGGAATATTAAACAGAAACAAGCAGATATAACATGGAAGAATCATCAGCTTAGAGTGATCAGACAATTCTTTGATCTAAGGAGAAACTGAATGCTATGGTGTTTATACTAACATCACCAGTTTGCTTGAAGTTAGCAGATTGAGAGTGTTCACTTGCTGTATTCCCCATGTTCTTCCTCTTAAAAGCATCTGTTGCCAGACTCTGTCAGGTGTGAGATACAGGAGAGCCTCTGATCTGACTACTTTTTAGTAGTTTTCATGTTCCCACATGTGCATGATGGAATGATGCAAAAGGCATCAAGAAGTTGGGTTGCCCTCCACCCCCACCCTCTCACCCATGACCAAAATTTCTTGTTGAAATATGGAAATCACCTGAGTTGATGAAGAATGTCTCTGGTTTCAGGCCTTTAGCTAAGAATGTTTCCTGAAGAAGAAAAAAAGTAGGTTTTTTACAAATAGTGAAAAGTAGAGAGGGAAATCTACAGTTCTTTATGCCTAGTGAGTAAAAATGGTAAAAAAGTTTCGTTTTAATGTAGTTAAAGATGTGTAATTCTACTATTATTATTTGTACTTCCTTCATCATTCACCACAGTTATTCACTGGCAACAGGACAAGTCTAGAGCAGAGAAGCCAGCAGGAACCAAATGACCACATTGGTGAAAAATATTAGCTATTTGTATTTTTAAAAATAGCATTAGAAACACTATACAGGATTAGTAAAAGTTATTAAGATCTAGCCTTAGCAGATTTATTGGGATGTATTTTCATTTTGTAATCAGACTTTGAAAAGCTAATGTCAGCTGATGGGATTTTTTTCCACAGTCCTTAAAAATCAGCACATGTTTTCATGGGATCTATTTAAACTGCAGGGCACTCAGAGCAGTTTCCATGTACAGGTCTTCCAGTTGAGTCAGTCTCTCCAAGAAGCTGAATGGTGGAATGAAGAGATTCCTAACATCCAGACAAGGTGCATAAGGCCAGAGGTGGCTGGTGAAGGATGTGCTTTCAGCTATCAATACTAAGGAAGATTTTTTTTTTAAATTAAAATATAAAGGTTCAGCCATCCAGAAGCCAGGGTATATGTTCAAGCTCTTTGAAACCTCAGAGCAGAGCTCAGAAACCACTGGTAGAGATCAGAATTTCAGTGTGTTGCCAACAGCTGTGGAACAGGCAGACATTGCTCCACATACTGCCATTGAACCCAGTAAAGTGTGAGCCTCACCCCAGGAGCTGAGCTTGTGCTGCTGCTGGGGCTGATGGAGCGGGAGAGGGCTTGGTCCAGGCAGGCCATGGGTGCTGTGGGCACTGCCTTGTCATCAGGCAACAGTGGCAGCTGCTGAAATGGCTTTTGGTGTGTGGTGGGCAGGCTGGAGTGAGAGCATTCTGGTATGAGGCATTTGTGGCAGATGAAATGGGAACAGCCATCATCTGGTAGCCTGGGATGGGTAAAAGAGATCAGGATGAGCTACAGGATCTCAAAGGAGGCAGAGAAGGGAGGGTGAAGAGCCCACGTTATCCCCAAGGGTTACAGAGCCAAGGGAGTTCAAAGTAACCACCAAGTAACAAACATAGAAAAATTGGATTTCTTTCTTTAGGTGAATTTTGTGAGACTATAAAAAAACTCTAGTTAGCAGTAGGATGCTCAGAGGAGTAAAATAACCTATGGGAGTATGCTGCACAATAAGATTAAAATAAATCTTATATTGAAGGACTTAACAAGCTTATCGTATTTTGACCACCCATGTTTCTAACATGCTCTAAGGCTCTAAAATATATATATATCTCCTGAGATTTCTGCCTACTGCTTTGTTGTTGCACTGTGCTAGCAGTCATCTGTTCCCTCATGGCCAAACAAATATGCACTGAACTGTGATAGTCCAGCTAATTTTGATGCAGTGTCAGCATTGATTAGATTTGTTCAGTGTGTTGCCTGCCTGAGTGTGTACAGCTTGGGTTGTGATTCGAGGTGCATTTGGACACAGCATCAGATAATTTCGATGTCAATTATGGCCAAGAGGACAATATGGTGAGTGTCTCAGGGGTCACATTAAGGAACTGTCTGCACTGGCATGCAAGCCTGTGAGACATGATAGGGGAAAGAGGGACTGAGACCTCAACTCAGCTGAGTGTTACCAGCTTCTGGTAGCGGGTTTCTGTTTGCTTGTTTTTCAAAAATTTTAAGTCATGGTAGAATTTGGTTCTTTTAGGTCTCAGACCAGAAGTGGATACATTTAAATAGAACATAAAATTTCTCTAGAGGAAAATGCTGTAAAGACCTGGTTAATGTTACCTGTGTGGATTATACAAGTACACTAATGCTGGAACAGAAATGTTGTCAGGAAACATTCCTTTGGTAACGTGGTTTAAAATTTTCAAGTCTTGAAATTAAAGTCTGTCGCCTCAAGGTTTGATTCTAGTGGCAGGGATTCATGAAGAGAAACCAAATGTGCTAATTATTAGCCAGTTCTTTTCCACAAAAAAGAAGGCTGGGCTGTGCATGCACACTGCATAGAAAAACCTGTAAAACATTGGGTAACCTGTCACTTTTGCTAATCCCTGCCCAAACCATGCAGAGAGTGCTAGAGCTGGAACACAAGATGGCTTGTTTTTCAGCTGGGCTGACATTTGGGTTTGGTTCTTTCTTTGTTTTTCCTTTTGTGCTCTGGCAAACAAATGTGTCTTTTATCACTGATTTCAGCAGTGTAGCTGAAGAGGTACATAGAAAGCAATGTCTCTGCTTTCCAGAAAAGGCTTTACATTTTAAGGTTTTTTTTAGTCAGTCTCCAGAGAGATGAAAATGTGCCCTTAGAGATCTCTGTAACTGGCAGACGGATATTAAAACTTAAATTCTTTTCAGTTTCGTTGTTTGCTATCAATTGATTTGATATTCTCAGGAGCATCATTTTAATGTAATACCATTAATTTAGAAACATCTGAATTATTAATATATGTTGCTTATACTGATTCATTAGGTTGAATATGTAAAAATCTGAATATGCTTACTTTAAGTATCTAGCTGATTAATTCTTGTATTGAGAACTTAATGAGGTTTTGATGATTTTCTCTGTGGATTTTTTTGGTGGGGTTTTGAGGTTTTTTCTACCATCCCCAGCCATGCCTCATTAGATCGCTTGCAAGAAGTTTAAGCACAGATGTTAAAGGCCTGAAAGTAAGCATCTCATCAAAGCAGGGGCTGTGCTAAACATGAGATCTTAGGGATACAAATGAGTCCTGAAATCCAGTGGTTTTTTTCAACTGGCCAGCAGCCCAGAAGCAAATTGCTGGAATGTAATCAACTAGATACGTACTTTCTTGTTGGAAAAAACTTCTCGAGGTTTTCCCAAAATTTTATGCTGACAGTCTGGATGAACATTTGCCTTGGTCTGGGGCAGATGCCTGACTTTGCTACTTGTCCTGTTACACACAGGTGGTTCCTGTTTTCCTTGGTTGCTTTTGGATTGAAGTCCATTTGCTAAACCAATTTTCATTTTGATTAAATACATGCTGTAAACATGCATTTGAGTGCTCACTGGCATGTGAACTGACTGGAACGACTGTGGAAGAAGACTGTCACCCAGAGACTGATAAGGAAAACAGCTTCTCCACATGTGGATGATCACCGTTTGACTTGACTTTCTGAGGGCCAAATTAATCTGACCTTGCTGTATGGTGTTGGAACACAGTACTGTCAGCCAGAACAAGCAAAGTTGTTGTTTGGGCTATCATTTGTTGTTTATTATTATTTGTTGTTGTTATTTTGTACAGTATCTGAGGATCACTAGTTCTACTAGAGTCTCTACACAGCAATGACCTTCTGTTTGCTGCTTCAAGAGTTTCTAGGTGCAAGATATTTCATTTCATTAAGATATTTCATTAAGCCCTAAATTTGGTTGTAATTTCAAACCAGATGGTGCTTCATACTGAAATTACCTGGATTATGTGGACTATCAGTGAAATTACAAGGAACTTGGCAAGTACCATCTGCTAGCTGGCCCACTCAGATTTCTCCCATCTCATCTAACATATCTAAGCAATGTTTAGTATTTTTCTTTAAAATTTTCAGGTGTAATGATATTTTTTGACAAGTTTTTTGAACAGCAAATCAAACTTCTATGTTGTGAATCCACGTAGTAGTTCAGTACAGGGAGGCTGCTATGTTGTTAATTTATTCCCTTGTTAGTGTACATTAATCCCCCATGTAAGCAAGCCCTTCCTTAAGCTCATTTCAGTATAAATCATTTCCACAAGATGAACTTGTACCCATGAGCAAAACCAGAGGGTAAATAAAGCCTTGGATAATCTTATATTCACCTAATGCCAATCATAAAACCATTTCAGTCCATTATTTGCTACCCCTACCTATCGAAACAGACCTGCCCTTACCCACCTTTTTTAATGACAATTTTTTGTTTTCTGCATTAATTAATTAATTTTGTCTTCTTTATTAATCTTACCATCTGAAAAGCAGAAACAGATGGCTCTAATTATTTAGCCATCATTTTATCTCTAAAAATCAAATTACAAGAGCTTTCCTAGAATGCCTTTCCTTGTCTGTTTCAAGTTTTCCATCTTTATTTTGGGAGAAATATGGGGGAAAGTTTATTTTTATATCTGGTGTCTGCTTCCTTTGCTAGAGAGCCGAGGGACGACTATTAGTTGTTTACCATTTGCCTGCAGATCTGTTAGCTACCCTGCCAGGAAAGCCCTCCAAGCAGCCACATAGGTGACAATGTTTTGATGTTATAGTCACTTCATATGTAAGGATAAGGCCACATCATAATTTATGTGAGTTGTCAGGACCTCCAACAGCTCATCGGGTCAAAATGCAAATGATTGTAGCATTAATTCAGAGGAAGTCAAACAGAGCAAGAACAGGGTTGGCAAATATGCCAGAAGCTCCTGCAGCTACTGGCATCTTCATGGGCTGCTTGTTTCCATTTGGAATTGACTTAAACAATCAGGTCATTCTGGATGATGCTTTTGAAATGTTCACTCAGGAAATGGATATGTCTTCAGCAGAGTGCTTGGGATTCTGTCCCAGGACCAAAATATGGAGGGAGCCAAAGTCACTCTGGAGGAAAATGGACAGGTGAATTCATTTCATGTAAGCACTTGAAAACTTGGTTCAGCCATTAAATATTCAATATATTCACTGAATGAAGTGTAATGCCTTCCTTCATTACCATTATGTTAAATCACATCTTTAAATAGAAGGAGCAAGACTGAGGCTTATACAGAATAGGCTTTTCACTCTACAGTATATGGCTGTGCTGATACTGAGCACCCATAAATACAATTGAGATAGGTGTGTTGAATCCAGGTCAGCTGTACATCACCATAGCAGTGTGAAACAGCAGAAGGGGAACTTCTCCCAACGTGTCTTTTGATTTTTAGAGTTTTCAATTGCATTCTCAAGGGGTCTGAGTTTGCAGTTAATAAAATAAAAGTGACCAGACTAAAGTATAAAGTCCAAGTAAAACTACCCACTGTATTCTAGCAGTTAGCGGTGATGTGAGATGGATACAAAATCTGTGCTTTATTAAGTCTGAAAGGCAGGACCTTCCCCAGAGTACAAACTAATCTTTTGCTGATTCGTGGCAGCTGTCATTGACCATACATCATTTTGGTGCTAGGAGAGACTGATACAGAAACAGCAAAGTAAGACTCATCAGTGTCTATAATGAATGCAACCTACTTACCAAGCTCTCTGGAAAGATTTGCAATAGTTATTTGGGTTTTCTTGGGTTAGAAACATTCATAGCAATTTGGAATATTCTCCTATAATTTAATTTTATTCGTATTAGTTGTCAGAAACTAAAAGTACAAAAGAAATGCATAGAGTAGTAACAGATTCTGAGTTCTGCAAAACCCAGCTTCTCCTTAAAGCTTGTCACTAAACTTGTAATTTCTTTTTCATATTTTATCGTCATCTTTATACGGTAAACTATTTACGTTGGCAAGCATTTAGCTTGATAATTAAAATTGCTAAAAGGCCAGCTTCTCACAGTCGACACTGTAGGAAAAGTGAAAAAGCCTAAATTTAATGAATATCCTAAAACCTTAAACGTTATGCTGTATGGAGAATGGGTCTGTATTAGAAAAGCAGCATTTATTCTTTGACTAGATTTTAAGTTCTCAACCTAGAGAGCATTTTAATCTTTAAATGTTCAAGTTTTCTGTTGTGAAAATATGCCAAATTGGTGAAATATATTATGTGAATAAAATGAGGTATATATTCTCCTTGATTAGCTGACAGCTATTTGTACTGGTTTAGCCTGTCTTATTTAGAAAGTTTCCACCAGTTTAATGAAATTATTTTTTATCCAAGTTGAGATTTTCTCTTGAAATATATAAATACACACACACATAGAAATGAACATTTTTCTTCTCAGATTCAAATGATAGTGTTATAAATGGCTTTTGGTCTTTGTCAGCTTGCCACATTTCATACAGCTTGGATGCCTGCCACATCCTGCTCTCTCAGGGTAACACCAGCAGAGTGAATGAGTAGCTGTCTTTCCATTCAGACCTGAGAGTTATCTAACTGCCATTAACATTGCAGCAGAAGTGGCCATGGTATTTCGTGGACTCCCCTGGAGGCAAGATGCAAAGCCAGTGTAATCTAAACATGCCTCACTCTAGCTTCTCACTGAGATTGAAGGCTCTGTGTAATCCCTGGTACTTATTGCCTTCCAGATTCCACTCTGTAAGCATCAACAGTTTATATTTCATCCAGTATTGCCAGCAAACTGTAAGCTGAGTTTACAGATGTGTCATGTGAGACATTTTTCAGCTTTTGACACAGCTCACCACCCGCAAATGAGTAAATGAGGCCAAAATGTCCAAGTCAGCTTCTCTTCAGCAGGGAGATAAGGTGAGACACCTTTGGGTGTGAAATTCGTAATCCATTTCTCAAATGAATTTCTGCAACAGTGAATTCCCATGTGTTGGAGTAATGTGTAATGCATATGACAGGCAAGTACTATTTGCCCTGAATTACATTTATATAATAGTGCTCTATAAAATAAACCTCTAGGTAGGGGTAAATCCTTGGCATGCCTAACAGATAAGCTGGAAAAGAAGAAAAAAATGAACCTTTTTCCTTTCTCCCTAGTTTAGCTTCTTTGGCATGCATTGTCAGAAATATGGCAGGGTTATAATTCAGTACACACACTGCTAAGGTTGTTGGGTTAGAGAGAGGAGGAAAGGGATTTAACATGGTTAATTTTCATGCCCAGGCATCTGTGCTCTGAGACCAGCATGGTGCTGGCTCTGCCCGATGCCACCAAACAGCCACAACTGCTTTCTTTGCTGGGCCACCTCGCCATGCTCTTGTCTGCTCTTACATGACGTCTCACACCTTTCTCAAGGGTAAATGCTACACACAGTGACATTTTTTATTGCTGCCTAAACACTGGAAATAAGCGTCACAGCCCCCTGTGACAGATGCATGAGCAGACCAGCATGAGCAGATGCTCTCTTCCATGTCTTCCTACTTTTACAGTGATGTGATGTCTGGTGAAGTGCCGTATTGGCAATAGCCACCCTGTCAAGAGTAGAATCAGTCAGATGACTGAGAAGGCTCGAAAGCACCTTCCTGCTTTGAAGCCATAGTTTTTTACATCACTTCAGTCCAGGGAGCTTTGCTGTCAGCATTTCCACCCCAAACCCATTGCTTTGTGGATACTCAGGGTGTGCAATGCACTTCACCATGCCCTCCCTATTACCAAATGAAGCCTTCGTGAGGAGTGCCCCTGGGGCATCGTAGAGTTGGGGGAATAATGCCCACAGCTAGGACTGTTGCACAGGGAGGTTGCTGTACTGTGTGCACTTCATAGGTGAGTGAGAAACACAAGGCAGAAAGAAGAGGCTGCAGTATGGTAGATTAGGAGCTAGCAATGGGAAAGAAAGGGTGTACTGATGTCTTGGTTTGAGACAAATTTGGAGGAAAATGTCCAAAATGAACATCGCTCTGTTTAAAGGCAGATTTCAGCAGCCCCTCCCCTACCAGCTTTGGAAAGAAATTCCTCAGAGGAAAGTGAAAAAAAAACCCCAAACTATTTATTTAACAAACAAAGTGCACACAGGCACAGAAAAAGAATGAATAATGTTAAATAATAAAACCTCTCGCTGTAGAGAAGACCTAGGAAGATTCAGTGTTCTTTGTAGGTGTGGCTCTGTCCTCTCCAGAGCTGGGGTTTGGTGTGGACCCATCCGGGCTGCCATGTGGGGCCTCCTGGTGATGTTCTGGTGTTGTTGAACAGTCCAGAAGAGAAGAAGAAGCCAAAGTCCCAGGAAACTCTGTGCTTTAGCTAACAAACAAGAAGCTAGCTAAAAAGCAAGACAATACCACTCTCGTCCCTGCTGCAGAGAGCCGAGAGCTGAGGAGAAAAGTGATTCACTTACCTGTGGTTATGAACACAGCTGCTGAAGGAATAGAGCAGGTGATAGAGGATAGAGCATTATAAAGTCACCCCAAGACAACCCATCATTTAAAAAATGGCTGCTTAAATACTACCAGGGGTTACCATCGCATAGTTATCATATTAACCTGTTCTATCACCCAGCTGCTTTCCCACCGGCCAAAACCAGCCTTATACTACACTCCAAATATTGGTGAGCTGTGCAGTGGAGAAAGGGGGTGAAGTGAAGCAGCTACCCAGCTGTGACAATGTACCATACCTTTGACTCAGCTCTCCAGGTCTGATTGTGAGTGTGAGACTTAGCTCCCTGTGACTTGGTAAATAAGAATTTCCATGAGGCAATTTGGACTCTTCTCATTGCTAATGTTAATGTGAGCTGAGTGAATTAGCTGTAGGCTGTCTTTCTGCTGAATGTAGCCAGTGATAAATCTGAATTTGATTTAAATAAAACCAAAAACAACAGAGGGAGTCTATTCATGGGCTGAAGATCCAGGGCAGTGAAAGAGGTGTCAAGACTATTTAATGTGTTTTCTTATACATAGCAGTATTACTGCTTCTGTTATACCTCTCTCATTTCCTCTCTTTTGCATGGAGAATTCCCAGGTTTTTTACACTTTAGGTTAGTGGATAGTGAACCTGGGGAGACACAGGGGATTTGATGTTTGTGTGGGATTTGATGTCATTTCTCCTAATAAAACCAAAGTGTGACAGGTTATTTCTTGCCATCAGCCAGCTCTGTGCCCCAAAGTGCAGCAGTTACCCAGAGCGAGTTTTATGCTCATGCTTCTTTGCCTTTTTCACATCCTCATCATAACTTCCTTAGTTGTCATTTCCAGTCTGCTTTCTCTGTTGCTCTTTTCTTAAGAGAAATGTCTACTGTCAAAATTATGAAAGTTACTTGAGGGAAACTTGATTACAGGGGACATGAAAAGAACTCAGAGGTGTGTATTTGATTTGCACGAGCCATGGAAGTGAATACCAACAGGCTGAGCATGTGTTCCTTGGACTGAGGGTCCCAAATAGGCTAAGCTTTCCTTTTCCTCTGTTTTCCATTCAGGGTCTGAACATGAGTACCCAGCCACACACTGTGACCAAGGCTGAGATCCCTGGCCATGTTCTTTACACTGTAGGAGCGTGTGTGCTCGTTATTGGCTCCATCGGCATCATCGGAAACCTCCTGGTTCTCTACGCATTTTACAGGTACAAAAATTCCTTTTGTGGTTGATCTGAGTGGCCTTGAGTTTCATCTGTGCCTGTGTGCAGATTTCTGCATTGCTTTCCTCTTGGATTAAATCTAATGGCAACAAATGCAGGGGGAAAGAGGGGAGAAGGCAACTGTACACACACAGACACATATCCATGTGCATCATTGACAACTTCAGTGTAAATTATTCAGGTTTTAAGGAATCAAATAAAATGAGAAAATAATACCTTGTTCTATAAACAATTTCCAATTGAAAGTATTAAAGTATGGGTTTTTACTTCTAATGATAGAATCCACAGTCTTGCAGCTGCAGACTTCTTCACTTACCCTGTAGTAATTGCAGAAATACTTGACAAACACTGACATTCTTCCCAAGAGGCCAGATGTCCTGGAAGGCCAAGAAGGCAATGTGCTACACGAAATGAGCTCATGCCACCAGTGTGTTTCCTGCTTCAGGCAGATCACAGGATTTCTGTCAGTTTGTGTGCTCTCTTGGCAGAGTAATAGACAGCCAAAGCTACTGCAGCTAGAATATGGAAAAACGAAATAAATATCTGCCCTCTGTCCCACACTGTGATGCTGGATTTCAAAATCCTCCTCATTCACTGCTTACTGTCATTATGCATAGTGATGCAGCAGGGCCTTACAATGCTAGAGATCAGTGGGGCTATGAACCAAGTTATAATTTCCCATTCTTAAATGTTTAAGACAAATAAATTAGTTATTTTGAATAACCGGCTTCTAATATAATTTAAGGAAATTGAATTCCCTGCAACTGTAGATACCTTCATAATTTTTTAAAAAGCAGCACAAGCTCTGTGTTTGTTTTGAAATGTGTGTGGTTTAGCTGGTGTAATAAAAGGATTAAATTGTCAAAGTAGGAAAATCTGCACAGGCAGATGAGCACCTGGGAAAGTGTGATCTCTGCACTCTCTCACCCTGTTTTTGCAGGCAGTTATGAGACCCAAGAATTTGTTAGAATTGCAACAGCACTGAGGTGGCTTTCTCACTTTCTTTTTCAGTATTTATCAGCATGAGGAAAGAAATTCATGTTAGCTGCAAATAGTGATATTGCAAAGCACATCAGAAAGGCCTCAGTTGTTTTCCTTGGATAAGCTTTGCTTGCAGACTTCTGCTTTCACACTCCTGGTTGTGGCCTTTAATGTTGCCTGTTCATCTGCAACTGAGAGGTTTCATTCTCTCTTATGTATATAAGCAAAAGAACATTTTCCAAATCTCTGTGTATGTTCTGCTTGTGCTGTAGCATTTTGCAAAGGGTCATTTACTTAGTGATGTATCAACTACTTCAGGCCAACTGTGTCAACACAGCACCTCAGGTCAGCAGTTTTTAAAGTATCACCAGAACAAGATCCTTTGGCTCTGTAACTTTCTTTAGATCTTCCTCATATGCAGTGCAAGACACAATCAATATTACAGCACTCCCAGGGAACTGCTCTTCTGAAGAAATCCATATTTATCAAGACAGCTGAAACTCTCCTTAGCTTGAAGAGGAGACAATCCATTTTATTGCTGCTGGTCTTTTCAATTATTTTGAAATGACTACAGCTGACTGACTGGTGATTAGCAATTGATTCACTGTGAGTAACCATCAATTGCAACCTGGACAGTATTTGTTTATGCTAGTAAGCAAAGTGATAAAGTTAACTTTCCACTTTGTCTTTTTTAAATTATGTATTTCTCGTGTTTTTTAAGCAACAAGAAGCTGAGGACTCCCCAAAACTACTTTATAATGAATTTAGCTGTGAGTGACTTCCTGATGTCGGCTTCTCAGGCACCCATGTGCTTTGTCAACAGCTTGCACAGAGAATGGATACTTGGAGATATAGGTACTTTTCAACACTAATTCCTACCTCGCCAGCTCTACGCTGCCTCAGCCTGTTTTAGCCACAACAGCCTTGGCTTCTGCCACGGACAGAGCAGCACATAACTCTTGAGTCATAGCCCCAGGCACCATCAGTGACATGTCACATGTTTTGTGTTACAGCTGTGATTCTTTTATCTTAGGTATTTTGGAAAGGAAGGAGTCAACATCCACATGTAATCATGTCATCCTTTAGCTTCTAAAGCAGATGTTAATCCTGAAAATAGGTGGAAAAGTTTTATTAAGTTGTAAACAGTTTTTCTGTATAATTTTGAGGGCAAGTTACTACTTTTATTTAGAAATGTATGTTGATAGCATGCTTCCAGGAATCTCCTATTTAATTAAGATATTTAAATAACAATAGTCATTTGAGGACTCAGCAAATTTAAGCTCCTTTATTTCCAACTGCAAGAAAGAAAAGGTGGTCCGTGCTGAAATTAGAGCTGAAATGTGGGTACAGCAAGAACCTCAGAAGGCTCAGTGCTCTGTTTGGTGCTTCTCATCACACCATGGATGAAAGCTTGCACCCACTAGTGGCTGTGCAGTCGTAGAGCAAGGCCAGAGACCATGTACTGTTCAGCAGCACCGAAGGGACTCTCCTTTAGTTTGATGACATTTTTAGTCTTGCTCATCCCCTTAGATAGAATCAGCGCAAATTATCATGCTGTCACAAATGAAGCATTTGATTTGAGCTGAGTGAAATTTGGTCTTTAGTTGCAGATTACTTATAAAGACTTTAGAATTCTGCTTTAAGGTTGGATCTGGTGGTTTTGCTGCCTGTCATTCCTAGTGGGCTCTTGTCTATAACCACATGGGGCAATACAAGATTTCAAACAATGGATGATCTTTCCACACAGGTTTCTCCATTAAACTCAGTGTAACTTTTTCCATCTTGTAGTGCAGTGTCTGAACACAGAGGGGGTATAAAGATCTGTTTCTTGTAAAAAATGTCAGTTTTTTTAAAAAGTACTGCCATTAAATATAGGAGTTGGAGCTATGTTTTACAGCTGGCCTCTTAGTCACCAAATTTAAACAACTTTACATTTTTAAGTCACATAAACCAAAGTCATTTTTTGAACCACCCATCTGTCATTAACAGACAGATGTCTGCTGCAGCATGTTAAGATCAATATATTGGGCAACAGTCCAGGAAAATAACTTTAATTAGATTGGATTTTCTTTGAGGCAGTTTTCCATTGACAAAAGGTTCTCAGTTGCAGCCTGCAGTGAAGTAGGACTTGTTTAAATACATATATTTGTATTTTATTTATATTCATGTTTTTCTAATAAACATTTAACAACTATGAAAATGTGAGGCTAGGAAAATGCTTCTATTGAGAGAGAAGTCCTGAGCCAGGAAAAAAAATGGGAGATTTATTATGACGGGCTCTGAGAGTAGGCATGCCTCTTTTCAGGAAAACCCCTGACACTGCCATTTTCTACTTCAGGGTGTAACTTGTATGCGTTCTGTGGGGCTCTCTTTGGGATAACCTCCATGATGACTCTGCTGGCTATCTCTGTTGACCGCTACCTGGTGATCACCAAGCCCCTGCAGTCCATCCAGTGGACTTCCAAGAGACGCACCATGCAGATCATCGCTGTCGTGTGGCTCTACTCACTGGGATGGAGTGTGGCTCCGCTCCTTGGCTGGAGTATGTTGTCTGCTCTCTCTCTCCTAGCATTCCATGTGTGCTCTTTTTAGTCTTGCTTGGACTGCAAAAAAATGAGTTTTCTTATCAGATGGGTGCCCAGCCACCACCTGATGGTTGGTTGTTGTAGCACACATCTGCACCTACTGCACTGCAGAAATCCTCTGCCCTCCTATGCCCAGAATGTATTCAAGCAGATCAATCTGCAGATGGAGTGTGTACCTGAGAATTCAGCAGTCAGGACCTCCTCTCCACATGGGCACTCACTTCTCAGACCACATATGTATGTATCATTTGGCTGGCACAGCTCTTGAAGACCATGGATGCAGGAGAGGGTTTATTTTAATGGCTTAGTGGTTGGATCAGCACCTGCACTAACTTTGAGTGTTTGCATGAATAATGTGTTCCATGTATTCCATAGGTTCCTATGTGCCTGAGGGCTTGATGATATCCTGTACGTGGGACTATGTAACCTACTCCCCTGCAAACAGAAGTTACACCATGATTTTATGCTGCTGCGTGTTTTTCGTTCCCCTGGTAATAATATTCCATTGCTACTTGTCGATGTTCCTGGCCATAAGGCGTACTGGCAGGTAAGCAATGTAAGTGAAAGAAATATGTATCCCTTTTCTTGTAGTAGAAGATTTTCTCAGTTCCTTTAGCTGCAGAAACACCTGAATCAAAAATTAGTCTGAATTGAAATTGGCAGCTGTAACAGGAGAAATATTTTTTGCCAATTTAAAACTGAAACGGATGTATGAATTTCAGAGTAGAAAAAGAAGTCTCTTGTTGTTCTAGTCTTACTCCACTGTAGTAACTAATAGTACATCAGATAATTAGATTGAGTTATTTGTATTTCAGATTTGCACTACCGGAAATAAGGTCCTTAGGTATTCCAGCAGTTTTCAGCCCCAAACATAGTAACAAACTTGTAGCAATGGGGGCATCATCTACCTTTGAGCAGTTCTGTAAACATAACAGTCCTCATATTTTTTGACAGTTTTATATGAGGTAGGCATCCCAAAAACTGTCATGCTTTACTCAAGCATCACAGCTACATGTGCAATATCTGGCTATTTTTCTGCTAATGACCAAATGGCTTATCTTTGGTCTGATCCAAAACCAGCTGGTCCCGTGAGTCCTTCCTGATGCTCAACTGTCATCAGTTCTGATGGCTTTTCTATTCTCCTATCTGCAGGCACCTGTTGAAATAATTTGGCTTCCTAAGTCTAAATTCCACTTTTGTAAGCATGTTTGTCTGTATCTAACAGACAAATGCTTTTTCACTAATGTTTGTGCCTAAACTGAAGTTCTTTCTGAATTCTATTTTTTGGCCTTTGTCTTGGTTTTTACTATCCTTTGTGTATGTGTACTTGATACCAAGTGAAGGAATGCATCCTTAAAATAATGGTGTCTTTTACACCCATGAAGCACAGTGGACATAAGATTTTTCTGTGCCTTTTTCAAGGCCAGGCTGCCCAGATCTTTGAGCAACCTGGTCTAGCTGAAGGTGTCCCTGATCATGGAGGGGTGTTGGAGCTAAATGATCTTTAGGGTTTCTTCCAACCCAGGCCATTCTATAACTATGATTCTATTCTACATTTACAGTGCACCATCAGGGAGTTTGTTACTTTGCTGGCTGGTAGTTAATGTCTTTGGCCTAAAATGTATCTCTCTTTAACAACACTGATATGTAAAAACTGTTATTTCTACACTAAAGTATATACAATGTTTAACTGTATAAAACTTTTTAAAATAAAATGTGAGGTGTTTGGTGTGAGAAGAGAATTTGGTGTTTTGTGACAAAAATATTAGGACTCCCATTGTACCTCCCCCTGAAAATACTCCTTAATAAATAAATCTGCAGGTAAGTAAAAATGTCCTTGCAAGTGTTTGGGACAGTTTTCTCAAAGCTGTCAGGATACTCCAGCATGTATTACCTCATGAATTGGAATTTCTGCAAGCTGTTCCTCCCTTGAAAAGGAAAAGACATAAGATTTGATTTTTCCATGCAGCTGTGCCTTTGCTTGCTCCACCTCCAAGAGCAACGAAGGACAAGAGATACCAATTTCTGTATCTTTGCCTCCTGAAACCCTCCTTGTGTTAGGGATAAGGACATAGCAGTCCTATGCTGCAGTCACAGGGGTTCTGGCTCAGTCTCACAGAAAAACATGACACTTGCAACCACATTAATTACCTTCTAGGGTTTTTAAACTTCAGAGGAGAAGAGTTAGAGCACGGAAATATGAAGTTTACTTCATTTTGCATATTGCTGAGAACATATTAGATATGGTTTTTTTTTCACTGTCCTGCTGAAATGTCTATATTTCTTTTCCCTCTCACAGAGATGTTCAAAAGTTGGGGTCCTGCAGCCGGAAATCCTATCTCTCACAGTCCATGAAGAACGAGTGGAAGCTGGCAAAAATTGCTTTTGTGGTCATCATTGTGTTTGTCTTGTCCTGGTCTCCATATGCTTGTGTCACCTTGATTGCCTGGGCAGGGTAAGTGGAGAAGGAATCCAAACAGCAGCGGTTTTGCAAATATCATTGGTACTGTAACCCACATGGGGAAAGTCTGCTTTTTGCATGGGTCTTAAATAATTATTACATTAGTGGTGATACTTAATTCTTCACTCTATCCTTGTGGGTAAATCCAGAAAAGGGATTATTTGTCTATGCATTTTGAAACTATTATGCCTTTTTTATCTTAATTTTTGGAACACAATGTTTTCTCTCCCACATGATGCTTTCTTTGTATAAATTGGAGGAGTTACCTCTTTTATCTCCTAATACCTGTTGTCTCAAGAAGCTTCCTCCATACACTGCTGTCTCCTCCACCCATTCCCCACTCCAAAGGGACCAAGTATCTTGTCAGTGCATGTTCTGCTTTTCAAGGCCAGGTTGGATGGGGCTTTGAGCAAGCTCATCTAGTGAAAGATGTCCTTGCCCATGGCAGAGAGGTTGGGCTAGATGATCTTTAAATGTGTCTTCCAAACCATTCTATGATACCATGATATTAACTGTGTTTATCCTGCACTGACAGTGGTCAGTGGCTGATGGTGGGAGCTTAAAGTCAAAAGGGAAATATGGGTTTCAAACCATTTCCAGTCCTCTCTTCCTTCTGCAGTGTTTGGAACTGAGTCACTTACTGTGCAGCACAGATGCTGCTGCTGGAAGATTTTTAGGTTTGATTCTGTTTTCTTTTCTATCACCATTCACTTGTTTCAGATGGCCATAGTGGGGGTCCTTTATTGGGGTTTGGGTTTTTTTTTTCCTATTGTAGAAACAGGGAAGGTGATTCTTTGAGTTCCTAGTCATCCTGAAATTACTTGATGCATGTCTTTGATCTTCTCTAAGTGAATGAAACCAAGTACATGCTGTCAAATTCAAGCCTTTCATCTGAGCAAAAACATCACTTGAATGAAACAGCTTTTCAGGGGTATTTCTTATAAAAAGATAACAGCACAAAACCAATTAAAAGGAGTAATATGTTTTAGTAATATAGTACCCATGTAATCCATGGCATAGCTATGTGTAATGTTTTTGCTTTGTTTTAGTCGAGGCAACAGCCTAACACCATATTCCAAATCTGTGCCAGCAGTTATTGCCAAAGCTTCTGCAATCTACAACCCCATCATATATGCAATAATTCACCCAAGATACAGGTATAGTAAATATATAGGTATGTGTATAATTGTACATGCAAATGTGGATCTTTTATCCTCTCCCTCAGAGCCCTGCTCTGCCCTGTGGAGCTGCACTACACCAACAACAGGCGGAGGAGGTGATGCTCAGGGTCATCTTTCATCCTATCAGGGACAGCCACTACAGACCACTCTCCAAATAAAAGCAAGGCTCAAAATAATCACCTCCTCACCAATTTAGGCAGCTACCTATGCATGTGTTCAAGGTTTGGTTTCCTGAAGCATTTTTTCGCCAAATATTTTGAAACACTGGCAGCAAAAAATACTTTATTATATAAAGAGGATATACTTGTAACAGAACTGCTATTCAGCATGCCTGTAGGATTTTTTTCAAGTCTTTCAAAGCACAGCTACCACAAAGTGATGCTGTGTCCAAAGTTCTGAGAAAACGCAGGTAAATGTGATAAATGTATAAATGCCACTAGATGGCGGGGTTAGCCATTGGTATGAGGCTTGTTTCACCCAAGAAGTGGAAAAACTACTAAGTTCCGTTGCCTGACAGCTAGGACCTGGAAGTTGGAAATTGAGTTCCTTGTTTTGGATGTGTGATGCATGACAGCGTGGTTTTGTAAGAAAAGTGAAGGTTTGGTCGAAATACACCCAAAAAGGTTGAAAACATAGAATCATAGAATGGTTTGGGTTGGAAGGGACCTTAAGTATTGTCTAGTTCTAACCCCCTACCATGGGCAGGGACACCTTCCACTAGATCAGGTTGCTCAAAACCCCATCCAACCTGGCCTCGAACACTTCCAGGGATGGGACATCCACAGCTTCTTTGGGCAGCCTGTTCCAGTGCCTCACCAGCACCACAGTAAATTTCTTCCTAATATCCGATCTACATGTTCTGTCTTTCAGTTTAAAGCCATCCCCCCTTGTCTTATCCCTACATGGCCTTGTGAAAATTACTTCTTCAGCTTTCCCATAGCCCTCATTCAGGTACTGGAATGTGCTGTAAGTTCTGCCCAGAGCCTTCTCTTCTCCTCGCTGAACAGCCCAAGTCTCTCAGCCCATCTGCANATGATCCAGGACATGACTGGCTTTCCGGGCTGTGAGTGCACATTGGTGGCTCATGTCCAGCTTTTCCTCCACCAGCACCCCCAAGTCCTTCTTCTCAGGGCTGCTCTCAATCCATTCTCTGCCCAGCCTTTGTTTGTGCTTGGGCTTGCCCTGACCCACGTGCAGCATCTTGCACTTGGCCTTGCTGAACTTCCTGACATTCCTGAGGGCCCACCTCTCCAGCCTGTCAGGGTCCCTCAGAATGGCATCCCTTCCCTCCAGCGTGTAGGCCACACCACACAGCTTGGTGTCATCAGCAAGTGCTGAGGGCGCTCCTGATCCCACTGTCTGTGTCACCAGTGGTGACATTAAACACTGACCTCTGAGGACACCACTTGTCACTGAGCTCCACCTGGGCATTGAACCATTGACCACAACTCTTCGAGTGTGACCATCCAGCCGATTCCTTATCCATCAGGTGGTTCGTCTGTCACACCCATGCTTCTCCATTTTAGACACATACTTAGTTTGAAAATGTCTGCTATCATAACTAACACCTTTTTGCATCCTCTAAAAACCATCTGAGCTTTTAAAAGCCTGCAGAGCATTTTAGTTTAGAGTAGGAGAATGCCTAGTTTCTGATGGGTTGCAGAAGTTCAATGACAAGTTTTACATGGCTGGCTGATGTGTTTAGGACCCCTTGCTTCTGAACCAAAGTTATTGTGGTCGGTTTATTATTTTTGCGAGGAACAGGTTGCCCAGAGAAGCTGTGGATGCTTCCCTGGAAGTGTTTAAGGCCAGGTTGGATAAGGCTTTGAGCAATCTGGTCTAGTGGAAGGTGTCCGTGCCCATGGCATCAGGCTTGGAACTAGATGTTCTGTAAGGTTCTTTCAAGGTCCCTTCCAACCCATACCATCTTAAGGCTTTGCGACAGAGAACTGCTTCAGTCAGTCTTTTTCGTATCAGCATTGGCTTTCAAAGACTGTTAAGAAAAAGGCTGGAGTCCACAACAAGATTTCAGACATTTCCTTAATAAGTATCTGTTTTATCTTGTTTTGTTTTTTCCCTGCTTTCTAATTTGTATTTCTAGACATATCAACAAGAGAAGTTTTTATGGACTTGTTGTGAAGACATTTCACACACTTGGGAGCCATCCAGTCAGAAAAAGAAGTAATGTTGGGTCCCTTGTGATAAATTAAGAACGCAGTTTCAAAACTGGGAAAGACCCTACAGTACACCAATAAGTCAGTTGCCAAAAATATGCTGGAAGGACAAATCACCTTAAACAGTGAATAATGAATATATTTGTTAAGATTATTGTTTCTGGATAATTTCCAAATCTTCTAATTATTCACATTATGACTTGAGAGTAATTTATCCAAGCACAGATAAATGGGCCAGTCTGTTCAGGCCAAAGGGTTAAGGGTTTGAGCAGGGGATAATTTGTCATTTTATATTGGAACTACTGAACCAAATTACATCTAAGTTATTTTTCCAAATCTTTATAGAAAGATGCATGTAGAAATCAGGATCAAAAGAGCTCAAATCAGAGATGCTGTTTTGCACAGAGAATTCCTTACACTGCATCTTAACATGCCAACAAAATCAACCCTTTTTGTGGGGTTCCCTTACCTTAAACAGTGGAGAGAAAAAAAAATACATTATAGTGAATGTAACTCAAAATGTAACAGTGACCTTTGTGCTAGCACTTGGCTTCTAAGAACTGGTCTGAGAGTTTGCTATATCTCTCCTCATTGACACATCCCCCTGCCCACCCATTCCACACCAATGTAAAGGAGAAAAACATCTCTCCCTAATAGGTCTCACAGGAAGTAAAGAATGTAAGTGAGGAACATGCTCAAAGTTTTAATTCATGAAATGCTCTTTTGTGGGGAAGAGAGCTTTCACGTCTTTAACAACTTGTGTGTTGTCTCTGTGTTCCACAGTAACTCTAACACATTGCTGTGTTAGAGTTACTGCAGAACCTCCCTTACATTTTGGAAGTTTTAGGTTTTGTAATCATTCTTTCATAGCAAACAGGAAATTCTGCAACTCCATGTTTCCAACTGGCTCCCAAGTGAAGCAGGATTACACAAAAATTATTGGTTCAAAACTCCTACATCATAAATAATGAATGATAAAAAACCTTGAGTTGCAGTATTTTCTCAAAAAGTTGGTTGCAATTGCTATATATTTTACTTTAGGTGGCTCTTTTATTTCCAATTATAAAAATATAATTAAATAAGTTGTCAGTTTATGCCTATTTTGTATTTCACCCATGCAATATTAAAACTCTCTTCAAAATCTGTACATTCATGCCAACCAGCAAAAAGACTCTCAGTAGTCCTCCCAAATATTAGCAAAATAGAAACTCTGGTCCCTCAAGACATTCAGAAATGTTCAAATGTTTTCCTTGAAAATTCACCATCAGACATTTATTTCCTGAATCTCCAGCATTAGGAGACCTCTGCACCAAATCCCACTTGATAAATGGGATGATGTGTTTTACACTAACTTGAAGTTGTCAGAGGGGAAGTAGTTCAGCTTCTCAGCTGGGGAAAAAGGCTGGCAGCTGCTTTTCAGCACCAGACTGAGGTCTGCAACCTGAAGGGAAGTTTATGGGGGTTCGACATTTTCTCGTGTCCTGTAAACCCTTTTTCAGGACTTCTTTTTTTTTGCACAGCATTAACCATCTTTTTTCACCCCATGAGAGGAGCCTTCTGGCCCAAGCAGCTCGCTGGGCTCTGCCAGGTCACCCACAGCATCTTGGCAGGATCAGGGATGGTGGTGCAGGCAGCTTTTTTCAGTCCTCATCTCCAGAGTAGACACGGAGCTGCTGTTGCCTTTGCAAAGGCAGAGAGGAAAGAGATGCAGAGGTATTCTGAGAGTGCTGATGATGCCAAATATTAAGATTTGGTGGTGGTGGGTTTCTTTTCTTGATTACAAGTGAGTGATCTCATTTCATGATTACAGAATCATGTCCCTGAAATTTTAAGTGTGATCTTTTGTGAGAATAGAAATGATGGTTTAAAATGTACTGGTTATTCAACAAACCTGGTAGCTATAGAAGCAAAAGATTTTACAGTATACATCTACTTTATTTGCATCTCAGTGTAAAGTCAATATACTGACATCCTCCAGGGATCCGTAGTCCCCTGCATCAGTTCCTTGCCCTATGCCTTGTTGCTGTCTCACTTCTTGGCTTGTTCATTTAGTTTTGTGCCATTATTAGCTTCATCTGTTGGGCTGGAATAATGGATTGGGAAGTGCTGGGGAGGTGTTACACCAGATGAAGCGTTCTGACTAGCATTGCCCTGCAAGGAGCAAGGCCAGCTGGCATTGCACAGGGGAGGCTCTTGGACACTTCTGCTCCTTGCAGGGCCAGGGTTCGGGTCAGGAGAAATACACTCACACAGCCATGACTGAGATTATTATTTAATGAATAAGGCAGATTTGGGATCTAACCATCCTTCTCCTCTATGCTCGTACAGTGTTAATTTTCAATAGGAGTTTACGGTAGCTGCCGTGATACAAATAAGTAACAACACCTGATTCTTCTGGCCTTCTTCCCTTTCTTCCACACATTCTGTGCCTTTGCACAGTAAAGACCTTTGTACCAACTAGCCTGAAATTTTTCTGGCTTAACATTTTAAATAAATCACGAGCAATCATTCTCTTTGAGATATTTTCAATTCTTGTCACTTACCTATGCAGCTCTTCTGTATGTGTTTTGACACAAGGCCCAGAAGGACCTGTTATTTTCTTTTCAGCCTGTTGAGTAGTCTGCACCAGCTATGCCATGCTGTTTGCATGTAATCTTTAAGACCCCCCCCTTGTCAAAACAGAAGCTGTGTTGAGGTCATGAAAAGAGACAGTATTTTCACTGCATGAATTTCAAAGCCGTGTCTTCAGTGTGACAGGTTTGTCTTTTTTTTTCTTCTCACGTTTTCCTTCAGAAAAACCATCCACAAAGCTGTTCCCTGCTTGAGGTTCCTGATACGAATATCAAAGAATGACCTCCTGAGGGGATCCATAAATGAATCATCATTCAGGACCTCTCTCTCCAGCCACCACTCTTTTGCTGGCAGGACCAAGAGCACTTGCATTTCCTCCGTTTCTACTGGAGAAGCTGTAAGTCTTTCCTTGTTTCCATGAAAGAGAGTATAACATTTCTCAGACTCTAAATAAGCAACTCCATTAATACATATTCAAAATTAAAGAACAGAAAGGGGAACTAAAGTGTAGCTAAATTTTTTGGGTTATAAGAGGTCATTTCTGCAAAGCTGGAAGTTCATGCATGATGATTTAATATCAGAAAAAGCATTAAGGCCAGCATATCTGTGTGGTTCTGATGCCTGCTGGGACCAAGGATGTTCAGGTTATGTTTTTAATGTGAGCTGAAAAGAGCCATTGTCAGCACTCCCTGTGTCACCAACTACTGTCTGTAATTAGGTATCTCACTGGGCTGGAGGACAAGAAAACAATCTTCCATCCAAAGTTTTATAACCTATCCAAAAGCTGTTTTATTGTTTTAAAAGAAGTATATTTTCTGTAGGATGGGAAATTTTTGATTTCTTTACCTAGATTTTAACCATGAGGAGTGAAAGGTTCCTCCCCCCAGAGCATGGTGGGGTGTTTTATAAGAACATACTCCAAATGTCAGTAAGGCTGGTGACTGAGTGAGATAGAAACAAAAGAATCCCTTGAGACTTTTCATAGCTTCTCTCAGTCACAAGAAGCTGGCCTTGCCTGCAGAGGTGCTGGGAAGGTGGCTCTGGTTGGGTGGCAGCCACAGCAGAGTCTGGGCTGGGGCTGGCCTACCTGGGGACCTGTGCTGCTCCCCCTCAGTTCGGGCATCAAAAACCTCCCAGAGCAGCAGCTGCCACCAGTAACCTCTCACAAAAGTATAAATCCTATGTATACCTTTTATACCTTTAGGTAGAAAAACCTGAATTTTCTCCCCATTATTCCTTTGTTTGATGCCAAATGAAGTAATTTCAGCTGCATCATCCATCCTGATTCAATAAGCTTTCTGTTCTTCACTGTTGGTCACTACTTGGTTTTGGTTTGTTCATGTTAGCAGGTTATTGTGTGTATTTCAATGCTGGTGCTGCTTAAATAGACAGGATAATGAGAGCAAGAGCTTCAGCTTTTGGCACAGCTTTGGCTTAGGAGTCTCAGTTAAAACCCCTGCTGTTAGCAGTGCACAGCACTGTGCAGTGCCGAGTCGATGCAGCCAAAGGCAATTGTCCTTGGGGCAACTGGAAGCTCAGTGCAGCTGTACAGGTTTTAGCTGGAACAGCAGCTGCAGAAATAAAAGCTAAGCTCGATGACTTTGGCATGACACAGGACTGGGTGAGATTTTGGAATGCTCCAATAAAACATTGATGGGCAAGAAATGACACCAAGAACACTCTAAAAGGTGCAGCTGTTGCCAGCAATGCTATCCTCTGTTGTGTACATGTTAGTGTAGGGAATAAACATTTGTGAGTCATATCAAGGAACATTTCATTTAAGTTTTATTCAACAAGTGAGGGGAAATAAACAGGTGGCCACACACAAATGGATGAGCAAGGTGATGTAGAGGAATTATACTATCTTCCCACTTATGTGGAGCCCTTGTCTGTCTGCCTGTCTGTCCTCTGCCTATCCATATCTAAAAGCTGGTGTAGGAGTAGAATGATCTCCTCATTGATAACATGAAAGTCACCATAAAGTAAGGGATGACAGCCTCTGCCCAAGCCTCTAAATGGAACACTTTTGGAATGTCTCATTCATGCTTCATTACTCACATGCTCTTAGAAAATTAGAGCAGAGCCCACCCATTGTCTCCTATGCACTAATGATGGTTTGTAGAATCAGCAAGCTTATGCAGATTGAGGAGTCCTGGGTGTTCTGGAGATTCTGCTGGGGTGTATGCAAACTTGGGTTTGGATCTCTCTGTGTCTATAGTTTTGTATCACCTCATGGTCACTCAGAATGCTGCAAGACATATTAAACAGATTGATTGTACTTGCTCTCATGTTTAGAATTGAGATGATCTGCAGGTATAAGTACAGCATAAGCAGTGAGATATAAAAGGGTGAAAAACCTCCTTGTGAAAAACCATTAAATAATTTTTCATTACTTCCAAGTTGTTGGTTTGTTTCTTTGGGTTTTTTTTGTCAGCAAAATAGTCCAGGGTAAGTGACAAGATTGAAAATAAAGCCCCTTCCCAGGGGAGTTTTGAGCATGAGATCTGTGTTAGAACAGCTTTAATTTCTGTGAATGTGCATGGGTTTTGCTAGAGTTTGAGAACTACCAAGAATTTGAAAAAGGGTACAACTGGCTGAAATCTTTTTTCAATTTGTGGTTAGACCTGGAGCAATGTAGAGCTTGCCCCTGTAGAGCCAGCTCATGAGAAATTGAAGCCTCGACGAAGTCATTCTTTCTCCACAAGTCTGGGACAAGAGAAGAGAGACCTGCTCCCAAAGACCTGCAGCTCTGATGCAGCCTCTGATGAAAAGGTATGGAAAAAAGTCTCAGCTGAAGACTCTCTGTTTTAGTGCAAATCTTGCTGCAGTGAATCATCTCTGAAATGATAATTCAGCCTTTATGGCCATCTATTTCTTCTGTAGGCTTTATTTATACCGATTCCAACACCATCTTCCTCCTTGCTGTTATTTATTTTCTTTCTTTCTTTCTTTTTATTTTTTTGTACGTGTGTGTGTGACAAATGAGAGTGCCAGTAATGCCTAATCAACTTTTTTTGCTGATACTCGCCTGTTTTTGGAAAGCCAGCTCTGCTCACAGCTCCAAAGCTGCATTAAGGCATAGTCAATAGCATGAAATGTAAGAAGATGAGCTCTTTGCCTCTTTGCCTGTTTATCTACCCCAGCTTTGCTTCCTTCCATCACGGCCCTTTTGTCCCTATTATGGAAATCTCCTTTTATAGTAAAGTCAAGTCTGCAAAACAGAGTTTGACATGATAGAAGCCACCCTTTTTGTTCTTTTCAGTGTACATTAAAATGTTTTATTTTTGTTGAGGGGGAAGACGAGAAAGAAACTCCCATTTCTCCCTAAGAGTGGGAGAGTCTGGCAGCTGCCACCCTTCCCTCACTGAATGAGGAGACGGTGAGTACTCAGCGCATCTTCTGTGGATGCATCACCCTCGTTGCCCAAACCACTGAGGTTTGGCATCCTGCTGTTGAGGAGCACACCATTCCCCGATGGGAGCAGATCACCCATGAGTCAGCTTCTGCCAGATTGTAACACCAGTTTCCAAATGAGTAATTTTATGGCTGGCACACACCAGTGCTGCCTTTTCAGGAAAAGACAGACGTGGCTTAGAATCCCCTGTCTATGGCTGGACAGAGTAGCACCCCCTTTTTTGATGGAGTCACCCTTTCATGGGGTTACTCTAGTGCATGTGGACAAACACCCACACCTTGGTCAGCTACAACACCTGCTTCTGTTCCCTGTCCCTTCCAGATCTGATGGCAACTGTCTAGAGGCAGCATAATTTAAAGCAGGCACTGCTCTGAAGATCTCCAGCCACCCAGTGACCTGGTTCCTGCATGCCTCTGTCCTGTCTTCTTTCCTGTGTGTCATTAAGATCAAGTCCTGAGAAACCTTGTTCTTTTCCTGTAACTGTTGTGAGCAGTATTGATGGAAAAACAGCAGCTTCAAATGTGGTCAGGCAACATGGGCTCAAACCTACCTCTCAATTCTGCTGCCTTCTGTCAGCAGCCAAGTGTGTCCAAGGTTGTAGGCAAGTGGCAGAGGCAGGATATTGTGTCCAGGTTCTGGAGAATCACTGGCTTTCAGTCTCACAAGGAAGGAGAAGGGAAGTAAATCTCAGGTGGCCTACATAAACTGTTCAGTAATAAAATAAATATTTCTGTATCTCAAATTTAGCAACTGTGTAGCCCACAAGAAGATGTGCTATACTTTGCCTTAGAAAGACATCTCTCGAATTACTTCGATAACTAACCCTTAAACAGAGTGTCTTCATGCTGAGACTTTCAGTGGCATTCACTGAGATAAGAGGAGTTTATTTACATTGGATGTTCCAAGCCTCATTTGCTTTTCTCACTATTTTCAGCAGAGGTTCCTATGTGATGTGAAGGTCCTTCGTGTTTCCATTGCAGCTAAATGCTAAATTCATACTATCAGAATAAATATTTATTTGTCAAGCTCAGTTAGAATGTTTCACAATGAGACCACCCATTTATCCTCAAAAAAAAAAAAATCCCCCAACAAACCCTAAAGAAGCACCAATGCACTTTTTGTATTTATTTTAAGGTTTTAATAGCATCACTAGATTGTCTATGACTAAATTCCTATTAGAGCACTTCTAGAAACACTCAGTTCTGGAAAAGCCAGTCAGTGTTGCAGGCTCAGTGCTTTCCAAAGCATAAAAATGCATGGGACTGTTTTCTGTGCTGCCACAAAGATATGATCTAGACCCATGACTTACTTCAGTTAGTTAGGATAGTAACATGGCAGTGAAGAGGCTTTCCTGGAAGTAATAAAATGTAGGTTTGGATACTTGATTTCAAAGGGGAGTGGTCAAATGTCCTCTCTGCATCCATGTTTTGTTTCAAGGGAATTACCTTGACGAGTAAACTATTAAAAAAACTTGTAAGTGGGCGTTGTTCCCACCAAGACACATCCAAAAGAAGCCTATCCTTCTGTTGCAGTGAAAACAGCACTTGAAACAGGGAGGAGTGGTTTTGGAGTTGGGTTTTTTCATTCTATTATTATCTTTGATATGGAAGAATGGACTTTTCTTCTCTGTCACACTGATTTAAACCATTTTTTTAGCACACTGTGCTTCCCTCCACTTGGTAGGTAGAGCAGCTGGAGAAATCATTATCAATAGGGATTCATGAATGATTCCTGCTTGTGGAATTGTGGAGTAGAATTACACAAAACTATGGGAATTCACATAGTAATGAAGTAAAAACTACACTTTACTTTAAATACTGTTTTTCCTAGAAAGGAGGGACTTCCAGCTCATCTCTATATCTTATACAGTGATTTTATCACCTTAATTGTAATTTTGTAAAGGAAGCCAAAACTGAACACTTATACCTTCCCTTGTTAGTGTATCTAAATATTAACTGACACTTTCAAAACTTACTTAGTTTACTCTGAATTTGCATACTGTGCACAAGATCTGTGGAAAGAACACAGAGGAACTTGCCATCAGAGCCAAGTTAGAAATCAGAATTCTCTAAAAATAGATAAGAAATTGTTAGCAAAGTGAATATTTATTGCTTCTTTCTTGGAGGAAGCACTTTCCAATGTGTGAATGCAAGGCCACTGACTTCTCCGAGGTGGGACCAGGAGCCATTTGGGGAGAGACAGACTTTCATAAGGTTGACAAAACTTCAAGAAAATAAAGAACAAAGTGTACTTGAGTCTTATGTGAGACCTCTTCCATGAGAAGAGAGAGAAGTGCAATTGTCTAGTACCCCAATACCCTGAGATGTGTTAAAATGGAGTAATACCATTATTTAATGATGAAATAAGTCAGATGAGGAATGAGCTTTTTTTCCTTCTTTTTTTTTCTTTTCAGTCTCTGCAGATATTTGAGTACATCTTCTTTTGCTTCATTTAACATTCTTCTTTCCAAGCAGTACATGTTAGCACATCAGGATTTTCCCTCAAATTAATGATTCAAGTGTTTAGAAAATTGGCCTGGTGGCTCAAATATTGACCAGTAGCAATGAATATTTCAAATACAGGTTTCCACAGCAATACAGTGTCTGACCATGCTAAAGCTTATGTCCCCACTCCAGGTTTCACTCTCCTCCAGCTGTTTGGAGAAGGTGCTTGGGCAGCCAGTCCTACCTAGTCCCTCTGCAGCACTTGTGACCAGCTCCCTGAGAGCAACTTCTCTGCCTGTTGGATTGAATAGCAGCAGTGTCAGCAGAGGAGACTCAAGTACTTCCCATATGGCAGCTCAAGGAAGTCAAGTGAAGGGAGTTCTGGATTCTGTCATTAACAGTGCAGTCCCTCGCATCATCATCATTCCTACCTCAGAGACCAATCTGTTTCAGGAAGAACTGGAAGAGGAAGAGACTGAATTATTCCACTTTCATGACCAAAAGGGCAATCTGCTGGACTTGGAAGGGCTTAGCTCATCCATGGAGTTCCTTGAAGCTGTTGAGAAATTTCTATCATGAGTTTGTTAAAAGAAAACTTTCCGGTAATTATTTTCTTGGCATCTTCTCCACTTAATTATACCAAATGACTGAAGCCTTGTTGGTTAGATCATCAGAGTTTTTTTTGGTATGTTTATATGGTAGTCTCTAGGCAGCCTTCAGATTTATCTTTGTCCAAACCAGCTCAGGCATGGAAACAGGCTTGCTTTCAGACTGTACTGCAGGAAATGAGCAGTGGAAGATCTGGCAGCATGATCAAGTGGCATTGGTCAAGGAGGCCACCTGATTTGTTGCCACTAATGGGGGTGCCAGCAGAAGGGAAAATGACTGACTGAGAGCAGGGTCAGCTGCTGAATGTTTCTGCTATCTGCATATAGAACTGTGTTCCTGTTTTGGCAGCTCTGTTCTGGACAGTGATGGGAGGTACTGCAAGACCACAGCTTCCACCAGCCCCAGCAGTAAGGCAGATGGCTTCATGATCTCAACTACAGTTTGATCAAATAATTCTCAGCATTGTTTTCTCTGTGTTGTATTTTTAAATAGGCAGCTTGCTAAACATAAAGAAACTGTTTTTTCACTGCGAAGTGACTGCTTCCTAGCTTCTAATACTCTGAAGTTTAGTGGTAGAAATCTGGATTTTACCTCAGCATTAGGATGGTCACCTAAATGTCAGAATGCAAGGTGCTATATGATAAAACATACACTACCATAGAAGCATTCAGACTACCTTCAGAGTTAAGTCTTGATTAAATATGTATGGCTCCTAATGAGTCTGTGATTGAAAGGGTGAATGGTCACAGCTGGCTTGACAAGACATTGAAAAAAATAAAGCCTTGGCTGCTGTATATCATTTGTCTGTTCAGAGGAGATTCTTCTTGTCTCCTCTAAAACCTACCAGCAGATGTCTTTTACAGGTCACTTACCAGAGGCCTTCAAAGTGGGTGAAACAGCATCTTGGGGAGAAAACCGCACAGTTTTTCTGTGGTGTACTGTGGTGTTTGCTACAGGATCTGCACTCACATCATTATCTGTGGTTACTAATTGTGCTCATTTTTCTGTGCTTCACATTATGGCTCAGGCTCACAGGACTGTCCTAGCATTTTATTCCTAACTGCATTCTTCCTTTCGTTACTCATTTTCCCGTTTCTCCACATCTTCCCCTCCAGTCTCTGATTTTCAAACCTAGACAACAAGTTGAACTACATTGTTCTTCACCTAATATCACTACATATTAGTAGAAAGCAGGTGCTCTTCTGGATATAATAGTGCAAATATTTGGTCCAGTGAGAATAATAGTGTTCAGACATTCAACAACAGAGTGAGAGTTTATGTTCATAGTTTCAGTTTATTTCCTTGGCTGTATCCTAGATTGCGCAAGAGGCCACTGAGAGAATTTCCAGGTTTTGTGTATGCACCGGCTGATCTCAGGAAGTAATTTCTCTTTGCCTGTTTTCCTGATGCAAAAACCAGATGGAAAGCATAGAAGTGTTTTTAATTACTTTTTCATTGCAATAAAAGATAACACAATGTTTTTTTTTTTTTGCAACAAACTAGACAGGAACACCACTAAAGAAGAAATTAAACCCAGAGCAGTGCAGGAGAGAGAATGCTTCCAAACTTGCAGACCTGAGGCTCTGCAAAGTGCCAGCACAGCAGACCTTTGAGAGGACTGAGACACTTGCTTTTGACACAGACTGTACAATTTTTAGAAAAAGAAAATAAAAGAAAAAGCACTGGTGCGTTACAGAGGCCATTGTTGGGACAGGCTGCCTAGTGCAATGCTGACACTCTTAATGCTGCTATTATTTGAGGTGCTGTCCTGGCTAGGGACTCTCATACTTCCTTATCATGGAAAGCAGGGAGGAAATTGGTGGTGGAGCCATGGCATGCATGTGGTTGCCTGTGTGTCGCCCTGGTGTGTGGTGCTGGGGGACCAAGGCTCAGCTGGGGCAGCACCAGGTTGTGGTTCCTGCAGCCAGGCTGCCAAAGTGTGTGCCCACTTCATGCTGAATTTTCTCATGGGACCAGGAATGACCCCCCAGGGTCATCTACAATGAGCTCAGCTATTCCAAGGGCAATTCCTCCATTTGAGGACTGGCACAGTGAGCAGACAGTGCAGGACAGCAGCCAGGGACTGGGATAGGGACATGCTCACTTGCAGTTCCACAGTGCCAGGTTTTCATCCACTGCATAGTTTTGGCCACAATGAGTAATCAAATGTTAATTATGTATTATGCTCATGGGAAGTGGGCCAGGCTTAGTCCTAGGCTAAACTTACTGTCCTGCCATCTTGGATTCTTGTATTTTTTTTTTTTGCTGAACCTGATTTTTTTTTCCCCACACCAACTGTGCAGTCAGTGACCTTACTTCTTCTTGCATCTAAAATCCTCAGCTGCTGTATCTCCTTCTTGAGCCGGATGTTAAGGAAGTAAGTGTTCTTTCACAGCTTCCAACACTTAGACCTGACTTTTACTGTTGTAATTACTCCAAAATAACAATAGAAAATGCTTTTGCTGTTCTATGTTATAAAAGCATGCCCTGGAGTAGACTTTGCACTCAGATTATGACAGATTTATACTGGTAAGACTGTAGGCAGGGTATTGCCATAGTTTTTGGCAGGATGAAGAAAAGATCTGAAGTCATGGTCAACAAATTCCTCTGTATCTGAAGTTTTGCATTCTACTTGTTAGCCTACAAGAAGACTCTCCAGTGATCTCTTGCATGTGTTTGGTACTATTACTGTGCTGATACTGTGAGCATGTCTCAGAAAATTAGCAGGCTTGAGGTATGTGCAAACAATGTTTCACTTTTATGCTGTTAGTGTCATACACGTTAGTACCATTGCTTTGGAAGCTACTCTCAAGATTACTGCTTATTGAAACTGAAGCAGGCTAAAATTCCAAATGGGATAGTGGTAGATAAAACATAAAGCTGTATGAAATATCAGATAGACTTACTGCACTCACTGTGAGACTTTTGCAGAAACATCAGTCACAGAGTAAATGAGTCTCAAATTGACTACCACAATGCAGGAAAATTTTGCAAGCTTCTCTGTTGCCACATTAGAATAGATGGCACATAAAAATGTACACTGATTACTGTTGCTTCCTGTTTCACAAAGGAATGTATTGCTTCACTCAAATGGAATAAAAAATTCTTAGGCTTTAAGCTGAATTATCCATTGTTTGTTTTTCTTATTTAATCATGATTTTTGGAGCCAGAAGGAGGAATAAAAAAGTTGAGTCAAGGCTTTTGAAACCTGTGCTCTGATCCAGTTAATAGTAAGGTACATAGATATATGACTTTATTTTCAGGTCATTTAGACTGCTTAGGTGCAAGAACTCATCCGCTTGAGTGCATAACATCTAAATTTAGAGTTCACTGACTTGGTAAAACCTGAAATTGCTCAGCTACTTTTGAAATACAATGACTTCAACTGGGACGTCAGGTACCAGGTGAACAAAACTGAAAAAAAATAGCCAAAGTCAATACATCAAAACTCTGACAGCAGACTTTGATCTTTGTCCTAAATCGTAAATGAAAGTTAATGAGTAATTGTTTGTTTCTGCTGAAACTCTGTATAGCACAATTATAGGATGTGTTCCAGTTTTCACGAGTAACAGAAAATCCAGACCACAAGTGTAAACATTTTCTTTTATCATGGGCAATGGTATTTTTTAATAGTTAAATCAATGGTTAGATAAAGTTTTCAAATAAGAATATTTACTCACTTTAATCTTAATGAATCTTGCAGCTTTGGGCTGGTATGAAACATGTCCTAATACCACATTCTTCCAGAAAGCTTATTCACTTCCCAGACATCCATCCATGTCCCTCCTTTCAGGAGGCACACCTGAGCAAGAAACCCCTTTCACCCCACTGTCTGAAAATAGTTCATGTTGTGATGTGCAAAAATTAGAAAATACTGGGAGGCAAATCCCCTCTTGTGTCATTTCCTTACTTTTCCCTCACCCCTTGGTTTGTTGGTTGGGTTTTTTTGTTACATCTGCTCTTTACTGCTTCTCTGTGCAGGTTATCCTTGATATTTTTTGTCTGGTCCTTTCACAAATACATGAAAGCAATGCAAGTTAGTGGGGAGATGGCAACTTGGGTACATGTTATGCAGTGGGCTCCTTTCTCACACAGGAGTAATCAAAACTGCCCACAGTGCTCGGGTTCAGCAAGTGCACGGACCAGGTGACTGCAGGATGAAGCCTGGCAAGGTCGAAGCAGCCAAGATGCATCTCCTGGGTCATCTCAACACAAGCTCATGATTAGTTCTTGCTTTGCACCTCACCCATAGCCTTGGCCCATAATCAATATTCTGTCTGCACTTTGAATGGAGAAGTATCTGGGTGAAAAGTTCAGTGCTGGGATGCCTTTGTTTTTTGTTTTACCTGCCACCAAGACCCATATGTTAACAGACACTATGGCTTACTAAAAGTTCAAATGTCTGTCCACGTATTTTATCTGTTCTATGATGTGTCTGGGTTGCACTCTGGTTGTACTTGTTAGTGCTACAGGTTGTAGCAGGACATGAAAAGCTAACTGCAAAATGTCAAAGTCAGGTGTAAATCCACTGTTACTGATTCTCCCCTGTGCCAGAACAAGGAGATGACTGCATGCCAATATATCATGGTAAAATCCCCTGTGAGAAAATTTCTGCAGGAATTAGTGAGTTATACAATATATTGACATTTTTTACTCTGAAACATTTTTCCTTGATAGTCATAGTTATGTATCGTGTAGGCATATTTATTTAAAAGGTCAGGTGCATTCTTCACCTTAAAGCAAAGCTCCAGAAGACCCTTGTCATCTTCAGGACCTTGTTCTGGACCAAATCAGCCATAGACATAGGCAATAAGAGGTGAGGAGAAAGGCTGCTGCTGCTGTTACCAGAGGTACCTGGTTGTTATAAATGGATGAGGTGTGTTTAAATAAGTCCTGCCTTTTGCCCAGGTCTCTGGCAGTGGGCAGTCACGTTATTGAGGTGGCCAGCACCCCAAGACCCACGCTCATTTGTGAGTTCTTTAATAACAGCTGATTCTGGCTATCATAGAATGAATTATTTATTTAATATCACAAAACTAACGGGCATGAGACTGAAGACAGACTATTACTACACAGGAATAAGACAAAGAAGACAATAATATTATACACGTGGGGTTAAAGGTACAATTAATTTTACAGCTAGTGAAAAAATAATATAACTTAGGATCCAATGTTTCTTACCATCCAATTCCTGATGGAGCACATGTTGAAATCCTTTCCTTCAGCTCCCAGGAAAGTATCTGCATCCAGGCTCCAGGGAGTAGTTTCACACACCTTTAAGGGTGTGTGGGTAGAAGGTGTCTGTCTCTGTGATAATCTGTAGTACTTTTGTAGTGTAAAGCAGGACTTTTGGTCACCTATGTTTTTTTATCTCTTCCCACATCTGTTAAGCTGGCAGACCTTTTGGCACCAGGAGATGATACCCACTGGGCCTTGCCTGCCTGGGTTACCTGTGCTGGGGAAAGGGGTGACATGGACTGCCACAGTGGTCCTTAGGGTGAAGCATCCCAGCCCTTTCCCTCCATGCTAAGGAGCAGGTCTGTTCCCCTGGAACAGCCAGACATGTGCTAGTGGGTGCCATATGAAAATGGTATTTTCCAGACATTTATAGGGAACTCAGAGTGTGTAGATTTTCATGGGGACAGAAGAAGATGTCTCCCTTGAGTTTCTCCTTGCCAAATTTCTGATTCCTTTCCACTGCAAACAGGTGGCAAATCTCTTCAAAGGAACAGATGGATGTATTTAACATTAACAACTAATTTTCCACAGGCGTGTTCTTGGAAACAAATGATCCCTATTTCCTGAGATGGAGAAAAAGAAAATCCAGCCCAGAGCAGACTACAAGTGTGGAAAATGTGAAACTGAACACATTTGAGTTCAGTAAATGCAAAGCAAATGAAAACAGTAGCTTAGAGGAGAAACTGTTGATCCACAAGAAGCAACAAAATGGCCAATTCCATCTTCATAAAAGATCTAAAAAAGCTGTATCCAAGAGATTAATACAACCAGGTCTTTTTGCCTAACCCCATTTATCAACGATCCAACAGAAATAAGCTCAGAGTCATCATCAGCTTTTTCATGCTTGGGTTGCTGTGACCGTCTGGGCACCAGCATGTGGAGAAAAGGGGGGTGAAAAGTTTCTCTTACAAGAGAAAACTTTATTCACTTTGTTATACCCAGAAGAAAAAGACTGAGACTCTCTTGACCCATCTGGGATGAAAAATAGGATATTCAAGTGAAGTGTCAATGACAACCATCAGAGGCCAGTCTCAGACACTGATTGTTCCGGTAGAATAATAATAAATTCCTTAAAAGTGCAAATACCTACAGAAACAAATCCTGCTATTAAAAAATGTCTTGACATGACTATTTGCTGATGGTTTTAAACAGGCGGATGTTGTTTTGAGTCTCAGCACGTGCATGACTGTCAGGAGAGTGCACTAAACAGGAGTCCTGCTGGAGAAATGCAGTTAATTCCCTGACAGTGCTCAGCCATGGAGCAAGGAACTGCTTCTGATTCGCTGAGGAGGAACATTGCCAAAAGACCAGTAGGATCTCTGTTATCCTTTTTGTAAACTTTAGTGGAAAAATTGCCTGTCTCCTAAGGTATTTTGTAATGTGGAATAACTTGAACCTCAGCTGCATGGTGGGGCTGAGCCTGCATTGTGCTATATTTCTCTCCTCTCTGTCACGCTACCTAAGAGCTACACACTTTTCTGGGGCCAGGAGTTGAGGTGGTATGGCCTTTTCCTCCTGGCACCAAATTGTCTTTCCATCACAGTATAGCTTAAAACCTTATTTTGCTGCATCCGAGCCCAGCAGCAAGTGTTGAACTCCCTGACAAGCCCCTGGGGCTCTCTCCTACATGCCTTGTTCCCCAGACTTTAGTCTGCCACATGTGCTGGTCTGTGAGGCCAAGAGAAACTGGCAAGTAAAAAAAAGACTTCTATGCTTTTTCAGGGTTTTACTATCTTGCCTATTCTGGGAGTGACTGGAGTTTTTTTCTTTTTTTTTCCCCCTCTTTTTTTTTCTCATGGATGCCTTGGCATGCGCCCCTGCTGGCACAGGATGCTTACCCAGAAAGCCTTTGGTTTTCTGCTGGTCTGGATTTATTTTCCCTATGTGATGATTTTTCCTGGAGCAGGTTCTGAGCAGTGCTGAGGGTGCCTGGCAGATGGGTCTTCACAATTGGGTTGTTCTGCCATACTCTGGTGCTGCTTATGCACCAAGGCATATGCTTTTGGGTAAAGCTATTCCTTTCCATCAAGAATTAACAACTAAAATTTCCAGAGGAGAAACTCCCATGGCGTGTTTCTGTTTTGACTGAGGTGCTGTTTCCAAACTTGTGTAAGGGTAGGTTTTAATCACCCTAAAAATCTGACAGTTTGAGAGCCTCTTCACATGCCTCTGTTTCAGAAAAGGTTGCTGTGCTCTTCTGGAACATTGCTGCTGTTAAAATACTGAAAACTCTTTTACCACAGGCTACAGAAAAATCAGTAGTTTCAATAACCCAAGCTAAAAAAAAAGGAGAAAAAAATCAGTCTATTGGTGGCACTCAATGGACATGTCAAGGTAGAAGGCAGGTGGTAAGGAAGTCCCCCCCATTGTGCTCCTAAATACAGGGCTGGGCTCCAGTGGACACAGTAAGGCCAGGAAAAGAATTTACAAAAACTCAAGCCAGACTCTAACATTATCATCAAATTGGGTAAAAAACAGAGGACTACCAGAGTGAATTTTCATGATTCTTAACCTTCTTTTCAGGCTTGTCTCTACAGCCTGAATAGATAGAAACAAGATTTTTTTTTTTTCACAGAAAAATGGAAAAAAAAATCATACATACTCAGACCAAGGATCCAGTTGTGTCAATATCTTGTCTCCAACAGTGACCAGCAGTAAGTGACCACAAAGAGAAGCTAAAGGTGTACCAAAACTTTCCTGCTCTGGTCTCCCAGAACTTCTGGTGATTCTAGGCCAGAAATGGTATTTAATAAGCTCCCACAGACCTTCTTTCTTCCATGGATTTATGAAATAGCTCCTGGGACTCACATGAAAGCCTAACTATTAAAATGTTCTGCTGGCTCTGCAGTTTAATTGTGATTTACACAAAACAGAGCCTCCCTTCGCTTGCAATTTCATTCAGTGCCCTCCAGTTCTTGTGGGGTGGGGGAGAATGGATGATCATTGCCTGGTGGGCACCTTTCTTGGAGCCCCACTGAGGCTGCACCATCTCCACTCATCGTTTCCTCTCACAGGTGAGTGTCCAAATCCAGGAGCTCTGTCCCCTCGCACAGAAACACAGTGGAACCACTGAATACCTTGGGTGTACTGCAGAGCTGCTCTGGCTGCTCATCCCAGGAGGACATCCTGTGTCATTTGTCCTTGTCCTTGCCCTTGCCCCAGACACCCTGATCTGGACCCTTGTCTCCTCCTCTCCCACCCCAGAGTGTTCCTGCCCTCTTACCGCTGCTCTTGTGACAGCCTTCCTTGGAAATTGTGCAAAAGTCAGAAAGACTTGGAGCAGAAATGTGAAGTGTTTACAGTTCCAGAGTATCCACAAAATATTTACAGACTATATTGAAGCAGTTGGCAAACACTGTGAGGAATAACTTATCAACAGGCCATCTCCCAGCTCTTCTGAGAGGGAAGAAAGTGTAATTACCCTCATTTAATGGAGGCAGAGGCTGGCATAAAGTCTGAGGAGACAGTAGCAGTGTTCTGGAGGTCTCCTCCTCTTTCAGCCCAAACCCAGACACTTCACACTCCCTGACTGCAGGATGTGGTCAAAGTCACTGAAATATCTGGGTTTCATCTGTGTGAATTACATCAGAAATACAAAACAAGCCCCTAGATCCAAGCAATGCAACAGCTGAGATGTTGGATCTCAACTGGAGTCCAAATTTTGCCACTTAATATTTCTATCTGTATAATATGATGAATTTCAGTGACAGATTCAAATGCACAGCTGGAATTGTCACCAAAACATATGCCTGGGACCCTCTCCAGGAATCATTAATAAATAGCAGGCACTGAATTAATATTATCCTTACACCTTAACCTGGCATGCCTTACGGCAGTAACCAGAAATTAATGTAAACATTGTATTTCTAAGGGAAGGGTTTCCAAGTCTTCTCTCTCAAATAATGTAACTTTTTTAATAAGTAATTTGTTGTCCACGTTTCCATTCCAGCCTATAGGATTTTTCTTTTTATGCATGGTAACTCAAATGTCTCATCTCAGTATTATCAAACACTGGCAATGACCGTGAAAGTCCCAGCATCTTGAGAGAGTGCCACATGGAAAAAAATATCCTATTAGAAAAATACTCCTAGGAAATCAGTATTATTCTTATATTGCCTTTGAAAGGAAAGCCCACGGGGGCTCAGAGGGCTCTCCCAAACACAAGTGAGTGAGTCAGGTCTTTCCTCACACAGGCTGGAAGGAGAGAAAGGCAGTGGGAAGCTGCTCTATTTTTAGCTGCCTGAGACACGCAGACCTCATGGTGATGGGGAGCTGATAATTACATAAGAAGTCATACCAAGCTCTGCTATTTAGGTCTATCTGGCCTCTTCCTTATCTCTAGTGTCGTACTAGCAGTTCCCGCTCTGAATATCTGTAATCAAAATATAACGTGTTTTCCTGGAATCCATTCCATGAAGTAATAGGCTATTTTGCAGCATCTCATTTCCATAGGCTGTTCTTTCTGGCTAATGATTACAGCTAGGCACTGCTGCCATGTCAATATTGGTGTCACAGCATCTGCTGTAGCCCCACAAGAAAACTGTGAGGGAAGTAAAAGAGGATCATTTACCTTTACTGGGGAGAAGGACTTGTGTTTGAACAGACTGTCAAACAGTGTGGTGATTGCCTTTGCCCTGCTGCTGCCACCCCTCTTGAGGAAAAGTGTTTTACACAGAAAATGCACCTAAAAAAACCCTTTCAATCACTAACTTCAGCTCCTGTAGCTGGATGCATCCTGGGTGCTTTGATGCTGCTCTAGCCCAAAATGCAGCCAGCTATGTACCAGGAGGCTGTCTGCAAAGGCAGGCAGGAAGGGCCTTGAGTTCAGTTGCTTCTTTTCCGCATCAAGGGGCTTTCACGTATTTCTCCAATTCCTTGTGATTAATTTTGGGATTTCGTGTCATGCCTGAATATCTGTGTCCCACTGAGCCCCTCTCTGCACAATGCTCCTCATGGGTGTCTCCACACCTACTTCCTGGATTTTTTTGCCAGTAAAGAGAGTTTTTCCCAGTTCCATCAGCAGTCAAAGGCAGGGAGGCAGTGGAAGCAAGGAGGCTGGTTTATAGGTAATGGGCAAGGGAAGCTGTAAAGCCCTTTAGTGGCAATATCCTGGGGCAAGCCACATATGTTACTGCAGTTAGAAGCAGTGATATTTTTTACGAATATCACCTTTTATTCCCCTGCCACTCTAAAGCACTGAGAGGGAACAAGCCCATTAAAAAGGAGGCCACAGGCAGCAGCTCCCAGAATGTCCTGTGCCACATGCCACAGGGGTGTTCTTGGATTTCAGGTGTGCAGGGGCTATATCCAGCTCCTGGGCACCAGGGTGAATGGAAACACTTCTCCTCACATTAATAACAGAGGGCTAGACTCCCACTGTCTAAATGCGACCCACTGGGAATTTGGGGAGAAACCAGAAATGCTGGCAGCAAAGGTTTCTGTCATATTGCATATGAACAGTGCTAGAATTGAAAAAAATAAAAGTGGATGAAAGGTCTCTCTATTTTTATATAGCAGAGTGAAAGTATTAGGTATCTGTGGCAATATTTAGTCCAAAGGAAAGTGAAATTGAATCCAAGTGACATAATGAGAAAGTGTCTGGCAAAGCCTGGTCTGGGAGAAAAGTAGCAGGGATAATTACTTGCTAAAATTTAATTTTCTAGATGAATACACAATGGAACTGAAAGCTATGGTATAGCTAAAAGTTATTGTATAGTAGAAGAATGTTGTTTTGTGGGCAACAGAGGTGTTGGCATTTTAAAGCAGGAAACGTATGGACCAAGAAGTGAGAGAACATTTTAGTGTTGTGGCTGAAAGTTGGAAGATTTGAACAGAAGAGAGCAGCGAGCAGGAACACAGTAGGGAAGAAGCAAGTGTAGATGAACAGGAGGCAGGATGAAAACTGCCTAAAACTGGCACAGTGGAGTAACTTGGAAAATAATTCACAGTTGCTTTCAGCTCTTTCAGTCTTTTAGACCCTCTTCTGCTCAGCTTTGCAACCATGGCAGGTGTCTCAAGTTAACATCAGGCAGCACCTGAGTGATTTTGCTTCCCCTTATAAATTGGGGCTGTGAGGGCACTTCTGTAAAGAAAGAGTTATGAGTCTGATAACAATTTTTTCCTGCTCTCTGAGAAATAAACAAGGGAATGTTTCAGTATGAACAAAACAAGATTCGTCAAGCAAGAAATCCTTCGAAGACACTGCAAAGAAGAATTCAAAAGGGCAGGTAAATTTGAGGGGGCAGATAATGTGATTGCAGGCATCATCTCTGCAGCAGTCTAAGGATGTGTCTGCTAACGTGGCCTCTAAATGCTGCATATTTCTATAAATGCTTGGCTGATGCCATGAGAGAGAGAACCTGTTGGAGGGATTGATTTCTCCCTGGTGCTCTGTCTGGCTGAGCAGCTTGCTGTAGGTCATTTTACTGTGAGCTGGTGGATGTTACAGCCCCACTGGCCCTGGCAGCCCAGGCAGAAAATGTAACTATGTTAATAATAATTACTCACTTTTCCACTAATTGCTTTCACTGTCTTTTGTGGGAGAGAATGCAACTGACTATTGGTTGTGTTCAGAGATATAAAGGAGTTTATTAGCTATGTGCTAATTGAAGAGCAATTTGGCTTCTAAAACCAGACATTTTTGAAGTGGTGCTTGTCTCTCTATTCCTAGTTTCATGTGCTTTGAAAGGAGCAGGAGAAACCTAAATGCAAAGTGAGCATAAGCAAGGAAAAGTGAGAGTCAAATTGCTGGTTCTGCACTGGCCTCTTTCAAGATGAATCTCCTTTTTTTTAAAAAATATGTACATATATATCTATATTTTAATGAAAGCATATTGCCCAAAGAGAAACAATGCTTCCTTGGGGATTGCCAGAATCTCTTTATTTTCCATTTTTGACTAGTAAACTTTGCTCCAAGTCCCTCCACAATCCCATCTGTTACCTAAAGCTGAGAAATGGAGGAACTGGAGGTCAAAGTTTGAGTTCAGCTTCCTGTGAGAAAGCAGAGCTGAGATTCCTAAACCACGTTAAAGCTTTGCTTTAAATGGATTGCCTGTCTCTCAGTTCTCATGAAACAGTTCTAAAGGAAGTATTTACATCTTAAAGTGCATTTTTTTTCTCGTTTTCCATGCTTCCCATGCTGAAGGTAAATGTTAACTGAATCTATGGCTTGGCAGTTCTCCCTTTTTTCATTTTTCCTTTTGCTGTTTTTCAATGTTTTCCTAAACATAGTCAAATTTTGAAAAGCTGCAGCATAACAAAACAAACTGGAAAAGGATCTCTGGGTGCAGCAGGGTGAAGGGGGTGAGCAGAAGGAAGGAGTACAACAGGAAGTCCAGGCTTTTCTTCTTTGATGGAAAAAAAAAACCCCAAAGTTGAAAAAACTGTTTGGAACAGTTTTCTGCATTTAGGTGTTTTATGCAAAAATGGAATGAAAGAAAAAAACAAACAAACAAAAATTTTGTGGTCCATCTCTGTCCAGCTCTGGTCCTGGTCCACGAAATCTTAGCTCCCCCTCAGAGTTTGATCAAGAGCAAATTAGGAGACAGTCTTAAAATATTGATGGCCTAGCATGATCTGAGCAGCTGAACTGAGCTGCTTGGTTATGTTTTTGCAATATATAATATACAGCATTGAATACTCAATGGCAATTTGCATAATGAAAAAGAAAATGGAGAACACATAGGCCAGATTAATAGGGAAAAAATTTGACTTCTTTTTTCATTTTTTCTACTGGCATGCTTTCACCTACTTTGATGGAATAATTAATGATTTATGTTGCCATGCAATATATATAGCTAGTAGAGTAGGGCTAAGGTGAAAGAACAATGGGCCTTTCAAGTGTACAGTAGTTTTGGACAGGGAGGTGAGCTAAGGAAAAACAGGAGAGGGAAACAGTCACTAAAATTGTGCCTAAAGTTCACTTTTCTCTAAAACAAGCAAGAAATAAGCAGTACAGTATCCCCTTCTCCTTCCTCTGCTATGTGAGAGGGGAAGATGCTGGAGCCTCTCCTTTTAGAAGAAGGGCTTCAGGGCGTCTGGCTGCCAAAGGGGAGCTGAGCTCTGGAGGGAAGGGAGCTCTGGAGGGAGGCATTTCTTCATTTAAGTGGCAAAAGTAGAAAAGCTACACTGAACCTTTCAGCTTTTTTTGTTTGCTCAGCTATGGAAAGACAGAGCTTGACTCGTGTGTGTTAATTGCCATTGACAGATAAACCAGAAAGAACCCAGCCTAGCTGAGTTATTTGTATTCTTTTTTCCAGTTCACTTCAACTGGAAATCAGTGAGATGCAATAAATAGAAAACCATGAGGTTATCATTCACAGAGCCACTTTTCCTAGTAGAACTGTGCTTTAAATCAGCAGGACTGTCAACCCTCTGACACGGCCAGGCTGTAAATACTCAGTCATCGCTTCATTTGGGGTGCAGGGGAGTGGTGAGAAAGGAATGACCAAAAGCTTTCCCAGAAATATGCTGCCCTGAGGATTCATTTGTTAAATAGAGCCTGTGCCAATGCATTGCTCTGCCAGCCTTGGACCTCTATTGAAATGTCTGCTGATTTATTCTCGGTATCTGCATTCCCATGTGTGAATTTTGTACCTTTGTCCATTTGACTTCAGGATCTGTAGACTGAGGCTGAATTTTACAGGATTCTGTGTGCAACAGGGCATGGCAAATGCAACTTTGTCCTCTCCCCTTCTCAGTTAGTCTCAATGTTTAGTGTTCCTCTCTCATGCTTTAAAAACATTTTGGGGTTTTTTTATTTCTTGCTAAAAGAAAATAATAAGAAGGTTTTAAAACTTTATCTACTGTCTGTAAGTCTACAGGAATTAGTCTGGATATTGGCCTTTTGCAATACATGTGACTGGTCCCGATTGTTTGGGTTGGTATCCGAGGATTAAGAGATTTGGGAAAACTCATTCACTCTTTCATTCTTTCATGATCCTCTCAGATGCTTTGGCTGATTTTCTGCCTGCCCAAAATGGGGAAATGGAAACAAAGATGTCTGACTCTTTACACCATGCTCCTAACAGCCAGCACACGTCACTTGGCAGGAAGCAGCAGAATTCCTGTATGACGGACTTGCCCCCAGTCCATATTTTTCCTAGCCACTATTAGCTGGAAATATTTTGGACTTCATACTGTATACGTTGATGCCCAGTGCTTTGTATCAGCTGAAAAGTCTGACTCCAATTTTTTTCCCAGTGTGCCATTGTACAGATGCTAAATAGGAATAGCTGTGTCAGGAAACACAGTTGTATATCTGCTGTTAACAGTGGCCACTGTTAAATTCATTAGAGCTGCTTTTTCAAACTGGTAAAAGGAGAAGTTTCTGTTTCTAGGCTCGTCATACACAGCCAGAAGCCCATTTCTTCTGCTCAAGATCAGTGCAAACCACTTCTTGCACCTCCGGTGGTTTTTATCAGCAGAGCCGGGGGGAGGAGAGGCCCCTTGGGTATCCCTCAGAGCAGCCTTCTCTCCCGGGATATGGGAAAACACTAGGTGTCATCAGTGAGGTTTCCTTCCCCAGCAGCAACACATTCTCAGCATCTGAGAACCTACAGCCAAGCTCCCCAGGATCCTGATGCGGTTTTTTAGGAAAGCCAGGAAGAGTCTCTGAAATCCCTGTCTCAGACAAGCCTTGTCAAGGCTTCAGGCTGTCCAGTAAAAATCATGTCAGGATTAGGTTTGATTTTTAGGGCTATTTTTTAAAGCCTACTTTTATGAAGAATGAAAACATTATTAAAACACTGAGTGAAATAGAATTTTTCTTTTATTTGTTTTTCAGTTATCAGTTGGATCCTCTCCCTTCTCCCTTCTCCCTTCTCCCTTCTCCCTTCTCCCTTCTCCCTTCTCCCTTCTCCCTTCTCCTCTGCACAAATCTTTCCCCACAGTGTCCCTAAAATAAAATGGGAATCACTTTCTTGTTCAGAGAAGCTGTTTTCTGCTGTTGAGACATGAACAGTGGTGTACCTGATGCACAGCTCATTCTCCTGATCCAAGAAAAACTTTCTGTTCCCAAAGAGGGCAGGGAACTCACTAAAAAAACGATTTTAAAATTAAACAAAAAAACCTCTCAAACATTAAAATTACAAGGAGAGCAGAGAAAAATTACAAGGAGAGCAGAGAAAACAAAGGGGCTGAAGCTGCTCCAACAACTTTCAAAGAGGTTAAACTCCTCGGCAGGAAAAAAAAATCTGCTTTTGCCTCTGTGATGACTTCACTGTCCTCTACTGAGTCTTCCAAAGCTTGGAGAATAAAAGGGTCTTGTTTTGACCAAAAGGAGACAGAATCATTGTCTAGAATTAAAAAAATGGCTATGTCCTTTCCTCTCCCTCCTGGTAATTTTCAGCACCAAGGTTACAAGGATGGATGTGGCAGCCAGAAAGAGGCAAACTCCAAAAAGAGAGAACTGATTTTATCTATTTTCCACTTCTTTTCCTGAACATGTGTGAATTATTAATACTAAAAGAAGAATTTTTTCCAATACATTTTAGGTGGCTAGAATTTTTATATTCTTTTTTGAGATCTACTCTTGGAGGTGCTAGGAATGAGGGAGTTTCATCTGTTTGTGTTTAGGGAATAAACTTGCCACAGATGCTCCAAATCTTCTGTTCAGTTCTTGCAGGTGACAGCTGTAATGGCACTAGAGACTTGCAAATCCTGGCACCCACACCGTCTAGCCATAATTTTGGCTCATAAACCTTTATAAAATCACATTTCACAAACAAGTGCACATTCTGGGCTAAAAGAAAACCCTTTTGCCTTCCTTGCCAACTTTGGCAAGATCTCAGACCCCTGCTGTAAAAAAAGTGTGGCTCCAGTGGTAGCAGCTGTAAAACTAAGATCTGTATTTAAAATAAAATCTAATATAGCATCTATGAAATTAAAGCATACTCTCTTGACAGAGTCTAAAAAGTAGATGTATGGCCAGATCCCCTTTACTGACTGGTGTGAATCCTGGATTAGACAGCAAGAATACACTTATCCCTTGAGAAAAAAAGCCAAAAAACCTGAAGAAGCCATTCAGGAAATTGTGGTGCTTAAGGAATTAGCTGTAAGCAGAGAAGATGGCAGCATCTCTGGGAGAGAATACTGCCATAAATAGCAAAATATGGCTTAAAGGGTTGGGAATTATGAAATGGCTTTCTATTACCATTAAGTGGAGAAACAGTTTTTGAGTCAGCCTCATGAGGAGAAGAGCAGTCACATAAAACAGCACTGGCTGACATGATCCTGTGTCATGCTCTGCAGTTAGCATCCTAACTACTAGCTACTTCCTAACTAAAATGGTTTCTAAACAGCAGTTTTTCATTAAACCATAGAATCATCAAGGCTGGAAGAGACCTTTAGATCACCAAGCCCAACCATCCAGCCAGCCCAGCCACTGGAATCTCACAACCACAGAAACATCACCCAGCACCAGATGCCTCTTAAACACCTCCAGGGATTGTGACTCCACCACCTCACTGGGCAACTTATTCCAATGCCTGACACTCTAACAGCGAGAGTTTTTTCTGATATCTCCCAATTTGATGAAGAAAAAGGCTTTTCTGCACAGTCTGCTTCACCTTCCCAGCTGGAATGGCTGTAGGTTGTAACTCTCCTCTCACACGTGCTGCTGAACGCTGGCTGTGCCTCACAAAGCCACAGGGAAGGTGGGCAAAGTGGTCCTCAAGATGACTGCAAACAAACAGTGAGTAAACCTAGGAAGAAGGTCAGTGCTTCTGGAGGAGGGGTTGGAAAAAAATCACACTTTGCTGTTTACGTTTTGTCCTCTGTCACAGAGCTGGTCGTTTTTTCGGTTCTTTGTCCATATGTCTGCCTCTGATCCAGCTCTCAAAATAGTCCTTAACTAACAATGGGCCTTGTACATCTCTCTTAAAACAAGAGACGGACAAAACCACAAAAACTCTTGTGGACTATGGGATGCATTAACTAAGCCTTTTCTCAGCTGCATTTTCCCCCTTTAAATACAGTTAAAATAAACTTATTTTCAACTTATTTATCTCTATTGTTCTGAACTGTCTATGCAAAGGGATGACAGGGCTGCCTCAGCTGGAGAGCAACAGAGTGGAGTGAATCCAAAAAGTTCACCTACAAGCCCCATAATGTCTTCTCCACACCCATGTTCAGCACAAGTAACAAGCTTCATTTCTCTGATCCTCATCTGCTTGCCCATCTTCAGTCTGTTTCCCTTTCCCTCCGTATTTTTTTTCCATCCTTGTGAAACTCTTTAGCATCTAAAAACAAAAGAAAAAAGCCCAAAAGCCCTGTGGCACGGTCTTTCTTCTTTATTACCACTTTTCTAGTAAGCAATCCCTGCTTCTAAAGTGGGAAGTGTTGGTGTTCAGTTCTTTGCTGTTCCTCTGTTTCTGCTGAGGTATGCTGGAGTTGTTCCTTTTAGAGTGGCTTTGCTCATCTGCAGAGTGAAGAAAGCTTCACTTAAAGATGTTCAAGATCCATTTTTGAGGAACAGCTATGGGAAAAGGGAGGATTTTGTTCAATCCTTTTCATCACCAGATGAGCTTTTTTTCACCTCTGTGCCTGGGGGTGAGACCTTGGGAAGAGAACATTGTTCCCTGGGGGAGGGTTCATAACTTAAGGTCAGCAGAACAACTCCACCCTGTCCCCTTTACATCTTACAGCAAATACCTTTCCTTGCCTTTACTCTGAGCCCCGGGGAATTTGCGGATGCATGTGTACATGGCCAAAATTTTAAAAATTTTTTTAGCGAAAGATGAGGACGAGCAAAGAAACAGACACTCAGAGACTGTGAGATGTCTTTTAAAGCATGAAGGGCCTACAGCTATCCTTCCATTAAATCCCCTTCGTCACTGGGGGGGCTATTATTAGAACAAGAGTACACAAAGTTTTCTGCATCCATTACATAAAGGCTGCTAATGAATCTTGCTGGGTTCCTTGCTGGCCTGTGCTGTTTCCCAGTAGAGCAGTCCCATTGTTCCCTGCTGGTTGTTGACTGGTCCCTGACAGTCTACAGTGGGAGTGAAATGCTGCCCTTCTGCCGTGGGATCTTTTGGCACCTGCAGTGGAGTTCTGTCCAAAGGAACGTGCAGGCAGCAAATGGAGGCTCACATCCCCTGCCTACACTGGAGCTTAGATCAAGGAACAGAACCCCCCCAGTTTGTATATAAATAGAATTGTATATAAAATCCCAACACCGTTTGCTTACACAAATCGTGTATGCCAATCATTCTAAAAATTCTTTCCAAGCGAGCAAATCCTCTATAAATCTAAGAGATAATCAAATACATATCTTGCAGTCACTTTACACCTTTGGTGACCTCAGCAAAACATGCCAGTGCTCTGCCAAAATCCATGACTCCCTCTGTAAATTTTAGCCGTTCCAGGAAGTTTGTGCACCTGATGCAACGCTACTTTTATTAAACCTCCTGCTTGCTTTAGTTCTTTCTTTTAATTTAGCTCGGGTCAAGAGAGGTTTGTGTCCATTGGAATAAAGCTGAATGTGAAGAATGATCACTACTGGAATGATACATCCTGTAGCTTGTCCTTAGCTAGAGAAATCGATACTTTCCAAATGATATGGGGAAGAGGCCATAAACTAATAATTTATTCCTGGTGTTTCTAATGTTTTAAGGATTAAAGATTATGTTCAATATCACACATTCTTAAGACAAAGTAATAATGTAAAATTATTCATACATTTTCTTTAGATTTGATTTCTTCTACAGCAAGGTGACTTGTACTGCACAGCCTTGTTTGCTACTTTCCTCTTCTGCTCATATCACTCAGTCCTTTGTAAAAAGACTAAACACCCTCCAGAAGCATCAGTGAGGTTGCCTCGTCCCAGCTGCTCTGGAATTTGCTCCAAGATTTCAGCCTTGCAAGGCTGCCAATTTCCACCCTTTATTTACTCCACCCTCTCCCTGGGATAGGAAAACCCCCCTAAGGTTATTTATCATCAAAAAGAAGAAAACAGATTTTTGGCATTAGCACAGCCAATGGGACATCTAATACTTTCTGTTTCAAAATGTACCCTGAGTAACTCTGCAAGAACCCCTCCTGCAGTTCCATACATCCCTTCTTAACATTTTTACAGATGTGCATTTCTTTGAAATTCCTAGTTTTGGAGGATTTTGCCAACTCTTTTTTTATTATTATTATTTTTTAAAAATTTTTTTGTAGCCATCCCCTTTTCTTGCCATTTGTTTTATAGCTTACCAGGCAGTCCTAGACCTGATGCTTTCCTGAAGTTTAGGGAGATTAAATCTATTTCATTTCTGCAGTCTAGCAAAGGGACTCTCATATCCAGGAGAGCTATGGAGTGAGTCTGACAGGACCATTTTTTTGCCAATATGCTTCATAGTTTTCATTCACATCGGTATCCACCTCCATCATATGAAAAGCTTACTTAGAGCCATACATATTTCTGGGCTTGCAATAACTCTATATGGCTGTCAAGGTCACCGTTTTCCCCACACGTTTGCTCTTAAGTCAGACCTTACTAAAACGATCTCAGGTGACTCACTGCAATGCTAGAGATGTTCCCAGTTTTGGCAGTCACAGTTTGGTGTGCCCACCTTGCTTCAGCCCCACTAGCTGCCTCTTGTGATGAGAGCTCTCCCTGGCAACACAGGGAGCTGCCCCAGCCCCTGGATTCGTTGTGCTCCTACCCAGGGATCAGTGTATTCCTGATCTTCGCAGGAAATCACTGGGCAGATCAGACAAAACACTGTGCAGATGAACTGCTCAAACCCTTGCAGAAAGATCAGTGAAATAGGGTGGAGGAAGTTATGCAAAACTCTGGCTAGACAGACCCAAAAAAAGAAAAAAACGTAAGCCCACGCCCTCTGTCTGGTGATCCTGATGACTGAGCAACAGTGGAAACGCGTTTATTTGCCAAAAAGAGCTTCCCTACTCCTTAAAAGGAGCTGTGTACACTCATCCTTTCTTTGTGGTCGTCTTAAGCACTTGCATCTCCAGTGCAAGGAATGATAAGCTGGTCAAAATTCGTCACTGGAATGAAATGTGAGTTTCCTGCTGTCACTCATCCTTTACCTCTTCCTTTCTCTGTGAATAGATAAGGAGGTGGCTCTCTCTAGAAGGGTTTGTTTGCTTTGTGAGGCGTTTCAAGCCGAGTGCCCGAGGCTGTGAGGTTAATGCTGCAGGACAGGGTGTATTGTTTCTCAAGTCAAGTTCTGATTTGTGCAAGAAGGAAAAAAGTAATTTCTCAAGCTGTTTTCCCCTCTCATAAATAGAGAGGGTTAGAAGCAATTTTTTGCAAAGGCTTTTGTGAGACATGGAAAATGTGCTCTGTTCTCTCTGTATGCAATCAGCCCTTCTCATATTTTTTTCTTCTAACCAGCTATTTTGAAATAAGTCAGATTAGCCTACTCCTAGCATTGAAAAATGTTTTATGGTGTGTATGTACTGCATACATGATGTATTATTTTCTTAAATCTATCATCAATTTTTTTTTCCTTTGGTACTTCCTGTCAGATAAACAGAGACAACTGAATTTGGATGTGAATTTTATGGGTGGAGAGGGAAGGAAAAGAGGAGGTGGAGGGGGAAGGAGCAGCAAATTGTTTTGCAAAGAGTCTCTGGGCTGGAGCCATGCTTTTGTTTGAAAACATAGATATATACCCAGCGACTGCTAATGTTAAAAATAGCATAATGGCAATAATCTATGAGAAGGCCTAAATTATAGGTCGTGTAGCTATTAATGAAAAGCACCTATGGCTCCTAAGTGTCATTTGCCACATGTTGGATTCATGTCTCAGTCCCAAAGGTTTGTGGGATGAGGGAAACCAACCCATAGAGGCTAATCTGGTAATTCTTGCACATGCCTCTGTCTTCACAGAAAATTGTCATAATCCACTGACTATTCCAGTGAGAAACAAACGGAGGTTGGGTGAGCGTTGCTGCCCTGTGAGCAGAGGCCCAGGAGCAGGCTGGGGTGGGGGCAGGAACAGGGTCCATGCTTAGGATGTGGTCATGCCCCATGGAGGGAAGGTTCTCGAGATTTTCCCCTGCTGGGCTAGGAGTGGTGGAAATCCTGCCCACAAAAGAGAGGTGGAAATATTTTTATAGCAGCTTGTGCTTGCATTTCCCTGGATTATTCAGATACTGCAAGGATGGATGCAGTAACACTTGCAAGTTACTCAGCTACTGTGGTGTTGCAAGCTATATGAGGTAATAGGGAAATATTTCATTCATTTCCAGGGACCAGCTCACTGGCCCTTTTCCAGCAGCACTGTAAACTTGTAAAACTGATGGATCAGTTTCCCAAGGGTCTTTATTACCAAGACTTCTGACTTCTCAGCAACTGGAACAGCCTTGTAAACTATCCCGAACATGCTAGATGCTTAAAATAAGCTTGCAATTAGTGTTCCCCAGGGTTTTGTGCAGGACTTCTTTTCCCAAAGACTCTTTTCTGTCATATTTAGCACAGGAGGATTGGATGAGGCTCTCCAGGGGCTTATCTCTGTCAACAGGAAAAGGGCACTTCTAAATGCAATCAAGTGCTACTGCTCCCTTCCTCAAAGGCAAAAAACACTGCAATGACTAAGTTATGTCTCCAACTGGTTTAAAAAAATTCCACACATTGGATCTGCTTCCAAAGGGTCTTAGCACAAACGTGTATAACTGAATTTCAAACACAGTTCTCTACAAAATGCCATTTCAGTTCTCTACAAAATGCCATCAAACTCTACAAAATGCCATTTCTTTGACTTTTGCCATATAAAATATGAAGTGGTGTGTGCCTAATGTCTCTCTCTGCTGTCCTACTCTGATATCCCTGTCCCTCTGTGTCACTAAGGCAGCCAGTTCCTGAGTGAAGCTGTCTTCTGTTTGCTGACACCTGGAGCACAGACCAGGTCATCATTACACATGTGATACTGGATTCATTTCTCAGGGTTGTCTTTAGAGAGGTTCTGTTTCTGAAAGTTGAAACAATATTTAGACATCTAATGATAATATATATGAGATATAAATATATATAATATAGAATATGGTATAAATACATATGTATGATATATGACATAAGGTTATACTGGTAACACTTTTTTTTCTCTATAAAGGGAAAACAAAAAAGTAAATTGCCCATGCATACTTCTGGATGATAAAAGCTGTGAGCTGTGCTCTTCCCCTTCAGTTTCAGGCAAATAAAAATAAAACAGGAGCAGAAGAACCACTTTGTTCCCCAGCCCTGCCCCCGGGTGTATAAATAGCAGGCAGCCCTGTGCCTGAGTGGCTGCTGGAGTTCCACTCATTCCAGGGATCTTTGGACACCCTCTTATCAAAACAGAAAGGCTGACTTCACTCCCGCTCTCCCCTGATTGATTTCATGTTGGAAACAGGTAACACGACAGCTTCCATTGTCCTTGAATTAGCCACCTACTTCCAGAGGTCAAACAAACAGGCTGAAGGTCCCGAAACTCACTTCAGCTAATTGCTGCCAAAATTCCTTCTCCACGAAGTAAGCAGGGGCTGGAGCACTCCCTGGGTGACAAATGTTCTTCAGAGAGACGGACAGAAACCATCCTGAGCAGGCTAACAAGGGGTATCGAGCTACAGGGCTGGGGAAGAGGCGAAATGCGAGACAAAGTCCAGGGCCAATTTTAAACTTAGGAGCTGGAGCCACACAAAGTTTCTACTGATTTGATTTTAATAGGCTTTGAAGTTTTGGTCAAGCTGAGGTGGAGCTGAGCAGTGGCATTAGGACATGGCTGTCAGATTCAATCCTGGAGCTCTGAAGGCTCAGTGTTACACTGGGCACCAGCATGGCCCTTTACTTGCTGAAAGCTTTCTGGCACCAACATTTCCTGCCAGTTTTCTGCTTTTGTATTTTGTGAAACAATTTGAGTTTAGACACAATAGGTGGTGGCTGGAGCTTTTCACTCTTCTCTCTCATTTTCACTGTTCTCTCCTTCCACCAGTTTTCTAGCTGTTTCTGTAACTAGTCTCTTAATATATTTTTCTGTCATTTAGCACAGACACTGCAGGCACTGCTGTGCAACCTGTGTCATGCATTTCAACACGTACACCATGCCTAAAGTGATGGATGTCACCGTTCTGTCACCCTCATGTGTTCTTTAGAATGAAAGCTTAGAGAGTGAGAGGATTCTATCACTGTTCTTTGGAGGGTGGTTCTCATGCAGAGAGGGGGAAAGTGCAGGCCTGTGCCCAGCTAATAGGTTGCAGGCACTCCATGTTCCTCCAAAGTACTGTCAGCTCCTGTTTAACCCTAGATTGATTAATGTGACGCCGTGTCCCACCTGTAGCTGCACAGATGCAGGCAGCTTGTAAAGCCAATTGCATTAGGCCCTGCTTCACTTGCAGTTGTTTATATATAGCCTGACCTCTACAGGAAACGGCTGGTACGTTTTTCCATATGTGGGTATAGTAAATAAGCTCAGGGAATAACCCAGATATCCACAGTTTTGATTTATCCACGTTAGGCAACCACCTTGCTGATAGGAAGCATGGATGAGAAATACTGTAACAACAGCTTTTTCTTTCTTTTCCTCTTTCCTTAAATTCTCTAAGAGAATTATTTTAACTTCTTTTACTTCTCTAAGAGAAGTATTTTAACTTTGCTTTAACAGCCTTAAACTCTAAAATACTGTTTTCTCCCTCTTTCTTTTGTTCCCTATCCCATTTTGAAACAAACAGGGTTCTGAGCAACCTGATTTAGTTGAAGATGTCCCTGTTCATTGCAGGGGGCTTGGACTGGATGACCTTCTAAGATCCCTTCCAACCAAAACTAGTCTATGATTCTATGACACTGCTAAGTTCTCTGCTTCTGCTGCCTTGCGAATACCGGCACGATAACATTTTGTGTCTAAGGCACTGTGAAACGTCCCTATAATTTAATACTGGCTCTCTCTGTTGCCATCTTCACTCAGACTTCTGAGCAGCCTTTGACTCCTGTGGCTCTGGTCTGAACACCTCTCCAGCCGGAGCCTGCAGCGCCTCTGCACTTCCCTCCCAGCACGGCTTCTTGCGCTTGCCAAGGGCAGCCTGTGTCAGACTAACCTCACAGCTGTCCTGTCACTGAGAATACAAACAAAGGCAATGTGTCAGATTTCATTCATCTGGGCTTCAGGATAGCATCTGATGTCCTGCTGCAATCCTTACACTGCCAAACCCATCATTTTCATGCAAGGTGAGCAGGAAGACTGCACAAGGGAAGACTACAACAAAAAGGACCAGGCAGAAAGGTAGTTAATGGAGTTTGTTTATATAAATGTATTGTTATAAAATCAAAAGGTCTTGAAATCTTTCCTACTTAATGTTTTCATCGGTAAGCTAGGCACAAAGCATGCCTAATGACTTTTGTGGATGACAAAAGTTGGGAGGCCCTATCAGGAGGGAGGAAGACCTGAAAAATGTTATGGGAAGAACAAAAATGTAATGGATTTCAATTCAGAAGCATATATATCAAAAGCACACATATAGATATCATTTATCAGTAAACTGAAAATGGAAAAAAAATAGAAAATAGTTAATCAACTGTGCAATTCTATAGCACCTTTGGAGCACTGTTATGGTTTTCTTTGGAAAGGGAAATGTCATTCTGGGACATGTGAGTCAAGATGTTTCCTGTGGAAACACTAAATCCATGACAGAAGATGACATCAGTAAGGTGTCCTTAGGACACTACATATGATTTTGACGTCTCATGCCCATGGAAAATACAAATCCAAACAGGTGTAAGGAAAGGCTACTGAGATCACCAGGAGTGCCATGATCTTTCCTTACAAATGGAGGCCAAGGCAACCTCAACTTGTTCAGCCCAGGAAAATGAAGGTTGACAGGGGATATGGTTTCCCGCTAAAAATACCCAGGAGTCAAACAGCAGTGAGGGAGAACTATTTAAACCCATATGTGACTAAACTTAGTCTGGAAATAAGATGCAGGTTGCTGGCCATGAAAACAAACCAGGGCAAGAACAGCCTTCCAATGGGAACAGCTGGGACCAGAAAAGCACAAGCACTTCCAAGATGTAAATTCAATTGGGAAGAAATTATTTAGCATTTTGGCAGGAAAAGGCTCAGGCTCAGGATTGATGATACTTCAGTTTGAATGACTCCTGGAACCACCCAGGGAGGGCACAACAGTTTCTGACAGTGAGGAATGCTTCTATGTACTTGTCTGTGGTCCCTTCAGTCCCTCTTGCTCGTCTTGATTTACTTACAGCATTTCGGCCAAAAATACCATCACAATGCAGGTTTCAGTCTTCTGGGGGTGACACCCAGATCTGTGTGGCAGCCAACCTTGCAAAGTCAACAAGGAACCAGGTGTTTTCACAAACAAACCATCACAAAATAATTCACACGCAAATACGACACTGATGTGTACAAGTTTGGTTCAAATTCTTAAAATGTATAAATATAAGCTTCTCTGGTGGCTGCTTTTTTTCTCCCCCTTCTCCTCTGTCAGTAAACTTTAGATGTACTCTATTTACTGTGGGAATGGCTATTAGTTGATATAATATTTTTTGTGGGCAGCAGTTAAAATAAGATCTCCTGGACATGTTCTCAGACCTTGAGCTGAGAACTGCTCATGAGAGCCATGAACTGCTCTCATGCCTGTTTTGTATTTCTCTGGGGAAAAAAACCCCAAACTCTAGAGGTGGTTACAAAGGCCTGAAGAGATTTCTCTCTATGCACAGGTTTTTGTATGTCTTTACCTAGGCAGTTAAAAAATCCAGGGCAGCTAAGTCAATGCAACAGGAAAGATACATTGATTTTTTTTTTCCTTAGTTTATTTCCATACACTTGTAAATGTATTGTTAGACCTGCTGATGCACTGGGATGTCACTAGTTTGGATGATGTTCATTTTTGTACCTGAGGATGATATGAGGTTGTGGTGGTGAAGCCCCAAATGGCATCTGCTGAGTGCCCAGGCTGAACAGTAGAACAGATCCTAGGAAAAGGCTGTGCTTTTGTGAGTGAGTGGTGCTGGCAGGAATGATGCAGGGAGCTGCCTGCTCCCCTCCTGTGCCATCTGTCCAAACCCCTGTGCTGTGCTGCTCCCGACCTGCCAGGGTCTTCATGCTGCAGCTTGCACCCACTCCCTCCCTCGCCAAGGCAATCTTACACACATGTCTGTAGGCAAAGCTGCACCTCTTCTCCCGGGGCATTAATTAATATAAATAACTGCAAGGATCACTCTGAAACTTTGGCTGTTTACCTGCCAAACTCTCCTTAATTGGTGTTCATGGTGAATCTCAAACATAGCTCAAAGACATCACTCAGCAAGCCCTTCCTGCACAGCTGATGGACTGTAATTAAACCACACCAAGCCACAGGTTTCTGCATTAACCACTCCCTGCATTAAGGAAAAGGAAATTAAGGCAGGCAGCTTGCTTCAAGAGGTAAGAATGGCATTACTTCTGTAACTTGCTTGGCTCTGTTAAGAATGGTAAATATGAGGTCTGATTTTTTTTTCCCCTTCTTTTTTCTTCCCATGTATTGCTCCATTTGAAGAAGCAGAAAGGGCTATGTCAGCCTGGGGTAGAGTAATCCAGTAGTTAGTTGTTAGTAGGTATAAAGGAATTTGGAAGAACTGGTTTTAATTCTTTGACAGTTGATTCCTTGCATGAATAAGTGTTTATTGCCTCTGGTCACCATCTGTAAAATGAGGCTAATGCCTCACAGCAGGCCTAAGGATGAAGCTGTTCAGGCTGTGATGTTCTGAGAAGCTTCAGATTTATTTCAGTCCCTAAAATGGGCCATGTTTAACGAGATAAGTACATAACCTTAAGCTTCTGAAAAGGTTAATTGTATTTCCTGGAATGAAGAGGTTTAGTTGCTGTTTTGTTGGTTTGGACTCACAAGGTGGAAATGTTTAACCTGTGGCATGGGCTGTAGCATCCACATAGGTGGTCCTTCTTTTACCTGAGAAGGAGGGAACAAAACAGATATTCTTAGCTTAGAGCTAGGAATGACCAGGCTCCAATGTGTCTGCTCAGTCACTACAAAGGAGTCCAGTAATAACATATGCTTATTTCCACTGTTTATGCAATTTACCAAGATTTTAGAGACACTGTAAATAAGAAGTATTTTATTAGTAAACATTACTTGCTCTTTATAAAGAAAAGCACCAATAAAGAAAAACTAAAGAAGGCTTGATTAGCTAAAATCAAGAAGAAATCAGGGTAAAAAAAGACTAATAAATCCATTTATAACATCAAGAGCTTCAGTGGCTAGAGTGGGAACACCAACACCGTTAACTTTTCAATCTGATGAAAGGCAGAGGCTCAAAAGCTGTCTTGATCACCAAGATGGTGAGTGAACTGCTGTCAGAGAGGATGACAGCTACAGAAGAAGTAACACAAGAAAACCTGCTCAGTGAGAAAATGGGCTGATGACAAGTGAAGATGGTCAGCAGAGCTGGAAGAAGAACAGGGCTCTAAGAGGGGAGGAAAAAAAAAAAAAGTGACAAGTAAGAGTAAACTTGACCATGGGGTTTTTGCTGGCTGACAAAGCTGTCCCAGCCAAAGTGAATTGGGTGGGTGTAGCTGCCCAGCTGGCTGAATCCTGAACACCCTGCCAGTCACTGTGTGCCCAAACACATGGCTCCTCCCATGCAAAGAAGTCTTTGGGCTAACTGGACTTACTGTGGTGGACAGGATGTATGAGACAGGATGCAATTCACCACTGGCTATCTTTCCAAACGAGGGACAGGAAAAAGAAAAACAGAGCAAAACAAACAAACAACAAAACCACTAAATACCAAACAAACAAAAATAAAAGTTCTTCTATGATACCAGTTCTAGGTGGTTTGGGCTTCACTGTGACCAAAGTGTAAGAGCTTGCCCCGTCAAAATCTGCCAGCAGCCCCTGCCTCTCAGAAACACATAGAACATATCTAACTTACTGTATTTTCTGGCCACAGAGCTATCTTGGAATTGGAAATAAGTTGTTAGGCTCCAGATGATATTCACATTAACCTCTTTAGAGAGAGGGTTACTTTGTGCTGAGCACCAGTTATACACTGAGTGTAAATATTTGCGTTAGCTTTACTATTTGAAGAAAAGCAAAAGTGAAAGTAGCAGTGCAGTAAAAGCACAGCTTGTAGTTCCATGCCTTAGCACACAGAAAGGTAATGTTACACTAAGTGCTGCTTGATTAAGAATAATTCGACTGTGCATTGTTAATCTGCTCATAATTTATGGGCTACATTTTTCATTTACAAGCACCTTTTTGTACTTCACCACCGCAGGTGATATTCTCTGTCAGTTTTGCAGTGCCCATTACCTGGCACCTAAGGCATTTCATTAGCATCTAAACGAGATTTAAGTGCCTGTGTAATTCTGAGATAGGCTGTATCTGCATGGCTAGCTGACTACTGCATTTAATTAATTTCCAGACTCCTTCCTTCCTTGTTCAGAGGGAAAAATGCAAGCTCTGTCTAAAATCCAGTAGTGGTAGGAAGAACAGGCAGGCCACAGTTCTAGCTGCTGCTGAGGTTTCTTGCTCAACTTACTATCTCTAATTTCACTATTCATCTTTAATGAAAAGCTTTTCCTCAAAGAGGAGAATATTTGAAAAGTGACCAAGAATGGAGCAATCTTGAGCTAATGAGTTGCCTCTGTTTCTGTGCCCTGTCTCTGGAGGCAAAGGAAAACAGATTCATTTGTTTCAAGCTGATCACGCCACAGCGAAGTGATGATGGACTTAAAGATGAGACTGCCAGCTTTGAGCTGGGAGTGGCACTGGCCTTGCTGCCATGGGTGGGTATGGTGCAGGTTGCATGCAGGCTTAGCCAGGGGTGAAACCTGCTGCAACACCAACCAGCAAAAGTCTCTCTGCGAGTTCTTCTTCAGTCCTGATGAATTAATGTAATACTGTCTTGAGATGGTGCACGGGCAAGGTACTCCTCCAACAGAAAAAGCTGAAGGCTTTGGGAGAACTGAAGTGGAAAAGGATGTTTTCCACTAACATGGCAAAGTGAAAAATCAAGCAGGACCACAGTCTGTGTTGCTCTGGTGAGCTGAGAGCAGATTGCTACCCAAGCAGTCAGCACGGGGACACACCGACACTGGAGATACCACGTGAGTCACTTTGGGGAGTGGGGTCCTGGAGCTTTTTCTACTCTAATAAATAAAACAGCATGAGAGTGACCTACAGCCCTTGTGACACAATGAAAAATCCCTGTGTTGGGTAATTTTTACCTCCATGAATTAAAATCATGTGAGAGTCTGTTTGCATAACAGGGATTTTTAGTTTTGCCTGATTGGAGAGACTTAATAGGAAGAGAACAGACTAAAGAAGAAAGATTTCTGAAACAGTGGTTTGGCTGCTGTAGTGGGGGGGTTTAGCTGCTTTTCTTTCTGGGATGCTGTTTGAGGTGCATTTGTCCTAGTCACAGCAAGTGAGAAGATACACAGCTCAGCGGGACACTATTAAATAGTTGAGGTTCACTGAGCCAGGGCTCGGAGGACTGGACAGATCCTGGTTTCATGCACACCCAGGCACTTAGGGCATGGGCCTCCTAACCCAGCATCAGCTCCAGCCTGAGGGCTGCCATTTGGGGTAGCCTGGGAGGGTGATGGGCACAGCAGGGCCAAACTCAGGCTCAAGGCTGTGCAGGTGACAATATAAGCAAGGGACAGTGCTCTGGGGCCAGAGGGGTGACGCAGGGCTGTCCATTATGAGGACTGTGTGTTGTGCTGGATGGTGATAAGAATTTAAAGCTTTCTTCTGCACTCCTTCTCCAAAGTAAACCCATGCTTGAAGAGAGGACTGAAATCCTTTGCACTGTACTGATAATGGTACAGTTACCTAGACACACATTTCTTTCACAGCCATTTTTACTTGTAATGACTTCTTCTTGCATGTGAAGCTTGGCAGGAACCTCAAGCCTCACCAAGCTATGAGGTGTAGCTGACCGTGACTCTGAAGCGTTTCATCTTTGCTCTGTTCCTCTGTTCCTCCCCCCGAGGCAGTGGCTGTGGCTGGCAGGCCCAGCAGTGCACTCCCACCCAGCCTGCCCCGCTCCAGGCTCGCAGATCCCCAGCTGGACAGTTTCCGTGTTAAGTAATTAGTCCTATAACAATCGGATCAAGCATCACCTTAGAACCTGGTTCATTTCATGCACCCACTCCTACAGCGAGGCTGTGCCAGGAAACTTAATTTCTGGCGGATCCCTTCTAATTTCAGAGCTGAATTTATGCATGGCTACTCTAGACCTGTTTATTCTTCTGCCAGCCTTCTCTGTTAGCTCCAGCAGCTCTTCTGCCTCGCTGCCGTTCCCCCACTTTGATGTCCTTAGGGGGCGAGTACATCCCTGTCATTCCTCACGCTACTCCACATTAAATCAGCCGAACTCCCTCTTCCCGTAGGGTCTCCTGCCCCTCCTCAGGCTGTCCCCGCAGATTCCCCCCCTCTCCGCCCGGCACTGCAGCCCCTTCCCTGCGGGCGGGGGCCGGGGCGGCACACGGGGAGCCCCTTCCCGCTCGCCTTTGCGCTTCACAGGTGCGCCTGGAGCTGCGTGTGCGTAAATCACAGCGAGCGTTTCCCTGTTAGAAACAAAACAAACCAAACACCACAGCAAAGCTGGGCACGGCGCGGGCTCGGCTCCCCCGCGCCTTTCCGGCCCCTTGCCCCGCTCTGCAGCCCCGTCCCGTGGCGCCCGGGCCGGCCAGGGCAGGGCAGGG
>VZTN01012359.1:406588-435118 GCA_013400515.1 Erpornis zantholeuca
GCCCCGGGGGCAGGCAGGCCCCGCTGGCCGCTGCGGGGCCGGGGGCTCTGTGTCCTGGCCGGCTGTGCCGCGGCCCGGCGTTCCTCACCGGCATTTGAAATTCCCCCTTCCAGACGCGGGTCCACCAAGCGTTTGGTCGTCTAAAGGAAAGTTGCACAATTTCACCCTTAGCTGATTTGTTTGCACAATGCTCCCCGCGTGAAGCGAGGTTGGTGGTTTGCAGTGTTTTCCTTTAGCTGTTGGCCTGGCACGTTTAAAGACATTTGTTAAATAAAACTTTGAACGGGTCTTCTTTGTCTGCCGTTCCTTCCTGGTGTATCTGTCAGCCTGGCGATGAAGACGTATCAGAATTAAAGGGGTGAGAAAGGAAGGATGAGTGATGCTGAGTGGGAGGCACGGCGTTTCAGCGTGCAGTCTCTTCTCTCCTGTTTCTAGTTGCTACAAATGAAAAAGAATGGTATCTATTTCTTATATAATTTAATCTTTTTCCTGGGTCTGTAATTGTAACTAGCTGTTGCTCAGTTAAAAAAAACAAAAAACAAACTCAACAAAAACTTTATCGAGAGGTAAAGCTTTCTTAAAACTTTCTCTCCCGTGTGGAACAACTGCACCGTGTGCTGGTCACTAGACGTGGCTTGCTTTTTCTGGAGTCTCATAATTTACAGTGACCTGTCACTGCAATGGATTTCATTTAGCAGAAGTGAAAGTAATTTGTATTTTTATGCAGAAAGAAATCTGTGACTAATTCAGATCCTCTTTTTAAAAGAATTCTGTGCACAGGGCAATTAAACAGCTCAGTTCTTGCTTTAGTGGTGGGCAAGCCCCCTAAGAATCGTAGCTCAAACTTGGCGTGGGCTTTTCTTCCTCTTTAGCCGCAGGAGAGCTCAGTCTTGTGTGTTTTCCCTTCTGTACATTGATGCTTGTTGAGGCTTTTTAAGGGAGGGTCGAGTCAGCGCCTGGGGTCAGAGCTGCCCCTTTGCTGGGTGGCAGCAGGCGGGGGCAGGTTGGGAATGGCCAAGTTGTCCAGCCACCAAGGGTACAACCTCCAAATTCTGCTTCCTAATATATATTTCTTGTGCTGCCTAATGCCAGTAGCCCTGCTCTGGTTACCTGAGTGGCCGTCGGTGTGAATTAAAGTTGGCTGTTTGATTTAGAAACAAGTCTGAGCAGTGCATCCCTGCCGCCCTGGGAGGTGAACCAGGAACGTGCGCTGCGGATGGCTCTGGTGGGGAGTGACATCCCTGCACCCATGGGGGCTGTGCCACAGCCCTGCTCGCATGCTCCTTGGGGGTGGGCTGCATTTGGACATATCCACCGTCTCCGAGAAGCTAACGCGGCCCCCCTGCAGTGTAGGCACAGCTAAAACCGGGCTTTTCACAGTTCGGTGGGGTTTGCAGACGCCCGCTGCTGCGTGGCCGAAGGTCCACCTTAAATGTCCCTATATGAGTATGGAATCTGGCTGTGCCCCGGTGTAGTCTTACACCAGCCCGCCCTGGTGTGCTCCTGCCGGGCTTCGACTATACAAAAATAGACGGCGTCCACTACCTAAGATGTCATTGTAACTTTACTTATCTGAGGTGGAACTGAAGCCCTAATCTTTGACGCTGAACAGCGCTTAAGTATCTCAGTTGCCTTTTAAAGGTAATTTGTTTCCCACGTTTGTGGAGAGGGAGATGCTTGGATTTTGCTTCCTCAGGTTTGAGTCGTGGCTGTGGATAGTTTGCTTTAGTTCACAGCTTTCATTTTGAGGGTTGGTTTTAATATCTGTCTTGTCTGTGACATTGTTCTGCCATCATGAAGCTATGCTATAAAAATAAAAGAAGTCACAGGGATTTTATTTTCTTTTGATTAACTGCAAAGTTGTGATGCTCTGACATTGTTGTGTTTAGAAATAAGCTTTGAGCTGATGACATGGCAGCATATGATATTAATTTTGTTAGAAATGAATGTGCCAGTAGTGCTAATGTCTTCCATGCTTGGGTTTTAGGGATGCTGTCAATCCATGCTTCTCTCAATATTGACTTTTTTTTTAAGCTGAGCTTTAGTGATGGGTGTTTTTATCCACCCTCCCCCACCCCACACAGTGTTTTGTTAGTAAAAAGTAGTTGTCAAACATTTTCGCAGCAGCAGTCCTCCAAGTTATGTTTCTTCCTAAGCTATGGAGGGAAACAACATATGAGGGATAAAAACACAAGTTATGACAGACCTGGTATGGGGGGAGGGAAAGAAAGAATGCTTTCAAAATTGCAGACAGTGCCTTTTGTTTTTATCATCTTTAAATTAAAACTCTAATCCTCTTCTGCAGGCATCAGTTCTTTGGATTTGGTCCTTGAATACTAAACATCATGAGCAACTACAGCGTGTCTTTGGTCGGGCCGGCTCCCTGGGGTTTCAGGCTTCAAGGGGGCAAGGATTTCAATGTGCCTCTGTCTATCTCTCGAGTAAGTGCATTTGCTTCTTTTCCTGCATGTGGGTATCTGTTATGCTGTGGCCAACCCACAACCTTCAAACAAAGCCATTAATTACAGACACTGGGGCTCAACTTGCCCTGTGGCACGGAGGACTCCTGGGGGTCAGGGACAGAGGGATAGAGCCGGGAAAATAAATCTTTATTGTATGAAGGCTCCAAGAAAATTAGCTTAGGAAGGATTTTTTCATTTGAAATGGTTGCTTTATCTGCATTCGTTTATTCAAATAACAAAATAAACTACCCTTGAATTCCCTTCTCTGCTCTCATCCAGAAAACAGAGATGCAGAGGTTGGAGGCTGACAGGAAACAAGCAATTTGCTTTGCTGGCCTGAGCCTGTGCAGTTGAAATGGGAAGCAGTGGGGAAAAATCACTTGTGTTACCCTTGTTTATTCAGCAGCTCTTAGTTGCTTAAGGATCTTGTGGTGTCTGTTATTACAAATCCTACAATTAGTAATAAAAAGGTACTTAAATGGCAGTAGTTGTAAATAGCAGTTCATCAATATGTGCCTGAGTGAACATGCCAGTTTCTCATGAGTGTTTTATAGAGTATGTGCTCTGAACTGGTATTCAAAGGATTTGAGGAACTAAGTCAAAACAAATATAATCATTGTACCCAGCACTGTCTAACTAGTTTCCTACTTTAAAACTGTGTTTTCAGAGAAGGCTTGTCTTTCAGTGTGGGCTGAGTTTCAAAGCCTTTTTCAGATGGCTGAAGCACTTTGCACATAAAATATAGGGGCAAAATCTGTAGTATTGAATTTCTAGGATTACTGGAAATTTCTGGGTGAAGGGACTGGCTTTTGATGGCCCTGTACCCTGACACCTTTAAATCTGATTTGCCATGTGGAATCATTTATATACAAATGCCCCCTTCTCTGTCAACAGCTCTCCTCTCCCTCCTGCATTTTCGTGGAGTTTAGTGACAAAGATGAATTATTTTTTACACCTGTTGGATCTGCAGAATTGATACTGCCCTGGGAGATGGAGCAGGTTTCTATTTGGGTTTATGCATCATGGTGATATTTTTAGCTAATCTTAACTAGTGTTTCAAACCCTTCCAGTTCATTTAGTCTTGGCTTATCTTATCCACTGCTGGATTATGCTGGTGAAATCAAAGTACAGTTTGGCTCTGAAAAATTGTTTTTATATGGCTAAAATAGACTGGAGAGCTGTAGAAATGCCTGTGTACTGATTAGAACAGTTAGTATCTGAGACAAAAAGGGGTTGAAAAGCAGTTTATTCCTGAATACCAGGGACTTAAATGTTGAACTGTAATTCAGTTTCTTGTTCAGTAGCTGGTGACTTAAATACTAATGAGAAATTTGAACTGGGGATGTGCATAGCACTCTACTGATTTGATGGTCCAAGAGCTTTCCTGACAAGGATTTACAAGGGCACAGGAGCTTGCCTGCACAGGGTCCTTGTGCGTGATACTGACGAGCAGTTAAGTGCTATAGGCAGTAAGCCATGCGAAATAACCAGTCTCAGAAAAGGGTAATACTTTTTTTTGTAGGGGCCTCTGTTATCCTGGAGATCTAGAGTGCAGTCCTGCTGTATGCAAGCTTCCCATCTAAAAGAGGAAACATATGTTGGAATTAGCCTAGACTACAACTTTATTGCAGGAATCAAATATGCTGTTGCACGGAGTAGCCTGGAGGAATTGGCCTAAATAGCTACCTATAAAAGCCTCAGTTATGGGATTTCCCTGATGACAAATGTCAGTACCCACAAGAGCAGAACATAATGAAAGATGGGGACTGGTGTGGTTTTGGGACTTTAATTTGTGCACGGGCGGGGCAGCACAATCTCCACTTCACCTATTATACCTCTGCACTGCTCTTCAGCTACTCTGTTTTTTCCTACTTGCAGTTAAGAGTATGCAAGTATTAGACTGCCTGGTGCCTTTCCCCCCACCCCCCCCACCTCCTTTGGATCAAAAAAAAAGCTTAGTTCTGGTATGCCAATCCAGCTTTGACCCATTAGTTTTTACTGGAAGAATTCAACACCCATGTTCCTGGTGTGCTAGAACAGCGTGTACAATTCACCTCCCAAGCCCTTCTTTTCCTGATGTAGCATAAATTCCTTCCTGTATCTGAAGGCTGCTAATTAAACTATTTTAGCAAAACAGTAATAAGACAGCATAATTATGTTCCTTGGCAGGGAGGACTATTTGGTTTTGTTTTGTTTTAATTTGTCCTCTAGAAGCTGAAGATGAATGCTGGGCTGTTGAGGGTTAGTTTCCTGCTTTAGTTTAAACTTGAAATTAAGTTTAAATAAAGTGTAGTTTATGGAGCTCAGCAAATACACTGGTTTCTAAAGCTGTTTATCTGAAAAGTTAATCTCTTCACTAATGATTTGAACAAATTAAGATCTCCCATTTCCTTGGAGAAAGTTTTTAGTAAGTCACTTGAGTTTGTACAGGATGCAGTTTAAATGGGCGTATTCCTTATTGCCTCTGTAGGGCAAAATGAGCTGTTTTGTGTCCTTCAATTGAAATTCTTGTGGTCAGCTAAGTTTAACATTAGTGCAGAGATAGCATTTGATTTTTCACAAATTAGTATATTGCACACTAGCTGCAACATAACCAATAGCAACAGCTATTGCAGGGTTATGTCAGTCACTTCATGTAGCTGAGTGCTCTAAAGCTGCTATGTATAATTATACAGATGTACACATTTCATGGGAAATAGTAAATGTGATGTTGGGGTTGCTGTGATGGGATGGTCATTACAGATGTCAGTATAAGTATGTACTGTATATGCACACAGTTATGTATACATACATGACATATGTGAAATGCATATTTAGTATATATGTCCGTACAACACAAACGCATGCAGAACATGTTATGTGAACTTAGATCTGGCTGGACTTCACCAGGGTGGCTTTTCCCAGTCCTCCTCCTTGCCTGGTGAATGCACTCATCTGAGCCCTGCAGAGTGCCATTGCACAGGTCAGGAATTTAACACTGGGAAGCTGATGTGGGGCGGGAGCAGTGGTGGGAGTGTGATGGGCGGTGTGGTTCCCATGAAGTTAGGGCCCGTGGGAAGGAAGTTACTCTGAAAGTAATAAGGGATAAAGGGTGGGTTAAGGTTTATTAACAGCCAAGTGTTAAAGTGGCTCAGGCTGCCACATGTAAGTGTACTGTAGGGCTTCCAGGTAATTCTGAGGTGGCATTTGTGTAACAAGAGATTGCAGACTGTGAGCAGTTAGCCTGCGGTTAAGAAGGTAGAAATTTCTAGAGCCAGGTATGCAAACTCGGGTTTTTCTCAGTTGCTGTTCTTACTGTTTCCTCATGGCTGGTTATGTGAATTAAGGCAGCAACTGTTCTTTTCCTTATTCCTTCAAGACCTATGCTACAATGTGAAAAATAAAAAAAAAGGAAAACTAGAGAAGATGAGAACAAGATTTGTTCGCGCAAGAGTTTATTCTCAGTCAGTAGAAGAAACAAATGCAGTTTTGGAAATAAAGTACTCCAACATACTGCTAGGCAGGATTCATGAAAGGGCTCTTGGGCATGCTAAATACTATATTAACAGAATTTGGGGTTAATCATATCTACAACATGATCTATATTATTTAGGTGCAATACAGTAGCTTTTAAAACTATACATAATTCTTTAGAGTTTGAATTAACATTACGTTTAATTTAATTTTTGGAAGTTGGTTAGTTCCCCATGCTTCATTAACATAACCAGAATAAACTCAATAAGCATGATTAACATCAGAACTGTCAAAAGTGCTGTCCTCTGCAGACTGAAATAAATGGTGTTTGGTATTGATGATGTATTCATTATGTTGGGATGACTTGTGAGAGGTTTGGATATTTGTTCCACGTGTGTGCTTGACATGTTAGCGGCTTATCAAAATTTTTGTGGTGTAGTCTCTTAAAGGTGCTTCTCTCAGTTTTATGGCAATATTTACTGCTAGAAACAAGGAAATACTCAAGCAAAGCTATATTTTGAAGAGGATTGTAGTCTATAGGCAATATATACCCTCCCACCAAATGCAAATACATCGGATGTTTTCCTGTATTTAAAAGTTACTTTTTTGTTGAATCCTGGTGGCAACTTTAGCTATTATCTTTCAGAAGATGTTTTGCTATTTCTTTTTCTCTTGCTGTAGGAATTAAGCGGAATAAAGTCATGTTGAAATGCTTGGCCTGACTGACAGCTCTGTTTGTCTACTGCAGCTTCTCTCAGTGTGTTTCCCACACTGCCAGCTTCTTTCTGCTTCGCTGATCACTTTTCTTCTTCAAAATACCCAAAACAAACAAACACCACTCCCCCCTCAGAAATACCCCCTCGGTTTTGCAGTTTTTTCAGTTTTTATTATTTTAACTGTTTCAAGGATGTTGTTTTGTGTTGAAGTAGCAAGCCTAAAGGTGATGGAAAACTCATGATAATAAATCTGTTGGCAAGAAGTACACTCAAGGAGTAGGTGGAAGAGCAGCCCACCTTGGGATGAAGCAGGGAATGCAAGTACAGCACATCAGCTGCTCAGTATTCATCCCACATAAGCATGCTGATGTTCTTTACATCAGGTGTTGGGAGGTCATTAATATGTGTGAAAATAATGAGAATACAATAAAGGAAAATGATGTTTTGAATGGACCTAGAGCATGTCAGCTTTGACTGACTGCAATCTGGCTGAGCCTCTTGTCCTTGTGTTTGTGTGAATTATTTTATTAAGCCATATGTGTCATTTCCAGTAAAATTAAGTTTTGTGTAAGTGTGAAATAAGTTATTTTAATGGAGGACTGGGGAAATCATCTTTCAAGCAAGTATGTGAATAGGAGAGAAACATTAGGACTGCTGGCCTGGCCAGTGATAATTATGTCAGTAACTTTATGCTCCATCCTGGAAGCTACTGAGAGCTCCTAACAAAACCCTAATTGGCAGCTGCTGGCATTGCTGTGCTGAGTTGTGATGGTTTGCACAAAATACAGCTGAAGATGCATTGCACTGCTGCAGCTGAGGTGGATTGGGGACTGTGTGAATGGCAGAGCTCAGGGTTGTGATCAGTAGCACAGACTCTAATTAGAGGCCTGCTGCCAGCGGTGCTCCCCGAGGGTCAATCCTGAGTCCAGTCCTGTTAAACTTATTCATCAGTGACCTGGTGAAGGAATAGGGTGTCCTACTAGCAAGTTTGCTGATGGTAGAAAACTGGGAAGAGTGGCTGACACATCAGTAGGCTGTGCTGCCATTCAGGAGATCTGGTCAGGCTGGAACATTGGGCAGAGAGGAATGTGATGGAAGTTCAACAAAACACAAATGCAGGGTCCTACACGTGGGGAAAAACAACCCTGTGCACTGGCACGGGCTGGGGGCTGATCTGCTGGAGAGCAGCTCTGCTGAGAAGGACCTGGTGGACAACAAACTGTCCATGAGCCAGCAGTGTGTCTTGGTGGCCAAGAAGACCAGCGGTGTCCTGGGGTGCATTAGGAAGAGGAAGGTCATCCTGCCTCTGTACTCAGACCTGGTGAGGTTGCCTCTGGAGTGCTGTGTCCAGTTCTGGGCTCCTCAGTACAAGAAAGACAAGAAAAATATTGGGGGAGTCCAACAAAGGTCTGTGAAGATGAGTAGGGGACAGATACATTTCTTTTATGAGGAAGGTCTGAGGGATCTGAACCTGGAGAAGACATAGCCTGTGCCTGGGGCAAGGGACAACAAGCACACACTGAAACACAGAAAGCTCCATGTGAGTATGAGGAAAACCTTCTTGATTTCAAGGGTGACAGAGCAGTGAAACAAGGTGACGAGACAGGTTGTGTAGTCTCCTTCCCTGGAAATGTTCAAAACCCACGTGGACACAATCCTGTGCTAGCTGCCATAAGTTAACCTGCTTTAGCAGCAGGGTTGAAGCAGGTGCTCTCCAGACATCCCTTCTAATCCCAACCTTTCTGTAATTCTGTAACATCCTGGCACAGGTCAGAGATGGTGTCTGACATCACAGCATGTGCCTGCTAATGCTGCTCCTGAGGCAGCAAATGCTGGATTTTACAGGAGCTATCTGTGCTTATGAAATGAATGGGATTTGCCAAGATACCAAGCAAGAAGCGTTATTCTGTTCTGTTTAATTCTGTTTACAAGATGTGGTTTACTGAAAAATATACTGAGAATGACAAATGAGCTACCAGTGCCAAAGTCTGTGTCCCCTGTGCACAGAGTCCTGAAGGAGCAGAGGTTTTCCTTTGGATGATTACAAAGCTCCCAGCTGCACAAGTGGTTTAATGTGAGCAAGTGTTCTGAAAGTCCTAAGAGTGCTGGTTAGTGCTTCAGAATTTGCATAGCTGCCTGCAAGCAAGAGTCTTTAGAGAGCTCCTCAGTTTAACTTGAAGGTGAAAGGAGAGATAAGTTGGTACAGATGTAATTTCCCAGTTGCCTCTCTTCTCACTGTGGTTTACATCTTTGTGCTGAAAATTGGGAAAAGGGCTGTTTCCTCTGACCATTTATTTTTCTTCCCTTGTCCATTCTGCTGTGCAATTTAAAGAATGACAGACCGGCACTGGTGTGTGGGCTTGGGAAGAAGGGAGGGCTTGGGGGAGAAGAGGCGTAAGAAAACTGTCTGCATCTCGTTCTGTTCATGACCTTATTTGTTAGACAGCCTCTTCAGACTGAGTAGGAAGCTAACTTTTAAAAAACAGTTCCTCTGCTGATGTCATTCCACTGAAAGTGAAGCTGGCTGTACTGGGAGAAAAAGGAACCAAAGAGCTTGTAGCTGAGGGATGTCTGATGTGATGTGTGAGCACATTCTTTTTACATTAAAAAATGATGGTTCTTCTCTTTTTCCCTTATAAGTGACAGTTTAGTTACAGTATGAGGAGTAAAAGCTAAATATTTCGTGATGGAAAAACTAAAGAACTTCTTTGCAATGTCTACTTCTCAAAGACAGATGTAGTGAAAAAATAAACTCTGATTAGATGTTCAGAGCAGATGCAAAATTGGCAGGCCTTCCAGAGGCCGAAAGACGGGAGCATTTATTGAATAGTGCAAAAAAATTAGGCATGTTTTCTTTGCAAGTATGCTGCCCTGGAGGCCTGACAGCTTCTGTCGACTTCCCCGCCATTTGGAGATGCTATTTTTAGTGTAACTGTTTTTCTCATTATTCATTGGCCGATGGCTATCAAAAGGCATTGTGAGAAGAGACATGGTGTTGAAAGGTTTGTTTGTTTGGCTTTGGTATGGAGCCAGGAGATAACATTGTTGGCTTTTTAAAAAAATTATTATTTGTTTTGACTTTTTAAGAATAGATTTCATATGTTACCAATATAAGGGAAAGTGTGAGAGAAAACTGTCTCATATGCCTAAGGCAGTGGAAATATGGGAAAGGTGATATTCCTCCTGCCAGTGGTCATAAAAAATGAAAATTGAGGATGAGGTTAGTTTGAGCAAATATGAGGAATAGAATCATAGAATAATTTAGGTTGGAAAAGTCCTATAAGATCATTGAGTCCAACCACTAACTCAGTGCTGCCAAGTCTGCCACTAAAACCATGTCCTAAAGTGCCACATGTGCACATCTTTTAAATGTCTCCAGGGATGGTGACTCAACCACTTTACTGGGCAGCCTGTTCTAATGCTTAATAACCTCTTTGGTGAAGAATTTTCCTCATATCTGATGTAAACTTCCCTAGGTGCAACTTGAGGCCATTTTCTCTTGTCCTGCTTGTTTGTTGGAAGAAGAAGCTGGCCCTCACCTTACTACAGCATTGTTTCAGGTAGCTGTAGAGAGCAATAAGGTCCCCCTGAGCCTCCTTTCCTCCAAGTTAAACGCCCCCAGCTCCCCCTGCTGCTCCTCATAAGCCTTGTGCTCCAGATCCTTCGCCAGCTCTGTTGCCCTTCTCTGGACTTGCTCCAGCACCTCAGTGTAATGAGGGGCCCTAAACGTAACACAAGATTCAAGGTGTGGTTTCACCAGTGCTGAGTACAGGGGTACAGTCCCTTCCCTGGTCCTGCTGGCCACACTGTTGCTGATACAGGTTGCCGTTGGCCTTCTTGGCCACCTGGGCACACACTGGCCCGTGTTCAGCTGCTGTCAACCAGCACCCCCAGGTCCTTTTCCACTGGGCCATTTTCCAGCCACTCTGCCCCAAGCCTGTCGCACTTCATGGGGTTGTTGTGACCCAAGTGAGGACCTGGCACTTTTCCTTGTAGAACCTCATACAGCTGGTCTCAGTCCATTGTTCCATCAAGTTTGCTTGCTTCTACAGGTGGCTGTTACAAGAATAGAAGGGATCGAGGCTACTGCTAACACCAGTGTTACATAAGTTTGAATGAATCAAGGCTTCAGGGCAGTAACAGCAGTGAATATATGACAGAAGTACTTCCTCAGGTTCCCTTTACTATATGAGGTCCTCAAGCTGGATTTGCAGAGAGAGGTACTGTCTTTTCTCAGAAGAGATGACATGGGTTGCCTCTCCCTTTTCCCGTTTATCTGCTTCTTTCATTACTCACCTTTCAACATTGTTGGTTACTGGGCTGGTGTCCCACATGCTTTTCATCTTTGTCACTCAAAACACAGTGCAGTTTCATTTATTTGCTTGGGTATGCTGTCCCAAGTAGAGAGGTAGCAGGGGGACAAAATAGCATGCTGTAAGTTGATGGTCATGTCGTGATGCACACTCTTAAAGCAGATAAATAAATGCTGCACAAAAAACTGTGCAGCAAAACTCCTGGATAAGCAGCCATAGAGGACAAGGACTTGTGGGCCAGAAAATTTCAAGTAGAATAGTCCATAATGTTTTACCACTATGGATTAGTATTGCAGAGTTTTTTTTCTCATTTTGAGTTACTCTTTTATTGGAAACTTCAGCCTAAACAGTTAAGCCTAGTAGAGGTAAATGCAAGAGATAGTTGAAAGTATTTGAACGAATGAACTCTTGCAACTGCTGTCAGCTGTGCCTGTAGCAAAGCCCTAAAGTAAAATGTAATGCCTTATGTGAAGTCCCATAGGCTAAAAAGTGGATCTTGCCAGGTCTCTAGTAGTCCTGTTGGAAAGGTCAAATGGTTTGCGTGTTAACTGGACATGAAAGAAGTTTGACTTATCCTAGTCTATATTAAGGAATGACCTAACACAGTATCTAGTTTTTTTCCCTAACAAGTAATAGAACAATGTGAGGTACTTACCATGGGAAGGCAACAGAAAGTTTTATCTTGTGTTAATTAGTTCTTCTGAAGAACCCTGACTAGTGATTTAGATGCTAAGCCTGGATTAATGTAGAGTGCATCAGTTTCAGGAGGGTAAGGCTCCCTGTTTGTTAAGCTTTTGCATTTATGAATGTAATTGGATTATGTTTCATTATTCTTGCACCCAAAATTTGGTCAGGCCATGGAGAAAATGATCAAAGTGTCTCTAAGTGTGATGATGTATTGGTAGCAATATCATTTGAGATTTTTAAAAAAGAATTCTGTAGAGCCAAGGCAAAATGCTGTAAATATAAAAAATGCAGGCATAAATAAAGGTGTATTTTTTTATTAAAAAGATTATATCACTTTGGTGGAAACGCTAGCTATAGAGCTATAGACAGTTTTCTCTGAACCCTTAAAAAAAAGCAAAAGCAGCTTTGCTGTGCAAAAGCTTTGTCTGCTAGGCAGAGCAGCTCAATCACAAAATTTATAGTGCATCTGCCATTAAAGATTTTTCTTTTTAATGTGCATCTTCTATATGACAAGCTAGGTGTAGTTTTGGATCCAATGCTGCCAGTGTTTTCTGCCTCTTCTCTTTGTGGCCCTAGACTTTGCATTACATTGTGCAAGACATGGAGTGGCAGATTCATGGGACTGTTTGTCTTCAACTTGCTTGTGTGTCTGAGCAATACCTTTTGTCTAGTTTTCTTTACCTAATGCCTTTAAAAGAAGGGACAAAATAAAAAGAAACCAAACGAAAAAGCAGTGGAGACTTGCAAACCACAGACCTTGTGGAAGTAGGGTTGGGCTTGCTTTTATTAGACCAATAGGGAAATGGAAGGCTTGTAAACCTTCAAACATCAAAGACATCTTGATGAATTCATAGTATCGCAGGATGGTCAGGCTGGAAGGGACCACACTGGGGTCATCTGGTCAAACCTCCCTGCTCAAGCAGGGTCATCCCAGAGCACCTGGCACAGAACTGTGTCCAGACGGTTCAGTGAGGGAGACTCCACAGCCTCTCTGGGCAATCTGTCCCAGTGCTCGGTCACTCACACTGTAAAGAAGTTCTTCCTCACATTCATGTGGAACTTCCTGTGCATCAGTTTCTGACACTGATGAGGTCCCCTCTCTCTACTTGAAGCTGAACAAGCCCAGCTCTCTCATCCCTTCTTGGCTAGAGAGGTGCTCCAGTCCCTTAATCATCTTTGTCACCCTCTGCTGGACCTGTTCCAGGAGCTCCAGGTCTCTCTTGTCCTGAGGAGCCCTGAACTGGACACAGCACTCCAGATGAGGCCTCATCAGGACTGAGCAGAGGGACAGGATCACTCCCCTAGGCTGCTGTCTATGCTCTTCCTAACACAGCTCGGGATCCCAATGGCCTTCTTGGCTACAAGGGCACTGCTGGCTCGTGGACAGCTTGTTGTCCACCATGGCCTCCAGGTCATTCTCCACAGAGCTGCTTTCCAGCAACCAGCCCCCAGCCTGTGCTAGTGCATGGGGTTTTTCTTTCCCAGGTGCAGGACACTGCACTTGCCTTTGTTGAATTTCAGATAGTTCTGCTGTTGGCTTTCTGCAGCTGCTCATCAAATCACAGTGTTTTGAATCTAGACCAAATTAGAGTGTTCTTTGCCCAGTGTCTAAGGTAGTATGCTAGAACTTGTTCAGAAACGAAAAGGCAACCCCCAAAATATATACTCAGGATTTATTTAACTCTTGGGGGATGGTGCTCTAGCTCTTTCTGAGGGACTGATTGTTGGATTCATGACTTGATCAAATGTAATGTAAATAGTCATCAGGGGCCACAATCAGGAAGCAGTAAGGGTTGGAGAAGCCTTGCATGCTACTTGGCAGCCTGAGTTCCTGTCTTCTTTAAACCTTTCCTTAATGCAGAGAGGTGTGAGGAAGCCCCCCTCCCGCCCCCCCAAATATTGGCCCTCTCAAAAGTGGGAATAAGAGGACTACCAAATAGTCCTCTTGGATGTGAACTGTCCCCCGCCCCGCAATGGTAATCACTGGCTGAAGAAGGTTGGCAGAAGAAAACCTGTGCTTGCATTTTCATTGCAGAGCTCAGAGACAGCTGCACAGATGAAACTCTTCCTCCATCAGTGCTCTAAGCAGGGATAGTAGGTGGGAGTGGTGCTGCAGACGTTCACTCAGCCCAACAGGCTTGGCCACAGGAACTGGGTCTGCTGGCACAGTGGTGGCAGATACCTGGGGACAGTACAGCCTGGGAGTGCTGAAGTCAGACTTGCTAGGACATGTCTGTCAGCATACTAGGCTGTGAAAACTGCCACTGAATGCTTATTAAATAACAACTTCTGTCATCTATGAATACATTCTATTCTCTCCACTTTCCAGCTGTCATATTTTGGCAGCTGGCTAGAATCAAAAGTCATCATAGCAGGGGCTTACATCAATCTCCTCTGAGATCATAATTTGTAAATTAAATTAGTTTGGTATTGTGCAGATTGACTATAATCCTGTAAATGCTAAGAACCTGAGCCTTGGCACTGGAAAAACACTCAAGCAAAAGTGCAATTGTGGGCATATAAGTTGTTTCCGTAAAATGACTCTTGCACAAGGCTCAGTTTGTGTTGACGTACATCGTGGCTCGGCACCCTGCAGTTTTGGTTTTTCAGACTGCTGTTACCAGGAAAAAAGAAGCACAGACTTGCTTGGAGGAGACAATTGACCTTTCCCAGACAACTTTCTACTTTCTCTCAAAGATGCATGAGCCAGTGATTGTTAGTCTAAGAGAACCGACTAGCAGAGATGTTTGTATGGCATCCAGAGAACTTGAATAGAAACAGGCCTTTGACCAGACAGTCAAACTCCATCAGCGAATCAAGTGCTTTAGTAGTGCTACTTCTTGCTCTGGAAATGCTGTAGACATGCTTCATTCCACTCTCTCTCTTTGCAGTATGCAATTATTGCATAAGTTACAATTTTTAAGTAGAGATTAGTACCCTCAGAGCATAATTTGGTTTTGATCGTTTTGCAAAACTGTTGCTTCTGAACCGTGGGTTAAATAATTGAGCTTATGAACAAAATACAGATGACTGAAAGAATAAATTTTTTGACTGAAATAATAAATTTTGTGTAAATGTCTAGAAATGCAATTCACTTTCGATGTGAAAACCTAAAGATGGTTTCCAAGAGGTGTGCACTTAAAGCTGGGAGGCCTGAATCCTTGCAGTGTCTCTCTGGATAAAAGTATCACCATCCCTCTTATGTCAGAGGGAATGTGATACTCTCTGGCCAATAGAGTAGCTCCTCTGTGGGAGTATTTTCTTCCATTGACACATCTTCACTTCAGCTTTAAAACGTAGAAACTGCTGATCATTGAAACTTAAAATTACATTAATTTGTTTTGATACCTGACCTGATGAAAACCGCTGCTGCTGCAGTTGACAGCCCAGATCAGTTTATACCTCTGTCCAGGATGATGTGGGATGAAATAACTGGAAATTGCTCACAGGAAACTCTGATTACAGCAGTCAAAGGAAGGATTTAGGGCAAACCAGTTGGTGCTGACGCTTTACTTTGTAACCTCCTACCGCTGTGGAAGGCCAGACTGCTGGAGTGTTCTCCCACTGCTTCCTCTTTGCAAATATAAGGCACAATTTTGGCATTGGGATGGAGGCAGATGGGTGCAAGTACAGGATTCTGGATGCCGTAGCCATTGACGTCAACTGGTTCTGACCTCATCAACAGGATGAGTGCCTCCAGTGTTTCTGGTAACTCTGAAGGCCTTCCCTGTCACTCATTCACTCTGCACTTTCTTTTTTCTTAAATGCACATCCTAATTTTCCCATTCCTTCTTCCTGCATTTCATTTCAGAATTCCATTTCTTTAGCAGGGAGCACATTCCCAGGGTACAAAATGAGGTTTTGTAGAGATTTTCCTGTCCTGTTTTGCCCTGATGAGGATTACCTACTCAGCCTGCAGCAGGGACTCATTCCCTTGAGAGAAACTTTTGTATGACTCAGAAGGGGGTTGGATATGGGAGATAAGGGAGGGAATGAGGGAATTCCTCATGAGGAAAAATATTATCCAGAGTGAGGGGATAAAGATGAGCATAGTGGAATGCATAACTGCTGTGCCTCCAGAGAAGAAGACACTTGAGAGGGGTGGTGTGCAAACAATTTAGACTTAAATTACTATTAAGTAATAATAGTGTCAATTCTAGGAAACATAGTGCATCACAATGGGCATTATTCATTAGGAAATAACCTTGCTTCAGTATTTATGATAGCAAACCACTCAAATTGAATCAGAGTTGGTTTTCTAGTGCCACTTTCTTCTGTTTCTGCTAAATAGATTTGAGTCCTTCAGTTTGTTGCTTCTTTTGTCAGAAAGAGGAAGGCACCTTTGCAAGAACACGATTTGTACTGCCTTTAAGTTTTTTCCTTCCTTTTCTTAGCCTGAGGACCTGAAGTAAGTCTACCAGGAGTTTTTGCCCTTGGTTATCATTTAAGAGAAATGCTGTTCAGAAACCATTATTACTTGTGGTACTAACAGAGTTTAGTATTCAAAAAGCATATGAAGGGATAGGAATAAAGGGAATAAGAACTAGGTACCAAAAAACCCCACAAGCTAAAAAACTTAAAAACCTATTGACTATATACTATGTTTGCCAGAGAACTCCAAGTGATAAATGATAAGAGCTTTAACTCTGTATAGCATATGGTATAAGTAGTTATAGTGATAGCTTGCCTCTGTTTTGAATTGCATTAGTATGGTGTTGTAAGTCTGTAACCATCCTTTTCCTTCCCAGTTTTCCTTACTGTGCCAGTCCTTGCCAGAGTGTAGTGTGTCCTGGGTTTGCTGTGCCCAGCAACTGGGCTTCTGTTAAATCAGAAAAGCAGGGCTGTATATAAGCAGAGTTTGCTTTATGAAGTGCAGTTGCAGGAAACGCTTCAGCATAAAGAAACAAGCTGATCTTTTATGAGCACTTGGGAATCACTGGATTCCTGAATAAACATTGTCAGCAGCACTTGCATGCTTTGGGTTTCCAGCCCAAAAAGCACTGCTGGCTTCTAGGGAAAATTCTGTAGCTGGTGTTATGTGTGAGGTGGTGAAATGGGTCTAGAGATGTCTTCTGGCTTTCAGTTTCCTGGCAGATTCTTGACCTTCCTGGGCATGACTCAACTATGTATTCCAGTTTCTTGCTACCCCGTGTGTGGGGCTGCCTTTTGGAGCCTGCCACAAGATCCCTTCTGCTCTCCCAACATCATGGCGCAGTGCTAGTGGCTTCCTTCCCCCAGCAGCTTCAGGCCATTCTGATTCAGGAGAGCACAGAGGGTTTAGGTTTCATTTGCCCATTAGGCTGTTATAATGTGATAAAGTGAAACATCATAAAGAAAGTAGCAGCTTCATTGGCTTGATCTCCGTTCATCAATAAATGGAGTCTACAAGAAAAGTGTTGGTTAAAAAGCACACAGAAAATACCAGTTTGGCCATCCCCCCATCCCTTTCCTTCACACTGGGAAGAAGAATAAAGATTGAGTTGTTGCTGAAAGGCTTGAATAATACGGAGCCAAAATCTAAGTCATCAGATGGGCCACGCTGCAGCGCAACAGATCTGAGTTTGTTTTGCCAGTCATCCCATAAGGAGCAGGAAGTGCTTTGAGATACGCACCAGTAGCCTCATCTGGATGTTAATCAGGACCACACATAGCTATCTTCAGCCTCTTGCTGTCTTCCTGCGTGTTGAAGAGATATTCCTAAAGCAGCTCTTCCAAAATCGCCGAAATCAAGATTATAGAGAAAATCAGTTGCTTTTGCTGCTGCTGTTCTTGAGTGTCACAGTAACTGTGAATTTTTGGGAGGGGACCATTGAGGGAGGTTGCTTTTAAACTCCCAGTCCTTTGTATTGATGTGCTTGTATCAAAATCTGAATTCAGTTTAAATCAGTGAAATAATCCTTTGGTCTCGCATTGCAGATATAAGAAAAATACTTTGGAAAACCCAGCAAAACCTCAGAGTGTATCTTGGCAATAAAACTGTGAGGTTAAAAAACACTACTTATTTCTAAGGCCTGACTCATGGTTTTTGAATGTGTGAGGGTGGCAGTGCTGGCTAGTCAAGTAGCATTATAAGTATTTCAGGACTTTTGGGCACAGCGCTCTGCCAAATATTTTGCTCATGTTTGGTTTTATTTCCTAATTCCCGAAGCAAATTTCTGCAGATCTTTTATAATCTGGGTTGTGTGTGTAATTAAACAGACAACATGTCAAATCTCCAAATTTCTGAAAATGGTGCATCAAGTTCAAGTATTTAAATCAATTACATAGTGACCAACATGTTGTTGACTGTCTACAAGCTGTTTTACTGGGGCTTGGTGGATGCAGTTTCATGTATATGTGGTAGAGGAAAGTGAATTACAGAGCAGCTGGCTTGCTAGAGATCTTCAGAACTAAATACTTGGCATGTGTGGTAGAATTTTACCCTGTTAGGAAAATAAATCGGGCAAACTGGCTGATTATTAATGGTGGCTTCAGCTTCTGGTGTCAGCATATGCAAAGCAAAAGAGGTGGTAGTGTATGGAATAATTGAATAATTCTTCCTGCCTTCCAGGAAGCGCATGGTGCCCTGAAACTCGTTCAGCCAAGTCATAAATGAATTATCCTCTGACAGATTGTGCTCTGGGGGAAGTATATTTCTATTCATTTTTACGAGGCATTGCAAGTTGCAGCAGGCCTGGAGAAGGCTTTCGGTGGACATGTGTGGGAATTTCTTGCGCAGGACTTCATTAAACACTGGGATGTGGGGTGCTGCAGGCAGAGAGGCAGCATGTCCCCCACCATGCCATGGAGCCTCTGGGGAGCAGTGGGCATTGCAGGCATTGGCCTTGTGAATTTCTCTGGCATGACTTGCCAGGAACACTGAACAAGGTCTCTCCAAGCTTTAAAATGAGAACCAAACTGGTAATTTTTTTTCTCCAAGTACTGAACATGCAGATGTGAACAAGCTGTTTGGAGCAGTACTGAGATAATGAGGCTGAAAGCAGTGGGTGGAGGGTCTCTTCTGCTTGCAGTATATCCAGATGAAAAAAACTGGAGGATGAATGGATACACTTATTTCTGTAATTTGTCTGTAAGAAGCATGTTGAGTCCAAACTTCCATTGTGGATAGGCCCTTTAATGAAGAAAGTTTTGAGCTTCCTTTGTCTTTCAAGGATTCAGAGTTGCAGAATGGGTTAGGTTAGAAGGGACCACCTTGGATCATCTGGTCCAATGTCCCTGCTCAAGCAAGGCACATGGCACAGGATTGCATCCTGTTCTTGAATATCTGCAGTGAGAGAGACTCCACACCCTCTCTGGGCAATCTCCAGTGCTTGCAGTAAAGAAGTTCCTCCTCATATTCAGTAGGAACCTCCTGTGCATCTGTGTCTGCCTGCTGCTTCTTGTCCTATAGGTCCTATAGGCACCACTGGAAAGAGCCTGGCTCCATCCTCTTGGCACTCCCCTTTTAGATTCGTACATCCATTGATGAGGTCCCCTTTCCTGGGACAGCTTCACTGATTTCTTCTGATCTGGGGGAGATGAGTTTAAGCCAGTGAAAATTCTGTATTTCTCCACAAAGCTTCTTTGCTTATTGTGTTTGCTGCTCTTCTAACAAATATGTGTCATGTGTGGGAAATCCTTGTTAATAGGGGATGAAGCATGGCGGGTAAGATTGTGAGGAAATGCTGGAATAAATAGATATGCAGATAATAGTAACCTGAACCTTTCTGGAAGATATATACCACTTGATTTATAAATTTGATACTCTTAAAAAGCACTACAACATAAGGATGCTGGAAGTAGGTGTGGAAAAGGTCTAGATGATGTTGCTGGGCCCAGTCGTCTCAAACCATGGGGATTGTAATGTATGTAAACTCTCATGACTTCTCTTTTTGCAGAGAAGAAAGAATGTTCCTTGCAATGTGTGCCTTATGTGTCCATATGCTATTGTTTAAAATAAGTAACTGAGAGCAGAATGTAACAAATGTGTAAGCAAAGTACTCTACACAAGTTATTACAAGACATCATTTCAAAGCATTTACTTTGAAGCTGGATTTCAGTGCAAGACACAAGATATAGGCTCTATATTGTAAGTTAGACTAGCTCTTGGATTTTTAACTAACACATAGTGGGGAAAAAATTAAACTAATACAATCCCCTTAAGAGAAGCTCTAGCCTTAATATCTTTTCCTTTCTTTATTTTGTTTGCTCTTGATATAGAGGAATATGACAGCTGGCATGATGCCTCCTTTTTGAATTATGCCATTTAGCTTTTCTGGCAGCTGGATACGTGTGGAAAGCTGTATAGTGACAAATCTGTTTCTCATACCTTTTGTAGTCTGTTTTTCATCAGATAGAAAAATGTTAATACCCCCTGAACTTTCCTCCTTTGGCTCACCCAGACAGTAATTTACTTGAGCATTTCCTGTATGTTGTCTCTGGGTATGGAGCTCATGCTTTCCATCTGTGCTGCATTACAGATCTCCACCAGTGTGGTGCCTCATTCCCAGGCTTCTTGGGGTACTTCCTAGGACACTCCAGACTTGCATACTGCAGCAGATTTGCAGCGTGCAAACTTGTGGAAGGGAATTTCTTCTAGTCTGAAGTTAAATTTGGAGAAAGAAATAAAAAAAATCACAGAATCATAGAATGGGTTGGGTTGGAAGAGACCTTAAAGATCATTTAGTTCCAATGCCCCTGCCATGGGCAGTGCTAGACCAGGCTGCTCAGAGCTCCATCCAACCTGGCCTTGAGCATTTCCAAGGATGGGGCACCTCCAACTTCTCTGGGCATCCTTTTCCAGTGTCTTACCACCATCACAGTGAGGAATTTCTTCCTGGTGTCGAATCTAAATCTACCCTCTTTAATTTTAAATGCTTCACTTTGTGTATTTGTTACAATACTGTTGATATTTCCTATATATCTCAGCAGAGTTTCATAAATGTTCTGGTCAAACAGAAGTCTGCCTACAAAGAGTTACTGCTTAGAAAAGAAATCCTTAGACAATCCTGTTTCTTCCACATGTTAAAATGTATTTTGATACTAGTAAATTAATATTTTCATAAGTGATGAATAAAACCATGGTTTTCAAGAGAATTTTCCTTGCTTTTATTAATGTATTTTGGCTTCAGAAACTTAGAGGCAAATGAAGAATACAGCATAGAGCTGATTTGGCTGTTGAGTGAATATTTTGTTTCTTCAGGGTACAGGAGAAATTTTGCACTGTTTGTGGGCAAATTCCATTCAACTCTGCCCATTGTGCCTTAGTATATAAGCAGATGCTAAAATTTGGACACCTGAACTTGCAGATACTGGCATTCATATAATTGGTCTGGAGTGGCCACCTACTGCCAGCAATCTCCTTAATGATTTTACCTTCTACTACTTTTCCTCTCTGCTGTTTTTTTTTCCTTTATAGCAAAGCTGGAAAAAGAAGGTGGTATTTTCCTTACAAATACGCCTTGCTCTTCCATTTCACTGCTAGTCTTGAATGCTGCTGAAACTGTAATTTGTTTCTCTTATCCAGTTCTTCTAAGACTTGGAGCTCTTCTCAGAACTCAAATAGTTTTGCATTGGGGGAAAAAAAAAAAAAAGGAAAATCTTAGAGTATTTGAGCCAGGCTACCAGAAAAACATTAAAAAATGCAAGAATCAAAATTTAAATAGTCACACCCTTGAGGAGAGGATGAGATGATATCTCTCAAAAAGCTCTTCCTCATCAGCAAGATTTACTTTGGTGCTCCTTAGAAAATATTTTGAGCTATTAATGAACTTTGAAACTTGATTTAGTGTGTTATTTTCTTTAGTCAAGAATGTCTTGAAGCTCTTGAAAAGCCAATTTGTAAGTTATTTCAAGGATTAAACAGACTCATGTTGACATAAGTAGGCTTTCATGTTTATTCTTTATGCAGCCATAAAGAATGTGTATGTGTACGTCTCTCTGCCTGCTTTATTTTAGGGCTGCAGAACGTTGAGGAGGGAGATGTTGCAACACTAAATTTTTGTTCAAAGTACAACCTGATCTGCTGCCAGCAGGCTCTGGAAAGCTGTCGTGCCAGGCCCAGCTCTTTATGGATGCATACCAGCCCAGACACAAGGGTGGTAACAAATACCTGCGGGGGTGATGCTTTTAAAATTTTTTCAGCATAGCCTTTTTACCAAAATCGTCCAGATCAGTAGGTTTTTATACATTATAGCTGAGCGTTGCAGTTCAGTGTGGGGTAGATTCAGTCCCTACAAGCACCCACCACAACTCTCAACCCAGGATTAGAAACTGGCTCCCATGAAAAGCAGTATCTGCGCTGGCACCTTCTGGAGAAGGTGTGGCTCGGGCTGTGTCCTGTAGGGCAGCTTCATACCTACAGTAGATTGCTATGGCCTGACCATTCTTCTCTTTGGCAGCACTGCAAAAATAAAAAAAAAGATGATTGCTAAATTGTGCTTGAATTTGCAGTGAAAACCAACCTGATTTGTGTGTTTTCAAGCCTCTTCCTTCACTGATGTCTCAGACAAGGAGGGATGAATTTCACTGTCAAGACAGACAAAGGTCTCAAATTCTTTCCTCTTGTTTATTGCATTCCACATACCTGCCGGAAGCCCAGTGCTTGTTACCCACCCTGTGAAGGAGCAGAGGTCTGAAGTGTTTCAGGGCTTTGTTCTGTTTTTGCCTTGCCCTTTAGTGGGAAGTATATGTGCAGGTAATGCCCCAGCTATGGCACAGCGTGTCCCTTGTCCCGCCTGACCTGTGTCCCAGTGCGTCACACCACGTGTGTGCTCTGGTGCCACGTCCCAGCCGCTCTCCCTGCCCTGCCTCTTCTGACCTCTTGCACTTTCTTGTGTTGCTGGCTGAGCCTGACCCTGGGAAAGCACCCAAGCCCTTCATTTTTTGCTAAGTATGTTTCAGGTGGATACTTCTGAATGCTTTTCTTATTTCTGCATTAAAACGAGGCCTTTGTTCACACTTAAACAGTGGAGACTGGAGCTGTATGATCTGATCAAGAGACCATAGATCATAGTTAAACTCAGTTGCAAACTCAGCTTGTCTCTGTTCAATGTGAGACCCTTTTCCAAGAACCTATGGCATATTTTCACTACCTTTGGGATAATTCTGCTCATCTGGATTTGGCAGAAGCATTAACTGGCTGCTGTAGTTCTTAAAACCCTAAAGCTGTGGCACTGCTCTGCTTCACCAGAGAACCGGAGATGAAGCCAAAGGTTCATTATAAAGCGTAGCTGTAACACAATCTATAGCAGAATATTAAAGTGACGTGCTGGCTGGATGTGCTGTGGTTTTAAATAACTTGCATTCACGTCCCCCGAGTAGCAGATGAAAGTTTAGACCCTTGCTGGGCAGCCCACACCACGCTTGGAGTACACTGTTCAACACGTAGGCTCTGGGGCGCCAGTGTCTGTTTTGGAGACTTTTCTCTGTCACTTGTTCTTCCATTTCTTTTTTAGTCAGACTTGGAGGGGGTGGGGTGGTTAGTTTTGGTTTGGGTTTTTTTTTTTGGGGGGGGGTGTTTTGGTTTTGTTTTTTTGTTCTTTTTTAATTTAAAACCAAATTAAACTCGCAGTTCTGAAGACAAAGCTCTCGCTTTCTAAACCACTTCTATCTGTAGATAAATGGCTATGAGCCATTTAATCTGTTCCTTACCACCCTCATGCCTTTCACAGCACTAAATTAGGCTAAAGGGATTTCGTTTTTAATTCCAGATGGTATATATAGGGAAAACAGACCAAGATTAGATTTTTGGGCAAGCATGCTAAAATGTGTTAACTGGACATCAGTTAAAGTATGAAAACAGTATTTAGAAATATTTAATTATGCAGAACTAAACTATCTATCATTCCATCAACTAAAAAAAGATCATATTAATTGGAAAAAGAAATACAAATGTTTTTCATTGGGGAATGGGGTTGGTAAGCTCTATGACTAGTACTAATTTCTTCATGTGGTGTGTCCCAGAAACTTAAGAGGAGCTTGCATGGAATTGCCTTTGCAATGATCTGTATTTATGTGGTTTACATCATCATTCAAAATTCTTTTCCACTCTTGAGGTGTTTCCTCTGGCATTACAAGTTTGGGCTTTATGGTTTGAGAGCTCCTCAGCCTCATCTCAAATAACCTTGAGCAGGAAGGCACAGCCTTGGGCACTGACATAAGTCTGTATTGCTTCAATCCTGCTGTTCCCCTGACCCCATGTACCACCCCAGCTCCTGTGCTACCACCACTGCTCATCCATTCACATGCTGTGCTAAAAGAGCACAGAAATAGACTTTGTTTTCATTTTTGGTGGGTAATACCATCTGCTTTTCAGTTAGGGATATGGGCTCCTATAAAACTTGGTTTTCAGGAAAACTACCGCTAACTGTAGGGCATTATGTTATTGAAGTGTCATGTTTAATGATATAAATTGGGAGTTGGAGCACATTCTTGTTTTGTTTTGGGGAGGTTTGTGTAATCCTGCCCCAGGGACATAAGAGTTTCCCTGCCTGTGCTGAGAAATTACCTGTCACTTGTTGCTCACCTGGGTTAGATTCAGTCATATAAAGTGAGCTTCTATACAGCATATGCATATCTGACTAGTAATGCTTCACTTCACAAATTATTTACTTCCTCTGATGCCTTTGTTTTCTGTATCTTCTTGTGCACTTTTTTACTTGCAGGGCTCTGTGTTTCCCTCTCTGCTCCAGGCTGTAACAAGCATACTTTGATGTGTTTGAATGTGACAGGTGATTTTGTTCTTCATCGGATTGTGCTTGATCACTGTTGTTCCAACCTGCCTCTTCTGCTGCTGAGTTGCTACATCAGCCTTGTACTCCTTAGGTTGATGAAAACCAGCCTGCTTGTGTCTTCTCTGCAACAGGGGGAGGAATGACAGCTATTTTATGTTCAGTAGTGCTGTGGTTAGTGTTTAGGAAGTGCATGTGATGGTAACAGACAAGCAGGGAGGTCTGGTGTAACCTCAGGCAGGTTAATCACTCTACACATTGACACTTGAATGCAAACCTTAAGCTGCACCAGGATTTTTATATGCCTGCTTGGTATTTCTTTTATTTTTTGTTTGCATTAGTAGCTTGCACTACCCTGGAAGAAGAAAGAAAGAAAGATAATGTTCTGCTTTAAGTTTTGTTTATGCAGAAAAGTGGTATTGGTTTTTTTTTCTCTGCTCAATTTAATAGGAATGTGGAAGAAACTGTGCCTCTTGCCTGGTACATATCTTGTGCTGCTGTCATTTTTGAGTTTTAGATGCTTTCAGTTCTCAGAGGCTTGCATTCCCTCCTTCCAGTAAAGTGCAGTGGGTTGAAGGAATGAACTGGTTTGCTTGGGCATCTTATGGGCTTGGAATTTAATTTCTTCAGCGGTTGACTTAGTCTTATCATGCTCTTCAATATGAGTCTTGACTACAAAATGTAGTGCTGCCAGTGCTGGTCCTTCCCTTGGCACATTTAGTTTGTTTAGTTAATGAGACAAGCACTTCAGAAGCAATGAAACACTTTGTGAAATTCATGTTAGTAAGAAACTCCCATAAATAGGAGTCAGGTCCTCTGGGTGCACTGGGGTGGCAAAATATCCAGAGACACTGAGAGTGGCTGGGCTTTTGGCTTCTGGGGATGAATGAGGGCCTGTCCACATGGGATGGATGCTCTCCTGCGGGTGCCAACCACATCTGGGAGCTAGCAGGACAAACCCCTAGGACAGAGACCTTCGAGTCTGGTGACTCCAGGTGACCAGGTGGCTGGTCCTAGTGTGAGAGGGGAATTGTTTTTGTGACTCGGACTCAAGGTGCAGTTGGCAGGTAACTCTCAGTCAGGCCAACAATTACTCTTTCATTGCTGCACAAGTGACTCGTTGTGTTAGCAGTGATAGTGGAACACACAAGTGAGGGTGGGACTGACCCTGTTACTGCTGCTGCCATGAGCATCCCAGTAAGAGTGCCCAAGTGTCCATATCCATATCCATCACCCTGTGTTCATGCATTCATTTGGAAACACTTGCAAGACACTGATTTTCCCCCTTTCCCTACGCACAAGTTGAGGTTTGGATGCTACTATTTCCCAGTCTTCAGGAATGTGTGCAGCAACATGCTGCACTCAGTGTGTGTGTGGCCCGGGAGGAGAGCATGTTGCCTTCTCCTTTATTGGTGGGAACACTGAGCCTTTTGTATCAAATTCCTTAGGAGTGCAGTTGTTAAAGCAGTCCCTGTGCCATGGTTATGGTGTGAGGTAAAAGGGTTTTGGGGAGGTCTTGCACTGGGGGGAGAGTTAAGAATAAGATGATGTGGTTAATATCAGATTTGTAAGGAGGTGTTGTCACCATTGATAGTATCTGGCCCAAACATTGCATAACATCAGCTAGAGTTCTCTGCAAAAATCTGCAGTTTGCCACCACAGTCTCATGGAGGGTGCCCAGGCTGGTGCACTCCGTATTTCTGTAATGACTTACTCCCTCAGATTGTTTCCTTGGAACAGACTATGAGTTGCATGAATTTTTCTTGTGATAAGGAAATGAATACTGTGTTTAAGCCACAGAGGCCCTCATGCTCTTGAGTAATACACATGTTGTGAGAAGGAACTTCAGTGTCTCCATTTGACCTTATCACCCTGTCAGGTCACAGGTGTCCTTATGTGGGTGACAGAAGAGGAAAACCTACAAAGCCACACTAACCTAACCTCATTTATAAGTGGGAATATTTCTGAGAAGATGTTTTATTTCCAAGGCCTTCAACTTTCTTCATGTTTCTGCATCAGTCATGCTTATTGTTCCCTCTCGCTAGTGTGGTTTGCTTTTGTTCTTCATCTCTATACTCCAAAAGCACTGGAAAACCTCACCTGAGAGAGGCTGTATTGTATCAAAGGTGAAGTACTGGCCCTGTTGAATAATAATAATTCTTCTAAATAATAATTTTGTTAGTATGCTATTCATTTTGGGTCAAGAAAAGTTTGTGCAAGATGCTCAATTCCTCCTTCAGTTCTCGTGTTTGTGTGGCTGTTGAGTTGGTGACTTGTAGCAGAGTGTACGGAGATCAGAATACTGTGGTGTGCAAAAATTTATTATAACCATCTCCAGTCAGTGTTCAAGGGCTTAAAGGACAATCTTATTGGAAATCTGGAGGGAAAAGGAAAAAAGGCATCTCCAGCTATGTTGCAAGCCTTTCTTGTACAGGATTTGTTTCTCACTGTAACCAACTGCATGACTCCTGTTGAAAGTAATACCAGTTTAGCTTGCATGTGATTGTTCCAGGTCAGCTTGAATTGCTTTACATGAGTGAAACAAAACTTGAAAGTGAGAATTTAAGCATATTAAAATAATTTCAGTATCAAATTCAAGAAAGGATAGGTCTTATGTTTTTTGTAGCCTTGTCGATGCTAATTATTTTCTTCAAAATTCTGAGCACAATGTGCTCTTGTTTTGATTTAAGGTACGAAGACAGCATGCCTAAACATATTTTCATTGCTATAATTGTCCTAAGTTGCCACTTAAATCTAGCAGCTTAGAAGACAGTGAAACCACCCCTGAACTCCCTGGAAAACCAAACCTTTTTGTGCATAAGCATTACATTAGTGAGAAGCATGAAATGCTTCCAGACCATTGGGTGTCTGGAAGAGCCACTCAGGGACATGAGCTGTAAATCTAGGACCTCCCTCTAGTAAGTTGTGTAATATTAAGATATCTGATGCCTTCTAGTAGGTGGCCGGAGAGGAATGTCTGAAGCTGTTAATTTCAAGAAAGACATGATGGGTGGCTGTGTGAAGAGCTCAGATCCTTCAGTAGCATTTTCATTGTTCCATTGAACATTTCCTTTTAGTAAAGGATTGAATAAAAGATGATGTATTTATGAGGAGGAAGCTTTCCCCTAGAATTGGTCTGTTAAACAGGCAGGAAATATGCAAACAGTGAGTTTTTGGATCAGGCTGATATGAGCCCTAGATGTCACCAGCTCGTATGATGTGAGAACATTGCTCTCCAAAGGTCACTGGCTGCATGTTAAGTCTCACTTTCTACTTCCATGTGTGTTGTTATTCCTGCCTTCCACCTGCAGAAGCAGGACTGGAGATGCTATTGCTGTTTGGTGGTTGATAAAGTGTGCCTTGAATCATGGTCTTGGGTGGGAAGCCATTGGACCCTTCTGGTTCTGGTGGCCAGCCTGAGTCTGTGATGGCCTTCACATAATGCATCTTATCCTGCCTGATGATGTTTGGGGAGAGAAGGAACAGGCAGGACTGAAATATTTCTGCCTTCTTTTTTAATGTTCCCATAAACTAAAGGTGGAGCTTCCACCATAGCCTTGCTTGTGAGTGGCCTACACAAACTTGAGATATACAAAACTGAGTCACAATCAGGGTAGTAGGGCAAGGAAAAAAAAGATATTGGCTGTCACCAAAATATTGGTCACAAAGACCATTATTCATAGGGGTCAGAAACTGCACTTCATTTGGTATAGTTGATACCGAATTCAAGAAAAGCAAGATGAAAAAAAGCAAAAAAGCAAGTACCCATTTTTATTTTTTAAATAAAACTCTTCCAAAGTCTTATTTTGGGCAATGTTATAAGTAATAAGTTTACTTCTAGAAATTACTTGAAATCTAGCAGGAGTCTTTCTACATTAAAAGTTGTTGTTGTTGGGTAGTTAGTGAAAAAAGCTGAAATTACATACTTAAAAAGAAGTTTTGTGGACTTAGCATGTCAACTGTATCATCATGTTTTTTTAAAGCCTTCTTGTGTGTTGGTCAGGCTTTTACTCTTAAGTAGTTTTGGAGGAGTACTTTTGAAGAGGTTGTACCTAGATTTCAGTAGCTGAGAATAGCGTAAATCACATGGAAACCGGTAACTCCTATGTGAAACATCAATATTTTGTACAATTGTCAGCAACAGTTGTGAAAAAACCCTAAATAAACAAAACCACACCAAAAAAAAAAA
>VZTN01012359.1:435167-450220 GCA_013400515.1 Erpornis zantholeuca
AATCCACAAAAACCCCAACAAATTAAAAAAAAAAGTAAACCCAAACTAACCAAACAAAAATAGCAGAAAAAAACCCCCAGCCTGCAGGCTTTCCATACCATCTGTCTTGGATCAAGTAGGAGAAATGAATACATATTGTGTTTTTGTGTTTTGTTATTTTACTTGGAATCGTTTCCTAGTTTTGCCTGTAACCACTAGTGTATATAGGATACATACTTTTTTTTTTTTCAGAATGCTAGAACAGTCTTGGTTTTAGTGCCAAAATTTAAGACTGCAAATGTTTTAAATGTTTGCTTCCTTAGGTGTGATAATATTCATTGTAAACTCTGCTTCATATAGGCAGGGAGGGTTTATTTTTCTGTGCCTTAACTTTGAAATGTCCCCATTTATTTTGGTAGTGTAAGGCTACAAACAGTGGGAAGGGAAAAAAATAAAGAGAAAATGAAAAAAAAAGAAAATACACGAGAGCTGTTGTGGCTAGCAGGCTTAAGCTTACAGGATCCCTCAGCAACCCCAGACTTTGAATGGCTGGACACATTCCACTGCACAGTGTCAAGCTGAGAGCAAGTGGTAGACTGTTGCAGGAAGTAAATTTGAAGGGTTGAAGTTTTCTTCATTGTTTTTTCAGAGCTATTTGATAACCAGCTTTATTCATTGTTTAGCTGTGTGTGTAACTTTCAGATCTCCAGATGTCCAAGTAAGAAAAAACTATGTTGCAGCATAACTCAGACTTCAGGTTACTATGATTATTTACAGTGCTACTCTCAGCAGCAAAACTCAGAGGATGGCTAAAACATAGCAGCAAGAAATTTTGTCAAAGTTCTCAGCTGCAACAAGTACACAAGCATGTTCCTCTCTGGAGCTTTAGTAAGGAGGTTTTGCTTGGGCTTCTGTTTAGTCTTGCATGTTTGTAATGCATTTGGCGATCAAATGGTAAGGAAAATTTACTTAACATGAGGGTCTTCATTTTGCAGTCAGGGAATTTGTCCAGAATAGCTCCCTCTTTGCTCTGGACAACTGATTTTTGTTGTACACTGCCTAAAAAAGTGCTGATAATTTTCATGTGGTCTTCTCACACAGGTCTCTAGCATTTTTATTTATATAAAGGTGTGTGTAAACATAAATATTTACACACAGATAGTTTCTTAGAGAATATATATGTATGCTACTGTCTGTAGTAATATATCCAATGTTTTACATCCATAAAAAAATGTATATGCAAAACCCTCACACCTGGAAGCGTATAAACAAATCACATAAAAGTAATGTTTAAAGTCAAGCAAACTGAAACACTGTATTGTATGTGTGTATATATAAGTAATTTCAAAATGGAAAATTAAATTAAAAATTGTTATTTGTTCTCATGAGCTTTATTAGCTTATGATAAACATTCGTGTGTGTTAGCTAAAAACAGCTGTATGAATTTATTAAATAATATGCAACTGCTTTAAAATGTGTTTCTTGTTTTCTGAGGGCTTTTTATTGGACTCTTTTTCTGCAATATTTCGTACTGGGTTTTAGCCAATATGACTGGCTTAAAACAAATGACTGCTATAATATTTCCTTGATGTATAAAAAGCAAGATACCCACAAAGATTTACTAATGTCTCCTATTTTTGTTTTATTTCTTTGTTCTACAAGTTGTCATTTGACTAATGCTGTGGAGTTCTCTCTCCATTGCGTGAAAGGCACACACATATAGAACTGTGCTTTCATGAAGGTTTTGGCACTGTCAGGATATTAGCCACGACTGGTTTATTTGTTACTTTCCATGCACTTCAGAGCATGCTTATTTATCTGCAATGAGCTGTCATCTTTCACATGTTTAGGATTGCCTTTTTCTTCCATGTTACCAAGGGGATGTGCCATAAGCGTTAGTGCCTTTATACTTAAAATATGAAGCCCCTGTTGATGTAGTGTAGAGGAGTTTCTGCACTCTGATGCATTTCTTCTGCATTTCCTCCTTGGGTGCTGAGCTGCATGCTCAGAAGAGCACTGGCACAAATGCAGCTCAGTCTCCAGTCTTTTCTGCTAGTTCTGTGGGGAGTGGATGTGGTGGCTCTTATTGCTGGGCTTGGGTTTCACCTTGAAAAGGACTTGCACAGTTTTTGCAGAGTGACACTTTAGGATGACGTTCAGGTGAGTTGTCCTCCCTGGACAGATGATTTGTGCCAATAACCAATTCTTGCAGTGTCTGAACTTGCCTCTGTTTTCTCCTTACTTATATGGTGCAGCTTGACATTATCTCAGTTCTTTGAAGCAAGCAGGTTGTTTTCTGCTTGTTTATGCATGCCTGGTTTCTGAATAGAGGAAGGTGAAACAATGGCTGGTGTATCATGAGGGATTCAATTTGTAGTAGCATTTTCTTGCCATTGGCTGTTATTTTTTATCAGATCAGTTTTTGGTTCATGTTCCCCACTTAATTCTCTGCTTTGCTTTCATGTGTGGAATTGCTTCATTAGTTGCATTTCCTTCTCACTGCTGCCATGTACAAGGCTCTTTGTCTTGGGAGAGGTACCGAAAAGAAAAAAAATAAATTACACAGTATAATGTATTATGCTATTTGTATTTCTAAATTGGATGTTCTGGCAAGCATGGGGTGATTGCACCACGTTTGATGCAGAAAAGGTATATCCCATTAAGAGGAGCTAAATCATAGACCATGAAAACCTTATGGAAACAAGATGACACATATCTGGCTACTAAGATTACTAAGGAGATGGATGTTCAGTTAGTTGAACTAATTTTATCATCTGTAAAAGAATAAACATAACACTGTCTGGGAAGGGAGGACATACACCATTTTATGCTCTGCAGACCTTGTCATGTGTATGGCCTTTACAGTATGGAAATTGATGTCTTTGGAAGTAGATGAGCTCTGTCTCTTTTGTCGCTTCACACTTAAGCTCCATTACAGAAAACTAACTCTGCTTTGCTTTGTGTTGTTCAGAGGCCCCAGCAATAAAACTTACTCAGTAAGTTTCCAAACTGTTTATTCCAAGTTAGAGAGGTTTGAAACTTCTGTTCTCATACAAATCAAGTGTCTCCTAAGGTGTTTCCTCTTCACCAGTCCCAAGAAATCATGTGCTTTAGTTGTGGAGTTAACTTTTGTTGGCTGTCCAAAAAAAACCCCCAAAACTCAAAAAACTAACCACTGCTGGAGGAGAGACACGCAGGTCCCAAAAGCTAAAGCAGCCATACAAATTTTGCACTGTGTTTCTAGCTACATTTTCATTCCATTTTCTCTTTTTGTCTCTCTGAGAAATTAAGTAGGCAATAATTTTTACCCACTGACATATAGCCTTCCAGGGAGGAACCTGGATCAGTTCTGTAAACTCTCTGAACAGAAGAGTAATCTTCAGAGAGAAGACAGCCAGTTAAAATAAATAGGGCTCTTAAGGCATGCTGGCAGCATGAGAACACAACTGAGCTCCTGGAGAGAATGCTTAGTGAAAGCTAGGCATTCTCTCAAGGATGATAGGGCCTTAAATATCTTCAGACATTCTGGCACATGACTATAAATTGTTTTCCATCTCTCAAGTGTTTCAAAAGTATTTTTCCAAATTTTTTTTGGAATTGCCCATGTGCTTCATGAAAATATGATTCTAGTCACAATGTCTGAATTATTTTGCCTTAGTCCTTTTGACAACTTGTTTTTTTGGCATTGTGACATTATTTCTTCTCCAAATCAGAATATTAGTTGTATCTTGTTATTCAGGAAGTATTGCCCATCCCATCTTGGTGGCAATCTTTTCATGTCTTTGTTCGCCTGAATGCTTCTAGTGGCTTGGGAAAGCCAGACCAGATGCTTGGTCTTGTTACATGCCAACAGAGCTACACTTGAACAGAATAGTTTCTTTATTCCTTCTTGAAGTGTGTGTGAATTTTCACTCATTTTAATAATCCTTTGAATTCCAGTTGGTGTTTCTACATTTTAACTTGTGTGTTACTACCTGGATAAAATGTTTAAGCTACATGTTAAATACATGAATTGTATCAGAATTTATTGCTGTATGAGTAATTAGCTACTTCCTTTTCATACCAGCAAGGTCAAAAGCAGGGATTCTACTTTCTAATAACTGCTGCTGGACTTGCAGTATTATTATTTATGAGATAGTGGCATTCCATCAAAAATTAAAGCTGAAGGCACCTTTTCTTATATTGTTACTGCTTCCTTACATCCTACAGCAGTTGGGTTGTTGTAAGGGAAAGAGGAGAGGTAGCAAAGGTTCTTGCATGGAAGAGCAGAGCTGTAAGGAAACCATGATCAGTCAAGCCATGACAAGTGAGAGATGGCACCAGTTAATAATCCTTCTGGCACTGTGGAAGCATGTGGAAGCTGTTCCTGCTTATTAACAACCTGTTCTGGGGCAGGAGAGGGAAGCTGAGAGTTCACTTGTTTGGTGTTAGGTGTTTGTAGAATAAAAGAGCATGTATTCAAAAGGCCTGTACGTGGTGCAGTTACTCTGCTTCGTAAACTCAATTTATATTTTTGGATCTTTTTCTGCCCAATTGTGTATAAGAGTAATAGAAGCTACGTGGTGCCTCTCCAGTTTTAAGTAGTTAATGTCCTCTCGTGCTCCTTTGTAGATGTGTAGCTCCACATTTAGTGCATATGAGGATGGCTGGAAGGAGTGATTTGTGTATGCAACACATTGTTAAAAGTGCCGAAACCAAGTTAATTTGGTTTTATTTGGGACTTTTTGTTTGTTTATTTGTCTTTGTGGAAGACATTAGACAAATATTAAAGGCTGGACTACAGCAAGAAAAAAATTTTAAGGAGAAGAGAGAGGGTTGAAACAATTTGTCTTTTTCCTAGAATGTGAACCCACAGGCATGCTCAGCCTGTGGGTTTGCTTAGAGGAAAACTCAAACTGTGTTAGTTTTTTTTGACATCATTTCTGAATGTGGGAGTATAGGGATACACAGCTCAATTATGTTAAAATATATGTTGTTGTCAGGGTTACTGCTGTCAGAACTGAGAGTGAAATGTGAGGGATGGTTTTGTGGTTCTTTGCTGGCAAAATGGATGGATGCCTGTGGGCTCTCCCCATTTTCCCGTGGGCTGTAATGAGTTGAGGGGCTGGTTTGGGTCTGCTTCAACTGAGTCACTGCTGCATCACACCAGTGGAGCTGTGTATGGAGGGAAAGGGATGAAGCAGAGCTGAAGAACCTGGGAGGACAGGCCAAGAGGCAAGACCAGCCCTCTCTCACCAGCCCTCTCAGCAGGACTGGGAAGGCACCTACTGTTGGGGCCCACAGCCAGACCAAGAAGAATGGCTTGTGCTTTGTCTCACACTTTTTGTCCTTACCTGTCATCTTTAATGGTTATTGTTGTGCCTTAGGTTTTGCATGCCTTAGGTTACAGCTTTATAAATCAGTCTGAAATCACCTTTAAAGTTATAGGGAGAAAAAGGAGGGAAATCAAAATGTAGCAAGTGGGAGTACAGCCACATGGAGGAAGGTGAGGGCAGGGTTTCCTAGTGGTGATACGTAGCAAAGTACTCTGGCAATCAGACAGGTTTTTTGACCTAAGCTAACTTTGATCCTTGCTTTGTTTGGGGAAAAGCTTTAGCTTATTTGCAGGACTGCCTCATAACCCCTTTTTATAGCTGCTTGTGTCAGCGCTTTCCACAGCAAACCCTGCATTAGAGTTCTTATAACTCAGCTGTATAAATTTGATCTGGACTTTAAAACTGGCATGTATGTTCTTGATTTGGAAGTGAGTATCAAAGCTGGCTGGCTAATCTGTTGGCTATGCGAATAATATTGCTGTAGTAAAGGCTGTGAGGAACACGATACAGCTCTCAGTTTCCATTGAGTGCAGAGGAAGCTTATTTGCCACAAAGAGCAGGTGCTCTCATGCCTTTTTTTTCCTCTCATGCAGAAGTGGTAAGCTGGACCTCAAGTGTCCCAGTACTGTCAGGAGTCTGGAGTGTAAGTTTTTGCTTCCCTCCCATCAGGGAAGCAGGTGAGGAAGGGCTTTGGTGAGCCATCCCATTAGGTGTATGGAGCACAGTGTTACCCTATTTGTGCTTGTGGTGGTCAGTGTTGGCCCTGAGTGTTCCATGCTGCTGCCTCTGTGGGTTGTGAGGTCCTGGGGGAGCAGGAGTCAGGTCAGATGTGCAATTTCTGTGATGGAGCTGATGCTGCTGCAGAGCATAAGTGTGTCCCTGCTCTGTATTTTGGAGTGATCTTCTCTTCTTCTCTTTTCTGAATTCACCAAAGGGCCATTTTCTAGCTTACTTTGAGCTCTCCCTATGGTTTGCGAGGTTGCTGTTAAAATACTGATTATCAGTGCAAGGTGATACTTTGATCAGGTGAAATGAGGCTAGAGGTAAACAAAGTAGCAACAGGTAATGAGAGGAAATATTGGCATAAAGTGTATTGTAGCAAGGAGATAAAGCCCTGTGGTTTGAAAAGGCAGAATGTTATTTGAGAAATAGTTTGCCCCTTTGCAAAGTTATTTTGTAATGTTCTTTCTCCAAATAAGTATGTTGTGTTTTGGCTTTTTACTTATTTTAAATACTTTACTATAGGGAAGGATGTAGACTGAAAGAGAAGCAGGAGTGGTAGTGATACAAAGATACATTGTCTGCTAGCCTTCTGCTTTGGTTATTCATGACTTTAAACTGAATTGCTACAGCCAACTCTGGATCAAATGCTTGAGGGGTAAAAATCAAGCTGTAGGGATATCAGCTAGCCCAGGGAGTTTTAAATCAGGATCAATGAGTTACATTATCAGAGAAAGTTGCAGATGACATTGAAGGATTTTTGTGCAATGGGGAAACATTATTTACTGTCAGACTACAAAATGGTTTCTTTAGGAAAGTCATTGTGATGTACCATCACACAAGCTGGTTGCAGCTAGGATTGATTCAAGGCAAACAGTTTGGAAAACATAAAAAGCAGCTTCCAGCTCTAGTCAAATAGACCTTTGTCCTATGAGTAACTGCAATTTCAGTAATTCATTTATTACTGCATAAAAGCAAAATAATGACAGCTCAAAGAAGAGTTGCTTGTCAAGTTTTCTTCTTAGTCATGTAAGGAAAAAACAGGTGGTTATATGTTAAATAGAAATTAATTAGGCTGCAAATTACATTGATTCAGAGATAGATGCACCTGTGTGTGCATACATGCAATTTCCCTGGAAAGACTCTTTCAAAATATTTAATTAAAGCTTAAGAGTAGAAGTAAAAAAGCTGTTGGTTATTGCAAAACAAAATAGTGTGTTGGCTAAAATTTAGCTCAATAAAACAGTTGTATTCCAGGGTATTTGGGACATTTGCATTTCAAAACCTGAGTTGTGGAAGTACACTGAGATGACTTTTTATACCTTGCTTTTGAAGTTCAGCCTGGATCAAGAACTGCTTTACTTTTTTTCTGTCTCCATTTGGAATGTGGTTTTGGACAATATTTGTGGTTGTGAACTCTGATGTTGAAAACCGCGAGAACAAATTCTTAAAAAATTTTTAAAACTTTTTTTTTTTTTTTTTTCCCAAACAAAACTGAGATTTAATATTAGATGGGTGATTTTAGTTCTGTTTGTTAGAAAGCGTCCTGAGCACCTGTGGATGGCACAGGCTGGTTTTTGGCTTTCAGCCGTGTCGCTGATTGCTGCGGAGGGGCAGAGGTTTCCTGCTGGGGGCTGCGGGAGTGAGTGGCCTCAGCAGGTGCCTGGTCATGAAATGTCTCTCCTGCTCGCCTCCCCTTCAGGCTCCAAATGAGCTTTCCAGAGTACATAAACGTGGGATTAAGTAGGAGGAGACATTCCTGGTTTGGCAATTTTGTAGCTTTCGAGTCTGCGGTGTAACATCAAGGAAAAAAGTCTGGGGTTTTTTTTGTAGCTCTAATTCATGATTGACTTAAAAAATCTGCCTCATACTATAAATACAGAATTAAAACAGATCCATGAAGGATTTGAAGAATATTTGTGGTGCTTAGAGGTTAATTGGATTATTAGATAGCTAGTTGTATAATTTTAGTGCTGTACTCTTCTCTGCATACATCCTGTTGCATTGATTCCATATGGTGACACAGGCACATTTAATAAAGATATGTTCTAAGGGTAACCTTTTTTCCAGGTAATTCTGTACTTTATGGGTGACTGATGCAGGATAATGTTACTAAGGTTAAATTTGTCCTGTAAGAACAAAATCACTTGTACAGGCCAAAAAAAGTGGTACAAAAGTAGTAATGGGATAGTTATATAGGTGATAATATATAAGCTTCAAATGGTATTTATTTCTTCCTTATCTGTTGAATTTATTTTTAAATCCAGGTGAAAAAAATTAAATAAACAGAGCTTGTTTCCATTATGACAAGAAATATGGACTGCCTTTCTCTTGGTTTTGTTTTGAATATCCATGCAGTTTTGGTTCAAATATATACAGAGTTTGGCATATGTAATCTCCAGCACATACACAAATTTACTCTTTGTAATGATAATTATAGTTCAGTGTCTAAGAAGTGTCAAAACTGAGGCTCCCAGGGTCTGCAGTCTGAAAAGGTCCTTAATTATTTCAAATGTTCTAATTCCTCCTGCTGTGTTCAGTGTAGATGTTTGTTTACTTTTATATACTTGTGATAATATTCCTCTTGCACCTATGGTAAAACTGCCCTAGTAGCTTCAGTCCTACTTCAATGCAGGTGCTTCACAAGCCAAGGTTGCTGATCAGGGAATATTCATGTTCGGGCTGAGATTTCCTAGAAGTATCAACCTCACCTCTCTTGCTTAGTCAGATCTCTTATTCAGAATCAGTAGGTGTTACTTAGAAGTCTTATCCACTGTGTCTAGATAAGGAGATTACTGCTCTGGCATCCCTCTGCATGTGCAGTTCTTCACACTCTTGTCCAGTAATTTGTAATTTGTTTGGGTATGTCTCTGACAGCCTCACCTATAAGGCATATTCAATTCCCTGTATATACTCCAGGACCCATGGACATAGCCAGGGACTCATCACACTTCTCAGGACCTATTTCCTCTTTTCCTCATCCCCAAGGTGCAATTTCCAGCCATATTTTAAAGAAAAATTAGTGCTGGGGTTTTGCTGAAATGATTTTACAGCTGTCTCTCATGTGTGCTCACAAAGAGTTTCATCCCCTGTAGGCAACAATTTAAGAACGACCTCTTGAAAGTTAGGTGGTTGGCTGTGGGTTGTTGTGTGTTGGTCACTAGAATCAAACATAAATATTTGGGGTTTTTTTAAATTAATAAATTCGTTTTCATTTACATTTCTGTGGATGGTAAGGCCTCCCACCCCTCCATGAAAATAGTTACCCCAAAGCCTGCTTTTGAAGTCTTCACCCTGAATTGTGTGTAGGTTGCTTTTTTTCTTTTCTCATCACAAATTACAACGTGTCAGCATCATGTGCGTTTGCACACGTTCTGAGAAAGCTAAATTTTATTCACTTGGGGAGTCCAATCACAAAGCACAGCAATCCATTTGACCTTTAGCTTTTAGCACCCTTACGTTCCTTTCCCTTTTCCAGGCCTTGCTGGCAAATGTCAGCGTGCTATAACATATCGGTTTAGGGATCTGTTTATGGCAGGTTCCCCCCCTCACCCAAAGGTTTGAGGAGCTTTCCTATAAATAGCTATGTTGGTCATAGCTTTCTATATGCTTGTGGGCTTTGCTGAGTGGTGTTTTATAGTATTCAGGTCTCTTAGCTCACAGTTTGGGTATGAGTGTCCAATTTTGGCTTTTTTGTTGAAGCCTTTTGTAAAAGGGTCCAAAATACAACTTGAAATTCTTATGACTTTAACAAGTCAAATATTTTTTCTGAAATCAGGATGTCTCCTTGTTCCTTTGCCTCTTACTTTACTTCCTTGCATGGGACTTGCTCTGCTAACTCTTCCTTGTTAGCACCCTTTAGTTTCAGCTCTGGATAAAATAGCTATGTCGACTTGTAATGCTGAGGAACTGGCTGCTATTTTGAATCTGAAGATATGACAAGTCTTCCTTCATCTCAGGCTTCTTCTTTCTCCAGATTAACATCAAATGGAAGGATTTTTCTGATTTCGTTGACAATTTTGTCTATTATTTTTTAGCTGCTAAAGATTCCTACTGCAATCAGGAAGTATGGAATTGATCTTGAAAAATGCCAGCAGTGATGCACAGAAAGTAAATTTCTTGGGTTTAGTCTATATGCTGCCAAATGGTAACATTTTTGGAGTTTTCCATTTGCATATGTCTTGCAACGTTACACAAGATATTTTTCTCAGTTAAATATTTGTCTTCAGATGCCATCCATAGACATCACAGCTGTCATGTATTATAGTTTCTTGGATTTTAGGAAAGCCATAACCATATCTGGTAGGCTGATGGGACATTTTGCACAGGTTTACCCTACACAGATGCACAAACTGGGCCCCTGATATTTCAAGCATTATTACCTCTTTACCCACAGACAGTTTTCAAGACCTAACCTTGCTTTTCCTGTTGAACTGAATGGTGTGGAGACTGGTGACTGTTCTTTGTAAAGTAACAACAAGGAACCAAAACTCCTTGGTCCCTAGTGCATGAACTAAAACAGGGGCAGTTAAAAAACAATGGAGATGAAAACCTTCCTCTGGCCCACCTTTGAGAAGTCATAGAATCACAGAATTGTTAAGGTTGGAAAAGACCTCTAAGGTCACCAAGTCCAACTGTCAAGGTAGCACCAGCGGCATGTTCACCACCAAACCATGTCCTCAGGTGCCTTTTTGAGCACTTCTAGGGATGGTGGTTCTACCATTTCCCAGGGAAAGCCTGTTCCAGTGCTTGACAATGCTTCTTTTTGAGCACTTCTAGGGATGGTGGTTCTACCATTTCCCAGGGAAAGCCTGTTCCAGTGCTTGACAATGCTTCCCATGAAGAAGTTTTTCCTAGTGTCCAAACTAAACCTCCTTTAGTACAACTTGAGACCGTTTGCTCTCATCCTGTCACTCGTTAGCTGGGAGAAGAGACTGACTCCCACCTCACTGCACCATCTCTTCAGGCAGTTGCAGGGAGGGATAAGATCTCCCCTGAGCCTCCTTTTCTCCAGGCTGAACACCACCAGCTCTCGAGTCATGTTCTATAGCACCACTGTGGCTCGTGGTGAATTCCACTTTTTTCGGAAATGAAGAGGAAGTAATTCTGCTGCTTCTCTAAAAAGCAGCAATTTCTTAAAGGAACATGCTTGCAGGCAGAGGACAGAGTTGTGATGATTTGCATGCACAGCATCAGCAGCTACAACGTCTCTGCTGTAAGATAGAAAATACTTCTGGAAACAAAAAGGGAGTTTGCACCATCCAGGGCTTTTTTCCTCAGACAGTTATAAAATGATTAGCAGATTGAGGACCAGGGATATAAATCAGGGCATAAACTTTGCCATGTGTTGCTTTAATTCTGTTTATTTTCTTCGGAATGAAGGTAGTTGAAATTCAGTGGCATCAGATGAAAAGATTAATTTATTGTTAAGGTGGGGCCAGTAAAGTGAACTTTACAGAGGTTTCTGTTGCAAGACTGTTTCATTCAAGTGGACCGAAGGCACTTGAACTGAACTTTGGCAGTGACCTTGGTCAAAGAGACTGCTCAAGAGGCTTTTCTTATTCTGATCTGAATATACTGCAGGTCACTGGGGCCTGTAAACCTACTGATAGAAAGGCAAAACAATGTCCTGCAACCAGCCTGTCTGGGATGTTGAACTTTTGACTTTATAGCAGTTGCAGCTTGGGAAAAGTCAGCTTCACTATTAACAGAGTCTTCCCTGCACATGACCAGTCATTGACAAATAAATGAACTTTGAAGAGGTTTTTAAGTGGAAAATCTAGAATGGAAAAAGCTGCTTTACAGTCTTTCTCTCTCCTCTTATGAGAAAAATTTAATGTATGAAGAGAAAGGTAGCTGGAACTTCGAGTGCAGGAAATTGAGTGCCTGTCCCTGCTTGTGTCTCTTTGTGAATGTCCATAGCTTTCAGCCAGTAAAGTAGAAGTGGAGTTTGATTTTGAAAACCAGGCTATACTATGCAGTACTTTCCTGTCACTGAAGTGAAATAAGAATGAGCAGGTATTACAGCAATTTTCACAGGACTCACAAAGGATAAAATATATATTTTTTTAAATTTCTGTGAAACAGCACTGTGAATAAGATATAATGACTTGTGTTCAATATCAACATAAACATCCAAGTTTCTCATTTACCATTCTTGTGCTGTTTCAGCTTAATGATGGTGGCAAGGCAGCCCAAGCACATGTGGGGATTGGTGATGTGGTTCTCACCATTGATGGGATAAGCACGGATGGGATGACTCATCTAGAAGCACAGAACAAGATCAAGGCATGTACAGGCAATTTGAACATGACTCTTCAAAGGTAAGATAGCTTTTTCTTTATTTAAAGAGAACTGATCATCATGCTAACAGTTGCTTGGGGGATAAAAACATCTAAGTGGTTTGGCAAAGCCTATGGAGTTAAATGGCAGTGATTGAAAGATATGCTGCCATAGCCTGCAATGTCTTGATTTATAGCATTTTAGAAAACTTATTAGATGTTAATTATGTGACTTGACAAAGACTTTTTCCAACCTTTTGCCACCTATTCTATTTCCTCTTCCTTTTGAGCTTCAGTTTTCTTTAATTAATTTGTTTAAAAACAGGTATTATTCATGCTTTTTTTTTTCTTCCCTGGGTAACTAGAAACTTTTTTTTGGTTCACGTCCTACAGCACCATTTTTGTTGGCTAACAGAATGATGGATTTAAGTAGTTAACCCTTGAGTTAAAAGGATGAAAATACTTCAGCTCAAAGTCTGGGAGATGTTTCCCAGAGTGTTACCACCATGTCACAAAGTAGCAGCCTCCTTTTGCTAATTGCAGTGTCCGCTACAGATACAGCTTGGTCCAGTCTCATTACTGAAACACAGAGTTTATTGAATCCCAGTATATCTCTGGTATAGGCTGGGGCTATGTTTTGGGAGTTGTTGCAGGAAGCAAGCAGATGCTCACATATGGGTTATTGAACCTGAAGCAGAATGAGCAGCAGCACAAGCAATAAATTCCTTCAAGCTCTCAAAAGCCTCCCAGGGCTAAATATTGTTTTTTGCTAGAAGACTGCTTTTATGGATTAAATTATGTGAGTCAACATATTGGAGGAGGATTGGCATCTGAATCCATCTCATAGGGAGAAACATCTTTTCTTGTTTTCAAAGAAAACAACAGCAGTTGTATGCCATGATTGCTGTTCATGCCTGCCTTCAGCAGTGCAAAGTTCCTTGATGAGCACTGGTTGAGGTCCATAGCATATCTCTTCACCAGTTATTGACTGTCTTTTGTGGCAAATTGCCCTTCCCTTAATGAAAGGACTATGTCTCTGAGAGTTTTAGAGTAAAAGAGAACGTGGTTGCAGATCTGACAAACATCCATCTCCAGGGTGGTGGTGCTTGTTCCCAGCCCTAGTGATGTGTATTGCATGGTTGTGCGAGTCCTTTCTTCTGTAAGAGGCTTGCAGTTCAGCCCTGCTTGTTGTTTCTTGTTTTTCCTGTTGTCCTGTGCTTTGGTCCTTAGCTACCCTGACTAAGGGATTCCCTTTGCTTAATCTGAAGAAAGGAGTATCTTGTGGTGTGGTTCATGCCTAGGGCATCTCCCTGAGTGAAACTTGTAAAGGTGGCATTAAAAGTTTCTTGATGAAAGACAGGCATTGTACCAGCTCATTAGAAGAGCTGCATGTTGTATCTAGTGTGTCATTTGCTTTTCTGACTCCCAAGGAGACCATCAGGTCGCTTAGAAATGCACTTTCCAGGAGCCACTGAGTCACTGCAGCAGGCAAGTGGGTTGGCCCACTTTCTCATGTCACCACGATTGAATGGGTTAATATCAGATATAGGAAAGTAATGGCAGGTGTGTCCCAGTCAGGTAACAACTTGTCTGAGGCTGCTTCTGGTTGGGTACAGGGATGAGTGGTTTGAAAATCAAATTAATCATGAGTTAGCCTGATCCACTCCTGTTCTCACCCTTCCTACCTAGTGTAGCATCTGACTCACCACTGTTGGCTACCTGACAGCTGCAGACTAAGTCAGGATCAGACTAACAGATCAAAGGAACAGCCTTGGTCCCAGCATCTGGTGATGTGGCAGATGTCCTGTCTTGTGGCTCTGCTGCTTAGCAGTCTCATGGTCTCAGCTGTTCTGAATTCTGCCTGGAACCCAAGAAACCAAAGGTGTAGACACTGTTCTCCTGGCTCCTCTGCCTATTAAAACTTCCTTCCTCTGCAGTTAAACAGATCTGCTTTGGTTGTTTATTCTTTTTAGCCTGGAAGAAGATTCTTCTGACTCATGCTAACTGGACATGCTGGCTGCCCATGGGAAGGGAGCTTGAGAGTATAAACAGGGTGGCAGGATAAGACATTTTAATATCAATGGTTCTCCATAGTTGTATTCTTCTGTTCCTGCCTCTTCTCCTGCAATGAAACAGAAATAAATAAAGCATTTTAAGCTGTTGCTGTTCACATGCAAGATTAAGGAGATTCTGTCAATGTGAAGCAAAGCTGGCCTTCAAAATATGGGTTGGTGCCATTGAATAGGGAAACCTAAGACATATTTTATTTTGCTATTACTGCTTTTTATTTATCTTTAGTTTTTGCACTTCTGAGATTTTATCTACTTTCACAAAGTCTGCTGACTGCTTGAACTACAATGCAAGGATGTTGAGGTTAGCTTTGAAAGAGTACATCAGTTCTTAGATAATGCCTTAGTTTGCTGCTGTTTTAAAGGAACACAATAGTTAGAGGGTTAGTGGTGATACTCTGAGGATGTTCTCCAGCATCCCAATTTGCACAGTGGCCAGGGTATGGCAACACCTCGCCTTTTAAAAGCTGCAAAGGAAACTTCTTGAGTCTACATGGCAAAGGAAAGAGAGGAAGTTCTTCATTATCAGACTCCTTATTATAAATATTTTAACTTAATAGTTAACCTATTTAGGTTTTCACTTGGCTTCATGTGCAAAATAGAAAAAAATAAAATTAAAGAGAAACTAAACAAGGGACAAGAAGTAGCTTGTCTGGGGGTTTGGAAGGGATATTTAAAGTACTGCCTTC
>VZTN01012360.1:0-16982 GCA_013400515.1 Erpornis zantholeuca
TTGTATCATAAACTATAATTTTAATTGGAAGTGTATTTAAGGAATCCACATGATGTAGGAAAGAAATAACTGCAGAAGTTTTTCCTTAAGTAAATCAAATATTTATTTTCCCACAGAGTTTTGTCTTTCTCTTATAATAATAGCAAGAAACATCATTCTTATTGTTGTTGGCTCTTTAATACTCTCAGTAACAATGTAGTGATGATAAAGAAATGAGAAAAGAATTTTCCTTTTATCACCCATTAGTAGAATTGTTAATTGATTTGGTCCTTGTCTATATTTCTCCATTGAAATTTCCCAGTATTACACAGCTCATTCTAGAAATATGAGTCAGGAAAATAATGAAAATTAAGAATGATGGCTTTTTTTGATTAAATGTCAGCCTCGTTAGTACAGGAGTATTTTCACTGCTTCAGTTATTGCAGCAGCAGTGAAGAACGATAGGGGAAGCAGATTACTCTAGACAACACCTTAATTTCATCTGTATGACCTGCATTAAAAATCAACTGTTCTGGTATAAATGAATGAAACTAGAATAATAATTATTGATGGATTCATGTAGAAAAACACAAGAACCAAGACAACTTTTTGATTCACAGTCTGAGTTTCTATGTACACCATCTGAACAAAAAATACATATGTGTTTTTCTTCTTGAAATCACATTTTAATTTGAAAGTCGTTGAAATGTGAAGAATCACTGAGACATTGCAAAGATGAAATCACTACTTCACAGAAACAGCAGAATCATTCCCATACTTCCACGATGGAGACATGCCTGTAAAATATTTGCTAGTGGTTGTGTAATTGCTATGCAATGATGGATGCTTATACAACGAATGACAATTACCTGTCATTAGTCTGTCTTTCCAGCCACAGACTGCGAGTACTTTTGGACAGGAGGTCTCTCTTCTGTGCAAAAACCAAACTCTCACAGTCAAACTGAGGCAAAACTGTAATAACTAAATAATTTCATTTACGCATCTGAGACCAGATTTAAGGTATTATTTCAAAACTGACTTAGCTGAATGTGAACCCTGAATTTGAAAGACATGTGTTTGTTTCTGTTCCGTTGTTATTTAAAAATAAACATCACTGTTTAGACCTAGCTAAGCACTTAAGAAAATGAAGAGGTGTTTTCTCATACAGTATTAAACATTATTGTGTAGAGCTTTGATCCCTTGTTTTTTATTATTTTTAGGTGCATCTAAATAAATGCATAATGATTCGATATCCATTTGTTTTGTAGATTCAATATTTTCATGCAATGCTCATCAAATGAATTTTAAGTTTGCCTATGAGCTTCAGCATACTTTCATTTCCCTAATTTGAAGCTAGAATTCATTGGTCAAGCAGATCCCTCAAGATACTGTTGGAGATTCTTAAATTTAGTAAGTATATCAAATATGTATGTCGGGAAATCTGGAATGAAGATCATACTGGAAATCAGCCATTTTCTCTCAGTAATTTAAGAGCTAAATCTTTTTCATATTTTATATTTATGTCATATTTCATAGTTATTAAAGGTCCTATTTTGATTGATCCTTTTTTCCCTTGTCTCATTGATACAGTGGCGTTTCATTATTCCCTCTAATTCACCAGCTGAATCATATTCAGAATCAAATTGGAAGTGCTTGAATCATGCATCTGAAACCTGAAAAAAAATATAATATCTTTTCAGAGGATGGTTTCAAGCTTTGAAACCTACTAATCTACTTTGAACAGGATAGTTGCACTCAGAATTTGGGCATACAGCAAGTTTGCAAGACAAAATGACCCTAAAGAGCTTTTGGGTCATGTTTGGTAGAACATCTGCAAGTAACTGCATTTTAGGGTCTTGGTAGCAAATGAAACATTTATTCTAATACTGAATAGGTCTTAAGACTACCATGAAAGTAAGACTGTGCCTTCATATTTGCTTATTTTCCATTCCAATGAACTAAGAGTTTTTCTTTATTTCCTGCAATAAATGACCATAAAGATACCATGTGAAGGAGAAAAATTTACGACAGAGAAGGAGAACTTGTTTCTTAAGAGCTTTTTTTTAGTTTTTAGAAAAAGAATAATACAACTCAATGTTCTTTGTGGCATAGAGCATGAAAAGTCATGCACAATATCTCATGGTGTTTCATAAAACTGAAGACATGTTCGTAGCCTATTTGTGAATAAAAAATTTATTTTTTGGTATCGTGTACCTGTATTTTAATAGGCCAGTATTTTGGTAAGAATTTTTGGTTTTATTGGCATACAGAATACTGCAAATGAAATTTTTAAATCCTATATATCCTGCTTTTTATTCAAGTTAGCTGTTTTCTTCTTCCAGGTGGGAAACAAACCATTTTCGAATGAATAAAGAACATCCTTTTTCAAGGCTTAAAATGAATGCTGGGTTATGTACCGTTCCCGTAACTGTGGGCAAAAACACAGTTTCAAAGAAGTGGTACATTCAGTTGTTGGGAGTCAGGTATGTTAGTGTTTCCTGACCATATTCCAGCTTTGCATGAGAGTTAAAAGGAGCATCTCACTGCATTTTGTTGGGGAAAAAAAAAACCAAACAAAAAAACCACCACCGCCACCACAAAAAAACAAAACCAAAAAACCCAAATAAACAAAAACAAAAACAAAAAAAACAAAAACAAAAACAAAAACAAAAACAAAAACAAAAACAAAAACAAAAACAAAAACAAAACAACAAAAACAAAAACAAAAACAATCCCGCCAAATATCACATTTCTAACATGAAAAAAAAACAGAAAATCCCAACCAATCACAAAAAAACCCAACAAAACAAATTTCCAAACCAACACCCCCCCTGAAAAACCCACCCCAAACCAAACAAATAAAAAAAAAGCCTAGACCAAATCAGAAAAAAAAAAAAAACAAAAAGAAAAAGGAAATCCAAAACTTTTTTGAAAAGCACCCCAGTGCTTTTTCCTCTGAATTTGAAATAAAACCCTATCCAAAACCATAGTGAAATGAATACACAGGTCAAGACTGTTATATTTAATTTCTTTAGAAAAGTGGAAAATAAACCTAGGGGTAAAAAAAGAGTTATCAAACTTCACCCTGTTTAGCACCTGCATAACCTAAAAGGAATTGGTATGGACAATACATTTTTGATAGTGAAATTATACAGCAAACAACTACACGTCCATGAAGGATAACACCCATCTGAGCATTTAGGTGTTGAAATCCCATATGTTCCCAAAGAACTAAAAATAAAGACATCTATAAAAATACAATATAAGGCTGTAGATTTCTACAGTCCTGTTGCATAACACTTCAAAATTAATTTCAGTGCAGCTAAACTGCTGCAGAGACATTTAATACATCCTCAAAATATTAGAAGGGGCAAAGAAAATGCATAAAATGCTGTCCAGAAATTGGATGTGTCCAAGATCTTGGTAATGATGAGGGTGCCCTACTTCATCGCAGGACATCAGACTGCCATGATTTCATATGAATAATGTGATTTAAATGAAGCTAGAATTACATAGGGCTTTTCATTTGTATTGTTCAATTGTTAAGTCATGAAAGACCATCACTATAATTAGATGAATTAACTGACCCTGAATCAGTACTACAGGAGCCTATTTTGATACTTGCAGAAGAAATGGTTTATTTTGTCCTCCTACTGGGCTTTCCTCTCATATACCCTACAATTAAAGTTATGATACTGGGCTAATGAGGAGACCTGGAAGGACCACATTCTCCACATTTCATGTAGCTGAATATTATCTGCCATAACCTTGCCAGCTCACATTCAGCATTTGGAACAATGTGGATTCCTTTTTTGGTTTGGCTCGTACATAATAGATAGAGATGAAGTTTATGCCATGGAGGACACTGCAAGTAGCTGCAGGATGTAGAGCACTAACCGCTGACAGGCTTTTGGTCAACAAAGCCCAATGTAGCAAACGAGAACCATTAGGGTTTTTAGCTCTATTTTTGATGGTTAAAATAGAGAAACTTTAGAAAGCATTCATATTTTGAGGCTACAACAGACCAACCGTCTTAACTGGGCATGCAATGCCCTCTACCTATAATGGCTATTATCTGAGACTGCAAGCAGGACTGAATGAGATAAAGCTATTTAATCCTGTTTTTTGATTTCTTCAGATATGTAAGAAGCATAATAAAAACCTGCCACTATCTGAATTTTACCTAATAATGTCTCTTAATAAATGCAATTATATTTCTGAGTCATTTCATCTTCAAACATTAACTTTTATTAGCCTGTATGTAGCCAACAAAAGCATTAATCAAACGTAATTTAAGCAAACTTGGGTCTCTTTCTAAGTATGATATATTACTGGAACCCATGGCAATTTATTATGCAGGATATATAAGAAACAATGTGTTTCCATGCACATGAACAATACCCTGTAAGTCACACCACGATAATATATCTATGCTCTTTTCCACTCCACTTACTTTTGCTGTACAAAGTTTGTAGTTCCTTCATGTATCCCTGCCCCAGTTTTCTCCATGTTCCCTAAAATGTATTCCAATGTACACAGCTCTGTCTTTTTTCCCCTAACTAGAACTAGACCAGCAGCAGTGCCCCCAGTGGCTATGAGAGACCCTGTTGACAGGTTTGAGTAGCAGACACTGAATGATCAGAAGGGTGAGAGTTTATGTCCTTTTGGACTCATTTTATCTTGGCACAAATGTCTCTATAAAGCTCAGAGTGGTAGAGGGCCCAGTCACTATAGGCCTAGGAGGTCAGGCCAGTCCTCTACTTGTGGAAAGGCAGTCCAGAAAGTTATCTAATGAGATCGCTTGAAAATTTATTTCCTGGATTGCTGTGTAATGCCACTGAGTTTGTTAAGTAGCTATCCCTGTGTGGGCTAAGATTTCTATGATGGGAATGTTTACAATGTGCTTCAAAAGAAAAGACACAGCACCAGTGAGCAGCACAAACGCAGAGAGCATTCTTGGAGCTGAAATTCCATTGTGTCAGAGGCAGGTGGAACACTGCCCACTCAGCTGTCCTGTCTGTTACAGCACGGAAACACCTTCAACAGGGTGTTGATAACTTGAGCTTGGCCTGATAGTTCATTAGTTCACATTCAGTAATAGAAAATCTATTGCCCGTGGCAAAGAAAAATAAATGTTGCATTATAGAAGATATATAGCCATGTAGCTGGCTTGATTTTATGAACTCTTACTACCCTGCAGCAAGTGACATGAACTCAGAATGCTGCACTGCATTACTTGAAGTAAGATACTCCTCTATTTGCTGCCCAGGAACCTACACAGATCCTTGTAATTTCTTTGAGTCTCTGTTTTCCAGTCAGTTGGCACCACAGTTGATATGCATTTTATATAACAAACTGAGGATGTGTTAGAGAGAGAGGTAGCAGAAAAAACATTATAGTGTTTTTTTCACAAGCAGTGAAAAGAGAAAATTAGTCTCTATTTAGTGTTTAATCTTTATGTCTAACATTTTTAAACCCTGAGTAAGCTTTCACCTGTATCTGCCCACCTGTCTCACTATTTGTTAAAATAATGCTGACTTTATCTCATATGCCTTTTCTGCTAGACTAGCACCAACAATACTGGACATGAATTTTTTAGCTATAATTTTCCACAAACAGGTTTTTTTTCCACTGATACAAAAAAAGCAAACTTTCATACAGAGACAAACTTTGACTTTAATTTTTTCATTATGTGGAAACATAAATAAACTCAAATACTTTTAGAAAATGATAAAAATCTAATTTTTCTCTAGTGAAGACATGATCAAATATCTAGTACTTTTCTTAAAACATATATTGAGAACTTGTGAATTTTTTTCTTGCTGTGCCTCTTGTGCACTACTGAGGATATATAATAATATATTATATATACATTATATAATTATAACGTATTATAGGCTATATTACACAGTTAGTGGACAGAAATACAGTAAGCTGTAGTCTAGTAAATGTCCATAAAAAAAGAGATACCCTCTGAACCGAATTTGAACAATTTATTGAGACAAGTATGAAGAAAAACCCAAACTACCTTGAGATACATGTGGCTCTGCTTCAGATATGATATCCAAAAAGCAATATACACTCACAAGAGAAATATATGTACCAAACACCCACAAGACAGAGGTAAACATGTTTTAAAGACTTTAGTCATTAGTATATAAACTGAGTATGAACATTAGTAGGAAATGATCACCATAATTTTTTGTTTTCCAGAAACCATCTCACCTTATATATCTTCATTTTTATTTAACTATACAAATATTTTTCCACATGTTCTGAAACATCTCTCTTTTTTATGTGGTCTTTTTTTCAGGACAGTACATCAAATAACCTGTCAAAGTCAGGCTTTTTGGGAACTTTAATAAATCTGGAAACAAAATAAACAATAAAAATGCTGCTGTAGAGAATACTAGGGATGGTTATCTGTACTTCATCTTCATGATATATAATGACATTATCTTTTCTATAACATTTTACTAAGTCAACTCCAGGGTACTCCAGATCTCTTACAAATGGGGAATATATTTTTCTGAAGTGAAGGCAGTCTTTTTCCTAATGATTAATCATTGAAAAGGTCCACAGAGAATGAAACAGCAGATTCATACCAAACTTGCATTTTTAAAAACAGAGATTAAGAAACCCTACCTAATGAATTATCTTTCCTGGAATATAATTATGAAAATATATAATTTTTGAATTAGAATGATAACTTATATGGAACTACAATCTGTTTCATCATCAGAAAGAAAAACAATTTTTTTTCTCTCCTTTCCCCACAGTTGATTCAGTAAACCCTCTCACTGACATAGCCTGCTCAGAAGTCTGAAGCAGTGCTGCTAGATTTTTAACAGATTAGTTTTTGACCCTGGGGAAAACTGATCAATTCACACACTTTAAATCAAATCAGGATCAAAGCAATTTATTGATTTACTAATGACATGCAATTAATCAGCAAGCACTATGCTCAGGCTGAGTATCAGAAACACAACAAAACACACAATATTAGAAACATGCATACATACCTTCAGATTTCTAAATTCCATTTATATCTCACTCCAAGAAGCTCCACCCCAACCCACCTGACCCCAGTGAGGCTTCCCCCAGCTGTGGGGGTCAGGAGCTCACCCACAGCCCAGGAGTGGGTCCTGTTTGTGTACACCCCTTCTGTGGGACGAGCCGCTGCCCTGATCTTTTGTTGCCCTCTGTTGCACTCTTCACCCACTGACCCCGGTCACGGTGAGTAAGCACTGCACCCTGGTGGGGTCCCTGACCTGTTACCCTTCTACCAAGGTCTTTTCTGCTGTGTCAGAAATCTCTTTGCAATCCTCTGCTTGCTGTTTAATTTTGCTGATGGTTGCTTCCACTTCAGTGTGATCAGTGTGGGGCAAAGATCCTTTTGGGCGGTTTTGAGTGCCCCCAACTTATTACAGACAAACACACAGAGCTTATTCCCACTTTCTCATTTTATCATCTGTGGTTGTAGAAGTCTTTTTGTCAAGGGACAAGAATGTGATCATCATCATGATATTTGAATCAAAGTTTGAGACAGAGCATTTCCAGCCACAGTTGGGAAAACATAGGTGTACCAACCAACAGGCCTTCAGTAAAAATCTTAAGTGATTTAACTTCATGCTGTTTGCATCTCTATCCTGACACCTTGCAGAGCATCTAAAAACAACTCTCATGGCAGAAAAAGAGAAGGCAGCCCGGAAGGATCTTAACACAATAATTTTCAAGTCCTTGCTATGCTACAATGAGGTCAAGAAAAAAAATGTAGAGGCCATAAAGGACAGCAACGGTAGAATAAAGTGATGTAATGATTAGCTTTTGGCTACCTGTCACCTAAAGTGAATCTCAAGCTCCAGGTGCCCAGGAGCTTTCTTCAAGGCAGAGAACTGATCTACTCCAACAAGAGAAGGTTAACTAACACAGAGTGCAGCACAGCTCTAACACTAATGCATATCAGAATAGAAGCCAAAGTAATGCCTGTACTGAGCTGACAAGATCCAGCTAGCAAGAAAATACTTGGCTAAAATATGAATGGCAAGGCAGTGGAAGAAAGAATCACAGCCAACATACAATAGAAGCAGCAAATTCCTAGAAAGATTTAAATCACTGAAGGCCACAAAAATCAGGGAGGTGATTATTCACTGTTGAAGGATGGGACCTGACCACAGGTTAGGGGAACACGAGAATAGGGGAGCTCTTGCATAATACCTATGCATTAGGTAAGTAATGGTCTCCATGGCAAATCTAGAACTAATGCGAGGTTTATTAGAGTCTTTGAGGCCTCCTGTCCTCCCTTTCTCATTTCCTCCCTCTCTCATCCTTTCTTCCTACCTTTTCCTCAGTATGTTTAAAGTATTGCCTGAAAATCTAAATAATTCTGGCTTTGGACAATGAGACAATTAAGGCAATTACAGTATCATAATGCACCTAGATCCCATCTAAGGCAAACCTAGGCTGAATCATTCTAAAATTGAAATATAAAGCCAAAACTATTAGAAAAATGTCCTTTTTCATTCTTTGCATGTGAACCTAAAATTAACCTTTGCATGTCAACCTTTTGGCTGGTTAAGCAACAAATAGACAGTGAACACTGTCTTTTATATACGGTGATTTCTGATCTACATTCACCTACAGTATCTACAAGTTCCTCTAATTTGAAATTAAGGATCCAGTTGCTTTTCTGTTGCCAGCAGCTTGAGCAAATTATCTTAGAGAATCAGATCTTCACAGTTCATACTCACCTTGCTACATAAATCTTCACTAGAATTTTACTTTTCCATGTTGGAAAATAAGTACTTTTGAGATATAAAAAAGCTCAGAGTTCATTAAGGAAATTTTAGAAAATATTTGATAAATATAGGCTTCTATATGTCAGAAAAATTTCTTAAGGTGTTTCTTCTGATGGATTCATAGACCAGATTTGTATGTAGTTGTTTCCTGGAGAAAATGAGAACAAGTGTTGACTAACCTACTTTAAGACTAAAACTGATCCCACATTTTAAGTCCTCAGAGACTGACAGTGTGCAGAAATGGGACAGAAATTTTCTGTTTATTTCTCTGAAATTTCCCTGTTAATTCATATTGCACAGCAACTTTAACTTTCAGTAATAAGGATAATAATAAAAAATAATATCAATGTTATTATTAAATTTTATTATAATAATTATTATGTTTTTTCTTAAGTGTTGTTGGGGAATAGTGATGATTTTCTATTAGTGAAATGGAAAGATCTAGAAAGATCTGGCATTTTAATGAAACCTCTCACAGCTATAAATCTTATACTTCATATAATAAATACAGGTACCCGTACAGATGGTGATACTTAAGGTTCTGTCATAATTTCAATTCTAAACACAGTTTTTCAGGGACTAAAATCCAGCTGTGAAAATTTTCTTGTTCCTGAGATTTGGAATTGAAGATTCATCTTATGAATGGATTTCTTTAGTGTCAGATATTTTGTGCACCCCGATAGCCTTATATCAACTTTGAACATCGTATTTGAAGTCTGATAAGGAAAAAAAAAATTTTGAAAAATTAAATTTCACTCTCTAAATAGTTTTATGAGTATGTTTGCGAGGAAGTAAAACAGGAAAGCTGAGAATCAATCATACTGTGTTACTGTAGCAGCATCAAGTAGCTTGGGAAGTAGACCAGTATATGAAAACCTCATTTGGACTACTTGACTTTTAACCTTGGTCTCAGTATTTTTCCTTTGAATTATTGTTTCTATCTGATATTTCTCTTGTTTTGTCTAACCCAGACCATCAGAATCACAAAGGATCCAGAAATAGAAACAACACTGGGTTTTACTCATCCTAAATTAGGCATTCAAGTGTTAGGCATCAAAATTTAAGCTAAGTCTCCACATTTGTCAATGGACAGACTCAAAGCCAGAAAAAATTCTTAAAAGATTGATATTTAGGACAGGTTACTGAAACTGACTTATCAAATGAGGTGTTCTAAACAGGGTCAAAATAAAGCAAGGACTGTACTGTGAGCACTTTAGCACTACTTTTCAATTATTTGAATTTAGTAAATAATTAAAAACTCAGTTTATATATTATCCCCAAACTCATAAATCAGTGTTAATTTTTATTACTTGCCATCCCTTGGAAGACTTTAACAGTCACATTTTACTGAAAAAAAAATTAAAAATTGACAAAAATTGTGCATCAAACCAGCAGTTTTGTGATTCTGATTTCTGTGCCAAATAAAATGATCTGAATTATCTGCAAAATTCTTGATCAAATTGATGTTGTCAGCAAATGTTTAATGATTTGCTTAACCTGCAATTTTCATAGAAATGAACTATTTCCTGGAAATATTTTATCTAGAAAGGCTTGGCTGAGAGGCAGCTGTTTTTAAACAGCAGGATCCATCAGTACTCACCTAGAAGACCCACGTGAATTACAATTCTTACAAAACCTGTTTCAAGCTGAAATTTGAGCCTTGGCCTCCTGAATCACAGGGACAGCCCAGACCAAGGACCACTGGATGTAGTGGACAACAAACAAAAATATTTGACAGGGGGATGAAGTAGAAGCCCTATTACATCTTAAAACTTTCCAGTTAACCTTCATGAGACATTTTTCTATACGGTTGGTACTCATCACTCAATTCACTTTACGAAAGTATATCCAAGATAACATGTTATAAATTAATAAAAATAATAATAATTAAAAAAACCACTACACTATTTGTGAAGAATTATTTAATTTGAATTTCAGGGAAAAGCATATCAAAAATATGTAGCTAAAATATGTTCATGAAATGCTATGTGTGGATATGTATGTACACACATGCATATTCATTTAGATATAAACCCGTGTTCATATATGTTTACAGACATATATTTGACAATTTTTTTCACTTCTGTAGTGTCTAGAACAGTGTGGCAAATTCAGCTAATTCAAGTTAAGAAGCTTGTTTTTCTGGTATTTTAAGTAACCTTTTCAGAGCTCTACTGTTATACCTATGTGTGAGTTGGGGAGAGTGAGAGGAAGAGGTGGGGGAGGATGAGACTTCATGGAAGGATTCCCATTGGACTACACCCCAAATCATAAAGCAAATTGATCAAACACCATCTTTCTTAATTGAACTAAATAGTCCTTTCTTATATGGGCAGTCTGCAGCACCTCCATAAAGCATGAAGAGTTAATTTAACTCGGAGTTCTTCTAGACTAAAATACTAAATGTAAGGAAACTGGAGAAAATATGAGGAATAAGGGTATTTAATGCAGGTCTGAGGAGTTGTCTGCACTTATGCTTCATCCCACTCGATTTAATGAAATAATCAAATCAGCTGAGAAACTGAGTCACAAAACCATATCTAACCATTGTCTAAATTGCCAACACTGAAACTTGTATTGAAAGCATCTGAAATCTGTCTACTTAGCTCACATTGGAAACTGCTTATGGTTTTCCCCCTAAGTGTTTCAAAAAGCAATTAAAATAATGATATTTAGAATGCTATAAATACATATAGTAGGTTTTGGGGCAAAGCCAAGGCTCTTTCTAGGCATTGAAAATTTCACTCTTAATATATAGTGATAAGAGTAAAGTTCAGATAAGCTACCAGCTATAGATAACAAAAATGGATGTGCTACAGCCATTCTTGGCTGTGGTTTTCCTGAGTGCCTGTGATGAACATCTGTGATGTTCGTAAGAACATTCTTCACTCCTATATCTTCTCTGCAATCTATGCAGAGCTTTTTCCTCATTTGGGGGAGAGATAGGCACTTTTTCTTATCTGTTCTGGAGTAAAGAGATACATTGGAAGTTCAAAATACTAGCCAATCTTGTTCATCACAGGAGGTAAGTACAAAAATATTGGTGTTTTCTGTGTATTCTTAGCATAGTCATACAGCCTCAAGTTCCAGACATTCATAAACTAAAATACTAGAATATCACAGAGGTACTTTCAATGGTTTTTAACTTATCACAAGTAAAAAGAAATAAAAATCCCACGTTTTGAGGAGAGAAGAGATACTTAGAATTTTGATGTTAAGACATGCAAGAAAGTCTTTAAAACTATGCTTGAACAAAATTGGCTCAATCTTTTTCAGATTATATAAGTAGGAAGAAAATATACTTCTACTACAAAACGTGGTTGTGACCATTTTTTGAATACTCAGAATTTTTCCAAGCTATAAACTCGGTATAAACACAGCCTTTCATGAAGAAATCAGCTCATCACATTAGTTTTCTTTCTTCATATATGAAATAAAAAGTGGTATGCAAACTGTGAAAAAAAACTCCAGTGAAAACTGTCCACTTTTCAGAACTTCAGTGTATAACATAATTTTACTGAGAGAGGTAGAAGGAATCAATTTTGTAGGGACATGTGGGCAAAAATGCTGTTACTCCTCTCTTATATTTTTCTCTCAACACCCAAACAGTGGTAGAGAAATTAAACTTCTAATTTTCTGAATCATGCTACTATTAGTGCCTTTATTAAGGATTTATTAGTTATTTTAGTGGTTTAATTTATTTAACTAAAAAATTACACTGGTTAAATTACTGGGCATTCCATTTTAATAAATAAAAGTAGGATTCATGCCCCTTCCTTCAAAAGCTTTCTCAAGTGCACTGCAATTAATAGTTCACCTGTGAGAGATAAAATAAAGATTTGCATGCCCATGTAGGGAGCCCCCCATCTATGACTTCAAAGTGACAATTCTGTCTTCTTGTGTTGCTTCTATTATTCTCTCTTCTGCAGAGGCTCCTGCAGTTCTGGTGCTGCATAATCATATTTTTCCCCTCTCCTAAGAGGACTCTTTCTCTCCTTAGTATCTTAGCAAGACTGTCTCCTCACTGTTTCCTCCCTCCCCATGCCATCTCTTTTCTTGAGGAGTTCCTTCGTAACTCCCAAAATATTCTTTTCATTAAGGATGCTTTCAGGGAGCAAAGGCACAGCCCTGATCAAATCAAAGGATCTAGAGTAATCAGGCAGCCAGGGAATCCCTGGTGATTGTATAAATGAAGTAAAGCACTTCCCTTGTACTTGCAGAGGTAAAGCCACAAACAAAACCCTTGCTATGGACTATATGGATATATGTTACAGCATCTGTTATTAACTTATATCATCCTTAGTTTCCTAGGAAAAAAAGGTTATACATTCAGATGAAGCACACTATGCAGCACAATATGCAGACAAACAACTACACACACTTGACAACCTCTGGATAAAAAGGCAATGTTTGACAGAACAAAACCACAGTAAATATTCCCAAAGTGACCAGACACTGGCAGAGGGCTCCAGACATTGCAAGAAAATGGACAAATACACACAGAAATTAAAAATATTGGAGAAACATAGAGCATAATATCTTCAGAGAACTATTTTGCTGTGCATATAGGAAAAATAGGAGAAAATATTCTGCCCCACAGAAGCAGCAGTTCAGAATCTTGATCACAAAAATAAAGGGCTGAACTTGAGTCAAAAAAGGTGAGTTTGGAATTACTCCCACGTAAATCTGTATTTAGAGACACACAATGCCAGAAGAACAGGATGAGAAATACCTTAAGATATACTTCTTCAAACTGCCTGTCATGATGGTGGTGCCACAACCTTTCTAATCTCTGGCAGACCTCTGTTGACAGTCTGGAAGAGATGTAGTGTTAAGCCATCACTCCTCATCCTATCTCCACTGGATACAAAGAGTTCCCTGCCTCTGAAAATAATCTCCTTTTAATTCAACATGTTTATATTGAAGTAGATAGGCTAGATAGATTAAAGCAATATATTTAACAGGAGTGGGTGAAGAACTATATCTTTTTCATATGCCAGCTATGCTAAAGAAAGAATTTTGCACATTAGAGAGCACAAAGTCATTGCACACACAATCGTATCAACAATCAGCATTTCTCTGTACCTCTCCTAACTATCGCTGTTCTCTCCTGTAGCAAAAGTAAAAGCAAAGCCCAGAGTTCAGTTGTGAGGAAATGTTCTGGCAGAAACTGCAGTTATTCCACTAATTCTGTGTAAAAAGGTAGCCACAATCACTATGACACCAAAAATTATACTAGAGAACATGTTTTGAAAAATCGTACATAGACAGAAAAGAGGCCTTCCAACTAATTTTAGAGCATTATGGAATACATAATTAAGAAGCTTTTCCATATGATAAAAGCTCATCATTCTGGCATTCAGCTGTTGGAATCATTTCTAGAATGTTACTTAACCCGTATTTTAGAACAGAATTTCTCAATAATAAGTAATTCCTTCTTCCTGAGTCTCCTTTTTCGATATGAAAGGGGAATATTCAAAGCACAGATAATAGAATATAATGAGAGTGATTCCCTAGTTTTTAGAGGTCAATTTACTTTGCAATGCTTTGGAAATGAATAATAGAAAGAATAACACAATGGCAATGTAGCATTAAATTAGGTCATTTGTCCAAACACGGCCATTTCACTGATTGTTAGATACATTGTTACTTTGTACAAACTTCTCTAGCAGATGTTGAAAGCCAGTATTTAAAAAAAAGGAAGAGAAAGAATGAAATTGAAAGAATTCTACAAAATTTTCTTCTGACTTAAGATTCTTTCATTGCTTGTGTTTTCATACAACAAAAGGTACACTCCTACAACCACTGTTTGATTAATGACATTTTGGTCACTCAGTACCTAAGTCTGTGCAGGAATTTACAGGAATATTCATATGTTCCCTCCTGCTTCTGTGATTGTGCAGTTAAATTGAAATTAAATTTCCAAAGAGGCCAGGTTTTCAACCCAGTCCTGTACAGAATTTGGACACATACTTGAGCTAATCCCCAAGATATAAGGCATGGATTAAGACTGCTTCTAGATCAAGGACAGTCTTAAACACAAGCTCCAGGGAAAAATTATAGGTCATTCAGAATGATTACTCCCAGGGCTACACACAAGGTGTACTTCTTAGAGAACAAGATGCATACTCTCAGGACAAAAGGCTCAGTAGAATACATGTCCTTGGACCACTGATGGTGTTACATTACCAGGTTGTAGGTCACAACCTAGAAACGTCCCATCTACCCATTGGTGATGTCGCAGGACAAAAGGTTTTTAACTAGAACCTTGAGGCAACTGCAACTTTTCATGGCAGAACTAGGATTTGGCCTGCCACAAAGCAGATTATTTGGTAAGAAACCCCTTTCCAACCTTCTACAAGTGCTAATTGGATCTGTCCTGACATGTCTCAGAAATCCATTAAGATCTCTAAACCTCTTATGTCAAATCGAAGATACAGTGCTGATATAATTGAGGTCATTCTGTAAGTTATTTTCCACATGTCTTTTTTCCTGATTGTTTACCTGACCTGAGACAAAACCATGAGAAACTGAATACTTACCCTCTCAGAAATCCACTGTTCATTCTGTCTTTCACACTCCAACTCAGCTTCAATCTCAAAACAAACCTAGATTTCTATAGCTGAAGGAATTCAGGAAAGGAATTTAATTTCCTGGCCATCTACTCTTTCACAATTAGGATGACTGACAGGAGTTTTTTTAATTCTGAAGCACATATCTAATATATAATTCAGAATTTGTAAAAGCATGCTTTAAACATGCTATTTATTTACATTTAATCCAAATGAAATCACTAGGCACTCATGAAACTTCATGCTTAAACAATACTCCCCTTTCTGAAGCTCGGCTCTACAGTTTTGAATGCCTTAACAAAATGTATCTTGAATATGCCATCTTGTTTTCAACCTCCCAATGCATCTGAAACTCATTTTCAAAAGGCTTAAGTTTTTATCACACTTTTGACTTTGAACCAGAGACCTGGTTACCCAGGTCATGGAGAAGGCTGAGGTACTCACTGACTTTTTTGCCTCAGTCTTCACCAGCAAGTGCTCCAGCCATAGCATGCAAGTTGCAGAAGGCAGAAGCAGGAAAATGGAGTACTGGTCTCTGTAGGATAAGCTCAGGTTCAAGACATTCTAAGGAACCTGCAGGTAGAAGTTAAATGGCACTTGCTGATATATATCCTCAGGTCACGGGGGAACTTGCAGATGAGGGAGATAAGCCACTAGAGAATATTTGAGAAGATTTGAGGATTCATGACAATTCAGTGAAGCTCATAACGACAAGAAATTCCCCCATTTGTGGAGGAACTAGAAGCCAGTCATTCTTAACTGTCCCCAGATAAATCATGGACCAGATCCTCCCGGAAATTTTATTAAGACACATGAAAATAAAGAGGTGGTGGGTGACAGACCATAAGGCTTCACTAAGGTTAAAACATGCCTGACAACTTTGGTGGTCTTCTTGACATGCTTAGGGCTTTGGTGGCTAAGACANAAACCATTATATTCTTCCATGAATCTAATTATTTGGATAACAAGTAAAATCGAATAGGCAATCTCTACTAATTTTGTATTACTTTTGTCCTACCTGTGATGAAAATATTTTTGAACAAGCAATCTGAATCTTACTGTCTAATAATAATTCCATTTTCTATAAGAAAGAATCATCATTCTGAACATCATGCTTATAGGAAAATGGGTTATAGTGTCTGAATTTTCAAGAAAAATAATTGTTTTCAGTCCAGCTACACCAGTCTAACATCTGTGCTGAGAAAGCTGGTTCTAATATACCCTGTCTTAGTCTTTTTAGAATCATAGTGGTTATATCTCAATTTGATTGCCAAAGAGACAGAAGCAGGAAAATGAATTATCTAAAACATTGAGATCAGCAGCCAGTGAGAATATTCACACTAGCATGATGGTCTTCCCCTGTGCTTGGTGCAGGAGCAAAATATACCTGACCTACATTAATAGCTCTACATTAATTTGACTAAATATGATCACAGAGAGAGTCATTCACACATAAGTAATTGTCTTTAAAGGGAAATATATTTCATTGTGCTACTCAGTCTTCTGTCCCGTGTCCTTGCAATGACCATGGCACAGTGTTGCCAGCTGTTTTATCTGGTAGCAGTCTAATACCACTGTATTCAAAATAGTTTTTATAAATTACAACAAACGTAATACTATAATAACACCACAA
>VZTN01012360.1:17918-30051 GCA_013400515.1 Erpornis zantholeuca
TTTTTGCAGCTTCACCTTTCAAAAAATTTCTCACTCTACTCTAAGGATTCTGTATTGATTTTATTTGCTCATTTATTACTGATGAATTATTATTTCCAGATTAAATTTTCTACTCCTTATTACCATTTCAAAATAAGTTTTGCTTAGTAAATCTAAGAAAACCCTTCAAATGTAACAGATGGAGAACAGGTTGAAAAGGTAATTTTTTTTTCTGTAATATTAAACTCTGAAATTAGATTGCTTATTAAGGTTATTTCTTCAGTTGCTTAAATAAAATTAACTGCTCTGACAGTTTGCTAGACAACATGAAATTTTGGAAATTAACTGAAATAGTAAAAGTCAGTGAAATAAATAATTTTGCAGCACTTAAAATACATCATGCTTACTAACTTTTACAGTAATGGCAATCTTTAATTAAGCTTTTTTAATTTAATCTGCTCCCTTCCACAGATTTCCTAAGGAATAAAGAACACTGTTAGGATAGACAATTGGGCACAGAAACCTAGAGAAAATAAGTTGTGCCTTTGCTAAATTTCTTTCCCTAGGCATGGCACAGACCCATACTAACAGGCTGAGTTCTTTTTTTTCTAAGAGCTACTTTCCTCATTGACAAATTTGGGTTTTTTCTCCCTGTTTTTTTTTGTTTTGTTTTGTTTTGTTTGGTTTTTTTTTAGTGTTAGAGTTATTTAGTTCCAGTCATTTTCTTCCCAATTACGGGAGCTTCATGTTAAGGACATTACTCAGCTGTTTGCATTTCCATCAGTGTCTCCTTCCTTTAAAATCTAAATGAGAGTTGTCCAAGTGCAGAGGAGATATATAAACTCAGCTTCTCCGAGTTCCTGTTACATAATGCCAAAGTTTCCTTCACATCAGTGACTGTAAGCTGATCTGGCAAAAAAGGCAAGAGCACAAGAAGCTCCCCAGTTTTGGAACACTGTCATTTGGCATTTGAGATATGTTTTAACTTCAATAGAGAGAACACACAATTCTGTGGACATATAATTTATTTTAAGATAAAATTCAACATTGTTAAAAATACATATATATCAGATAAAAGCAGGATTTTGTTTTTCAAACAGGAACTAGGTGATAAAATAGACCTTTTAGGGTGAACGATGAATTTTTTTTTATAGAGATTGAAATACATTTTGATAATGATCCTATAAAACCCCCAGTTATTCAATAGTTGGATCATCTGTATCAGAATTAGAGATCATCTGTCTAAGTCTCATTGCTCTCCACTCCTTCCAGCTGCTGCTGTTGAGGGCATGCACAGGTTCCCACATAAACAATATATATTTGACTTTAGGACCATTTGCTTCACAAGGCTCTTGTCAAATTAAAGACACTGGCCACAGAAATTTATTGGCCAGCCTTCCACAAGATAAAATACAGTGGAGGACATATTTTAATTAAACTTCTTGTACAGGAAGATGTCCTCAGGAAGCAAAAGCTGGGCTCCCCCTTGCCTCTCTGGTTCTGACTATAAACTGCTGAATCCTGTGTGTATGAAAGGTTACTAAACTCCCATGCGTGTAACTGTGAAGGAATATTTTCCCACTCACTGTCACACTGTCACAGATCACATTTTGTCTGAGTTTGCTCTCAGTTTTTAAAACCATGCTCAAATTTGCCCAGCAGACATGAAGCCAATCAAGATTAGGTCTTCTAATTGAATTTGCTGCTAGAGTGGGATGGGCAAGGGTAAGGAAAAACATATGTTTTTGCCGCAGTCTAAAGAGCAAAATTTTCTCCTCAGTGACAGTATTAGTCTCAGAAAAAAGACATATCTTCCCTCAAGCATTCCCTCACCAAACCCTTCTGCTATATTGGCTTGTACCCTTTAACACAGCCAATGTATAATATCGGAGCTAATTTGATAAATATGCGCAGATTTCATCTTTGAGCAAGCGATATTGATTGTAATGAGACCCATAACACAGTAGAAAGCAAGAGTATAAATATACTTAAATATTAATAGTGCAGCAATTACACTATTAATTTGCACTATCGATTGGAAAAGCTGCAAACACAGGTATTATACACTGTTATTTTCATGTATGCTATTTTTCATAAACTTTAATGGTTAAACCCAGGAAATTTTAGTTGAGTATATAGTCAGCTATTATGAGGACAGTTGAAAATATGAACTATCTTTTATGTTATCAACTAAATATGAACCATTAGCCAGATACTGTATCAGGCATAGAGTAAGTTACATCCTGTAAATCTTCATACACATATTGGTTATATGTATAAAACATCAAAGGTAATATCAGTGAGAGCTACCCTGATTAAAACCAAATGGAGTTTGATGTCTCAGGATCAAAAACCTATTCTTTAATTACTCTTACTCTTTCCTTGAGATGATTTGAAAAGTAAGATACTACAACTCAGGCCAGAAATGCAGATTTTCTCTCACCATTCATGCTGTGTAGACAGCTTAAAACTCAGATGATGCTTGAACCACACAAGCTGAAACTCCACACCCACAAAACAAATAAACAAAGTTATTTGACATTAAACTTGAAAAATATTTTAAATAATATGTTGGAATTCTAGGCACAGTAACTCCCTTGTCACATCAAAATTAAATCTGGGTTTGGGACACTACTGAGAACGCACAAGAAGTATTTGCAAAAACTGACTGCACTGAAGTGTGAAAAATCAATTAAAACTTCCAGCCACCTCTGGATATAAATATTTTCCAAGAAGTAAAAAATGTTGCTAAAAAGCTCATATTATAATTACACAATTACACACTTAAAAAAACAAAAAAAATTTTATTTAAAAAAGAAAGTTAGAAGATAAATTGAAGTGGAATAGACAAAAAAAATTTCAATTACAGATTTAAATTGGGTTAACTGGTCTTTAAATATCAAACCCATAAATATAATTTTTTAAAGTAATATATTCTGCTTTATATTTATACACCTCCTTCCCTACATAACACATGTACTCAGACCTAACCAGGCAGCCTTAGATAAGTGAATATACTCCATTTGATCTGTTGAGCCAAAAATCTGCAACTGTTGTTACATAACCAAAGCCTTGACAGCTGAACATCCCCAGATTTGCTGTACTGCTCTGCTCCAGATGTAAAGCCATGGTGTGCTCTCACCACTCTTACCCTTCAGCCTTCCCTGTGTTTTGTGCTCTTACTACATCCTCCTTACAGTGGTGTACCAGCTTTGCACCTTCACCGACTTAGCTTTCTGCTGCATTTGGAACCTTCTTTAGTGAGGTGTAAGGAGTCTGAGTGAATCCCTCAGGAATTCTGCAGTTCAGCAGAGCATCTTCTGGAGAACGACAGACATGGGACAGGAGGGGACAAGGTGCTGTCCAACCATTCCAGCAGTGACCTGGGTGGGCTGTGCTAAGGATACCGCTCAAGGTGAAGGGATGTTTGTTGCCACTCCCACTTTTAATAGCTAGGTAATTGCCAATTTTCAGTTCACAAAACTCCGAGAGAGTTTTAACTTTATTTTAGCAGGAGAAAACTTACTATAAAACCAAACCCAAATTAACTTTATTTTACTACAGTAGTATCTAAATTACTCAGAGCAGTATTTTATACTGACAGAGCTTCTGAGAGACCTAGCCCTCATCCCTCAAAGCAGATTACAACACAAAAATTAGTATCTCACTGGATCAGACCAGAGGGTTTAGAAAGTTTAGTTTATTGTTGATTACCTTATGTATAGACTGCACTTACTACATTTATGGAAGGACTAAAACAAATCTTTCTAGTTTAAGAAGCAAATGTGTCAAGATGAGTTTATACAAACCAGAGACTGGAAATACTAGTCTATCGTGAACACCATACTGCTGAGAATTTTTTGCATTTTTCTGTTGTGTTTTGTTTTGATTTATTTTGTTTTGTTTTTAAGCGTGATGGATTATAAAAAATGCTAGTCAACATTGATGCTGTCATTACACTCCCAGTTATGGTAGTAATCATACTCAATAATGATCCCCAGAAAATGTTTGAAAGGGAAGTATAAGCAAGTCATCAACTCACTAGTGAATCACACTCATGACAGAAATGTCTTTAAACCTAAATTGTAAAAAAATATATTAAGATATTTTAATACACTTTCAAATATTGGTTTTCCCATCCTTAGTTTAAAAATTATGGACAATCCAATATAATTAATTGACAGAATTAAAGCCAGAAAATTTGACATAGTGTCCACTGGGAAAATTACTTACTTTGAATGGAGGTTTTTCTTTTTTAAATTATTTTTAAGGGGAATAAAATAAACAGACACTTGGGCACGTGCAGGCATGTGGATTAGTAGGCACGTTTGAACTTCAGCTCTATAAATTATTGATCTACTCTGATCAGTTCCTTATTGTAACTCAAACTCAGAATGGCTTAACCTGATATCTCTGTACAACTAAAATATTTATTTTTAATATAAGCAAAGAATATATTATTATTTCAAGTAAGCAACAGAAAGGGCAAGGTTAGCTGATAAATAGTAGCCTACAGCTGAGGTTATCCCACTACAAAGCTGACACCAACTTAGCTCTAGCATTTCTAGACAGGTGATTTTCTGTGCTTTGTGTTGATCGACCTTTTCTCAAAATCCTCGTTCCAGTGAATCAGCTGCTACTATATACATGGAGAACACACCAGACTGTGCTGTAACCAGCTGTCCCTGCTCATCTCTTCTCTGCCTTTGCGTTTGAACTTTGCTGACACAGAGAGAAATATTTTCACCAAGGAAGAGAGAAATGAAGGATGGAAGAGAATGTCACAAGTTGCAGAACTTCTGCTGGGACTTCATTGTCCATCCCTGCTTGGGACCCTTCCTTGCTTCTTCCTATTTTAATGCCAACATGGCTTGAGAACAGATAATCCCATTTATACAACTAGAGGCCCCGAACACAAAAATCCAAGAGCCAGGACAAGAAACAGGCCATGAAGGTAAGGATGCAGGAAACTGCTGTGAAGAGTTGATGGTCTCCTTTACCAGAATCAGCACACCCGGGTGCACCCGTGAGGAGGGATTTTCATGGCTTGTTTCCTCTTCCAGCACTCACCTTTCAGGAATGGCAACAGTCAAAGCAGTTGGGTATGTGTGACAAGTTCATATGAGACAAAGCCTGGCACTAACAGCATCTGACAGGCTCTAACAGTGTAACAGTGTCCTACAGAAAAAGAGTTCTAGCACCGTCTTGCTGTTTAAGTCAAGGGAAAGAACAAAATCACTACACTCATCATATGAACTCACCCTGTAATTTCCTGTAGGATTTCATTTCCTTGCAGTGGCAACAGTTGATGCAATGAGTTTACTTGGTGAGACTGCTATGCAAGTCTATGAAATTTAATGGTTCCTGGGCTAGCATTGTGTTTTTCCTATCTTAAACAAGCACATGCCAATCCTTTTTAATTTGAATTAGTAATCACATCCTACACATTACAAACCATCAGATCTCAGCTGCTACCAAGCTGTTCCATGTTACCAGCTATCCTTGGTACAAGATCATTTGATTGTTGCTTGGTGGTTGCTAAGGCAGTCCTGAAAAGTCTCATTCATGCAGTATAGGATATTCAATGCTTTAGTTTCCAAGCTACCTGTCTTCCCAAATGAGTTTCACAGTGGATTTTGTGGCACATCAAAAAATTGCATCCTTGCTCAGAGTTTTTCAAGAAATTCCCCTTATTTCAGTGTTCACAAATAAGCAGGACCTCACTGTGAGAAACTCCAGATAGATATCCACAACTGTCGTGGGTTGACCCAGGCTGGATGCCAGGCACCCACAAAAGCAGCTCACTCACACCCCTCTGCAGCTGAACAGAGAAGAGAAAATTTAATGAAGGGTTCATGAGATGAGATAAGGATCAGGAGAGATCACTCACCAAATATCATCACAGGCAAAACAGGCTCAACTCAGAGATATGAAGTGAATTTATTACTAATAAAATCAGAGCAGGATAATAAGAAGTAAAATAAACCCTTAAAAACACCTTTCCCCTATCCCTCACTCCTTCCAGCTCTACCTCCTACCCCAGCAATGAAAGGAGGCAGAGGAAATGGGAGGTTATGGTCAGTTCATCACCTGTAGTTTTGCCCCACTACTCAGGGAGAGGAGTCCTTCCCCTGCTGCACCATGGGGTCCCTCCCACAGGAGACAGTGCTCAGTGACCTTCTCTGAGGTGGCTGCATCCCATGAGCAACAGCTCTCTGTGACCTGCTGCAATGTGAATCCATCCCACGGGCACACAGTCCTCCCAAAACTGCAGCAATGTGGGTCAGTCTTCATGGGGTGTAGTCCTCCACAGACAGGCTGCTCCAGCATGGGAGCAGGGCCCCTCTCTCCACAGGGCTCCCATGGGCTGACAGCCTTCTCTAGGCATTCACCCACTCCAGTGTGGGGCTCCTCCACAGGCTGAGGGTGGATCTCCGCATCCCCATGGACCTCCATGGGCTACAGGTGGATCTCCACATCCCCATGGACCTCCATGGGCTATAGGTGGATCTCTGCATCCCCATGGACCTCCATGGGCTTTAGGGGCACAGCTGTTTCACCATGGTCTTCACTGGGGCCTGCAGAGGAATCCTGGCTCTGACTCCAGGAGCACCTGACCTTGGTGTCTGCATGTCATCCTCCTAACATGTTCTCACTCTGCTCTTCTCTGGCCACAATTAAAACTGGGCAACAAATTGTGTTTGGATATCTTCTTAAATGTTTTATCACAGAGGCATTATAATTTCTAACTGGCCCACCTTGGAGGCACGTCCAACTTTGGAGCCACCAGGGATTGGCTGAAGGAAGCTTCTGGCAGCTTCTCAAAGAAGCCACTCCTGTAATCCCCCTGCTCCCAAAAACCGGGCCATGCAAACCCAATACAACCACACAAACCTGAATTGGAGTTTTACATACTGTCAGATTTTCTGTTCTTCGGCATTATCAGGCAAGTACCCTCCTGTTTCTTAAAGCATTTCTAATTAAATTATACTAAACCATACATTAATTAGCAGAATCCATATTTCCCTGTACAGAGCATAGTTTCTAATTTGGATGGAGATTTGGCTAAGCAAAATCTGAACTGTTATTTAGCTCACTGCAAGGCAAAACACAGCTTTTCCATCCTTACTTCGTTCATGCTCTGCTGAACATTGGAATCAAAGTGGCATGAGGAACACAGGAAAGCCATATTTTGTGCCAAAGCTCATCTGCTTTTAATACACCATTTAATCTCATGATCACTTTCACACTGTCTGTTTTGCTTTAGCAAAACAGTAACAAGCCTATCCTTGGCTTCCATAGTTGGAATACCAACATAATCTACTATGAAAACATACTAAATAGAGATAGATTTAATATTTTTCTTCCAAATTATGCAATTTTTAATGGAAAAAAAATGCACATCTATAACATTTAATAGATACAATTTTAAATATTTCCCAGAGATGCTGGGAAGATTTTTTGACTGTCAGGTTGTTTATCTGGTGTGTAGATATGCTAAAGTGAGAAGGAAGTTATATTTACAAACACTTAACTAAAGTATGCCTTTCCAAAGCATGGACATCACAACATCGTATATGTATTTGACTGAAATTATAATAAAATTTCATTCTAGGAAAAAAAAAGCAAAGCTCAGATACAGTGAGGTTCAAAGAAGAAGAAGTGATCTCTTCACTTGGGGTGTCCCATTTGCCATCACTGTGAAAGCCAACTTTCATTTTTTCTGTCTTGCTTTACAGTGTCCCAATATAAACCTTCTAAAAAAGATTTCTAAGAGCAGATTTTTATTGTTTTTTTCTTTTCATACCAGTGAATTTTCCTATTGAAATTAGAACTAGTAAAGTTAGATTTAACTTGGTTGGGTTTTTTTTCAAATGAAAGCATTGGTAGACTAAATAGCCTGATTTTTTATATATTATTTCCTCATAAAATAGAATGGGCAAAAATCTACTTTTCTGTTGCTAATATTAAACAAAATTAAAATCTTGTGTGGCAGGGACTGGTTAGAGGGTAAGAAATCATGTACTTTGTCTGTGAAATTATTGTTTTATTACAAAAATTTTTTATAAGAAATATAGCAATTCTGAAAAGAAGGTTCATTACATACCTAAGAGAACAGAATGCATGTCTCCAAAAAATAGAGGAGGTAAATGAAATGTCCTTTCCTGTGTTGTTGATGAACTTTGTGATTACTCAAATTCATAAAACTGCACTTTGACCCAGAAGTTCAATAAAGGATTGAAGTTAGTATGCCTTATTTTAAATGAAATTTTGGATTTTCCTGCAGTTTTTCAAGACTCAGAAACTACTTCATAACAATATGACAACCTTAAGGTATGGCTATAAATTAAGATCTATATTTATGGTTTTCACTAAAACTAGACATCATACTCCTATGATGCTTCAATGAATTGAATTTTAATATTAAGCTGCTTGTTTCCCCCACATGAATTTTTAGTACCAAATCTGATCTTTTGATCAACTTGTGATCTGATCAAAAGATCAGACTGCCATGGATGGCATCTGATATCTATTACAAAATCTAATCAAAATATCAGGAAATTGGTCAGAGTAGTATATTTTAAGTAATTTTAAAGTAAATCTAGTGTAATATATATCTTGGGTGAATTAGTGAAAAAAAGCTCTTATGCTTTACAAGCAAAAGTTACATAAAAAGGGATGATGCAGGATAAGATTCTGTCATATAAAATTTAACCTGCAGTACAATTTCCTATCATTTCCTCCACGCTTAATCATTACAGTGTTTGGGTTTTATCCACACTAGCTAACACAAAAGTATTGTGGACTCCAGCTGTCCTCTGTTTGGTCTACCTCTGAACTTGGAGAGGAGAAGGCTCCAGGGATTCTACAAAAGAGCTAGGCAATGGACAATTTACAAGGGCATGTAGTGGTAGGACAAGGGGGAATGGCTTTAAACTGAAACAGAGTGTTAGATTTAGACTATATATTGGGAAGAAGTAATATTTCAAAAGCCATCTGTTTTATGCCTTAAATAATTTAACTTTTTGCATCTTTTTACTGTGATCCAAAAGCTTCTGGCAGAAGATGAACAAGCCTATGCTATCACCCTAGCCACAAGTGTGTACCTGTCTTGGCCTTTCAATTTCCTTGAGAGCCATACCCACTGGATATGATTATTACAACAAAGAGAAGAAAAGCTTCACCGCACTCTGGCATTTTCAGGAAGAAAAAAAATCCAGCTAATAGAAAGTGCTTGACAATGTTTGCTTTTGTCTTTTCCCTTGCATGTTCAGCTGAACTTAATCTATTGTTTGCAGTTAGACAAAAGGCAGGACAAATTACATGTTTGCCTACGCCTATTCAAAGGAAGAGAACAAAGGTTTCAGAATCAGCTATAGAAAATGGAGTTATTTTTCTCACTCTTTACAAATATTTAAGTTGTAAGCATTTGAGCTGCAGAAATAGCAAGCCTAGCTGAAACTGCCTTTTCCAAGAAACCTGAAAAGACTTTTTTTTTTAAAAAAAGACACTTCTTTTCGCTTGTCATGCAAATATTTACAAGAGCAGTTAAAAGAAAGAAATTTTAGTTTTGATTTTACAAGACATGGGTAATTTTAAGTGTTGCAGTTTTGTGTTTAGGTTCTTTTGATGAAAGAATGAAGAAAGCAGCCAAATCCACAAAAATCTTTCTTTTACTTAGAAAACATTTGTTTAATAATGATTCTGGTGTACTCCTGGTTCTAATAAATATCATGCTCCACAAATTTATATAATTCTAAATTAAATAAATGCTGTAATTTTATTGGAGATCTCTCATCAGAAGTTCAGATGCCTGCTGTATTTATCTCTGATTTTTTACTGTACCACCATGTTGCTTCTTGCAGCATGTCTTACGTAATTTATTCAGTCCAAAGGACACACATTTTACTGTAAAACATGGAGAAGTGAAAATTAATAAATTTCTTCCAGGAGAGGTTAGCCATTTAAAAAATGGTGTCATGTATTTTCTGCTGCAAAAATTTCCACTGTTTTGGAGGAGAGATTTTGGCAGTGGGTTGGGTGATAGCTAACTGTATCATGATATATCAGAATTTTGTGAGGTCAATGGAATGTTTTGGAAAAGGTGCACTTTGGTTAATTAAGTTTTTGTAAATATAACCTTTTCCCAACTTTAACATCTCTTATACCTGTACTGGTTTTGAAAAGGAGTTGTGGTGCAGCACTGTCTTTGTTAGTAAGACCACATTAATTGTTGCTATCCACCACTGTGCTTCTCTTCTTCTGGCTGCATGCCATTTTGAGGGAAAATGAAAATATTGACAGTTTTAGAATCAAGTAAAGGTCCATGTTCCTTCACAACTGAAAATCAGGCAGCTGCAGGCCAGAATTTCACTCCTACAGCTTTCTGTGGACTATCTGAGCAGGAAGGCAGCTACAGTATTAAGACAAAAATAAATGGCAGCTATCAGCTTTGAGCACTGGAGATACCAAATTATGATGTGTAAATAAGGCTACTCAATAGGGATTTGTTTCAATAATACAGGTAAACGAAGCTTGGAAATGGACTGGAAAAATCACTCTATTTTAAAATATAGTTGCTATGCTGTAATTGTCTCATTTGCCACCAACTAGGCGAATAAATCAATCATTTTGTTCATTTCATTATTATTTCATTATTAACCCTTCTATGTACTCCCATACAGTGTTATAGAAGCAGAAGAATACCGCTTCTCTAGACTGAGTGTTCAGTTTTATGTAGCCAAGGAGAAAATATCTATCTATTTAACAAAACCTACTACAGGAAAACAAGTCAGATTTCCTTCTGGAAAAATATTTAAAGGTAAGCAAATGAGATCTTGGTCTAGGGAATGCTATGAATATCTGAAAGTACGTATATCATTGCACAGGCATATGTGTTTGAGAGCAGTCAAGTCATCCCTGTGTTTCTGTAGCTATTTCCACAGCATATGGGTATGTGTGTATAGAGTCAAGACTCTTTAGCTTAGCATTTCTTAGATTTTTCTGTCTCTATTCTATCAGTTGATGAAATAAGTTATGCTATTAAGAAAGTACAAAATACATTTTCTTGATTTCCAAAAATATATTTCTGATCTGGCACTAGGGCTTCTCAGCAAGACTGCTATGGAAAAGTGTTCTTTGGTGACTGATCACAACAGCAGAAGGGCAAACAGGTCTTTAATATTTACACGATCAGCATTGAATAAAAACTCTCCTTGCAAATAGTCTGAAATTATCAAGTTGCTTTTCCAAACTAGTTGGGGAGTCTGAAATGGATTCTTTAAGTCTTAGTTCTGTAACATAAGCTGAATTTGTCACAGCAATATTGGGTAAATGCTATGCTCTTTTGAATGTCTTATTAACTACTTGTCCACTGCATTTTTAGAGAAAAAGTCTAAAAAATTAGCAGAGGTTTATTCATCCTGGAGAATACTTGATCTTCTGTAATGCATAAGATCCAAAAGCTAATGGTTACTTGCTGTGCATTCTTCATGAAGGTTGACAAGAGGTTAAACTGTCATAAAAATCCCTGCTCTGTACTGTTGGGGAGAAAAGATGATTAAGCTCAGAGGGACTGTGTTGCCTTCTCCTAGCAGCTGTCTGTACCCTGACCTGTCCATTTGCCCTTTGCTAAAATAAAAGTCTGATGCTTTCTGTACTTCTCTCTGTCTATGATAGCTAAATCTGTCCAAAATTTTGGAGTCAAAAGAAGGTTAATCTGGTAAAATGCCATTTTATTTACACCCCACTCATTGTTTGTATTTTGCCAAAATCTATTTAAGATCTTTGAATTTTTTTCTTTTTATGACATGACAGGTCCCATTCCTAAAATTTTTGTTTAGCATGTACATTTCAATTAAGGTGAATCTTAGTTATGATCAAAACATTTTTCCAAACTTCCCTCTACACAACATGCTAGTTTTTGTCATTTTATCTTTACCTTTTTATAACTACAGCAATAGTTAAAGTAAAGGTTAGCTAAATATATTTATCTCTATATAAAGGAGAGAAACAATAAGAAATTAAAGTGATAAACAATAAGGAGTTAAAGTAATAGACTACAGGAGCAAGAATCAGGGATTATTTGGCCAATCTTCTGGTTATATTCTATAAATACTGAATTTTTCCTTAATTTGGAAGGCAAGTGCTTTTA
>VZTN01012361.1:3988-18172 GCA_013400515.1 Erpornis zantholeuca
TTTTTTTTGGAGTGAGGGCGTTTCCTCCTCCGGTAGGAAGGAACCAGACATTATTAAGGGCAAAAATAACCTCAGCTGAAAGCAGTTGGCTGCAAATGATCCAGAAAACGCAATTCCTACACAATCCATCCTCCTGCTTCCCTGCACAGATGCTCTGGAAGTGTTTTTTTCCTTGGGTTTTTCCCACCTGCAGGGGTGGGAGGCCTTTGGGAGGAGGGCAGGGTGGTCCCGGAGCGGTGGCCCTGGAGAAGCGGAGCTGTCCAGCACCTCCAGCACCCTCAGCTCCTCAGGGCACGGCGGCTGCTCCGCGAGGGGACAGGAGAAACCCTGACCTCCGCGTTCCCCCAAGCAAACACTTCCCTGCTCCGCAGCTGCCTCCAGCACCGCTTTTGAAGCCTCCCCGTTCACGGAACTCGGAGGGCACCGCGCTCGCCTGACATCGCCCACAAATGTTCAGCACAAGCGGAGCTGGGCCGGCGGCAGCTCTGCTTTGAGAGACGCTCCTGGAAGGCTGCAGCCTTCAAAGGCGGCTCCCGAGCCCTGCCCTGTGATGCGCGGCCTTTGTTTTGCATAAATGTTTGTTTTAATGAGGTAGCTCAATGCAGATCGTCCAAATCAAAAACATGTGATGCACCCTAGGCAAGAGAAAGGCAATAACTACACAGATTTTTGAGGAGGGCTAGTCATACCACAGGCTACCATTATAACTGAAAAAACAACAAGAATTTTAATATAGCTGTCTGGCCAAATATATTAATTTAAATTGAATGGCTTTTTTCTGATATTATAGCTGTGAGGCACAATGTTCTACTGGCAGGCATCTTCAAAACCTTTTTTAGAAGATTTGCTTCAAATTATTTCTGTGCACCAGATCTTGATGGTATGTGCATTTGGGAGTCTGACCAAAGGGAAAAAAAAAGCTTTTGATTAAATCAATGACCTTTCCTGGAGGTTGAGTGAAGTGGAGATTGTAATACAAAGAGCTACCTCCTCCATGAGTGTTTTCTTCAAAACATTTACTCTGAGCTCTCCTCTGTTAAGTTTAAGTTTTAAACAAATGTTTGTATCCTTGTGCCAGCACCGAAATGTTCTTTCCCACCAGCAGATCCTTTAAAATAAATTTTACTCATTTCCATGATTATTTCCCCGAATAATTTGCTGACCACCAGTTTCCATTCTTTGCCAGAGAATCCTGTTGTGTTTCTCCAAAACCTGGTAAAACTGTTTTCCCTCAGCTAATTGCATCTCTTGGCAAACTAGAGACATTTTCCCACTTGCTTGGAGAAGAAAAGTGTGATCATTTCTTAATTATTTTCTGAACTGATTTCACTTGATAAGAAATAGCATCAACTTATCCTGCAAATATCTTTGCTCTTTGCTATGATTCCATGAAGCAAAGCTCTGGGAACCCAGTGAAACTGAGAATAACATGGAACTTCTTCCCAGTGGTTGATGCTTATGAAAGTTGAGTCTCACAAGGAGACCAACGCCTTGTAGGATATTAGGTTTCCTATTATTAGATTAGATTACAAATCCATCACAAATTTGACCAAGAGGTCCAATGACAGCTCCTGTGTGTGGAAAAACTTGGCTTTTGTGCTCACCTGGGTGGCTTCATTTTCACTCAGGCTGGGCCAACCCACAAACAGCCCTGACTCAGCTTGGAGTGGCCTCTTAGTATTTCTTCTGACACTCCCAGGTTCTCTGTAGCCCACGTTGTCTTCTAGAGCAAAAGAAATCTGAAGTGACTGGTTTAGGAAACACATTTCTGTTTGTTTTGGTTTTTGGGCGTTTTATTTGGCTTGAGGATGTTTGATATACCATAAATCAGAGGATCCTAGAATGGTTTGAATTGGAAAGGATCTTAAAAATCGTCTGGTTCCAGCTCCCTGCCATGGCAGGGACACCTTCCACTGTCCCAGGCTGCTCCAAGCCCCAGTGGCCAACCTGGCCTTGGGCACTGCCAGGGATCCAGGGGCAGCCACAGCTGCTCTGGGCACCCTGTGCCAGGGCCTGCCCTCCCTGCCAGGGAACAATTCCCACTTCCCAATCTCCCATCCAGCCCTGCCCTCCTTCAGCTTAAGGCCATTCTGTAATTACTAATTCCCTAAAGACTAATTCCTGTTTTCATATCCAGACATTTTCTGGTGAATTTGTGTACTTACCTGAATGTTTGTCTGAATTTCCAACTCTGCCATTGATGCCCAGACCTGGAGTGTTTGGAGGTTTTTCTTCTGACTTACATGCACTTGATAACTTGAAGTTCAGAGTTTTGGAGCACTCAGTGCTGTGGTTCAGCTGACAAGGTGGTGTTCAGTCAAAGGTTGGACTTGATCTTGCCGATTTTTTTCCCAGCCTTAATGATTCTTTGATTCCGTGTCCAAGACTGTATTGAATTTGAACATTTTCCAGAAAAAATGTTCTAATTTATAAGCCTGGCTCTTTTGAAACAGAGATGGATTTTTCTTTTATCCGTGCCCCCAGCTGTAATTTTCCCAGGGTTGGACCTGGAGAGGTGCTGGTGCCCCAGGACCTTGGGTGGGAGACCACTTTTCTGCTAGTCCTGCTACTCATTTTCTGGAAACCTGATGTATAATAATTAACATTTTATGAGCTTCCCATCTGCAGCTTTTGTTTCTTCCACTGATTCCTGCAGTTCCATCTATTTCTGCCTGCATTTGCCTACCAATCTCGGATTCGGGAAGTAGCCAAAGCACGTGCTTGACTTTGAGGATAAGCTTAAAATTCACCAAATGTAATGGGGTTTGAGCATGTGCTTAGAGCAAAATCGAAAATTAAATGTCCTTCCTGAATAAGGATGTTATCCTGAGTCAGCTCTGCATGCACTGCCTTAGAATAGAGCCTGGCTGTCCCTCGAGTGTGTCAGACACGCCGGATGCTCTCAGAAGTGGTTAATCTGATGAAAGAATTCATCTCCGAGTCATAAAGAAACCACAAGTTTCCTTCACTTTCAGTCTGCTGCTTTGATATCGTTGGTCAGCAGTTCTCCTCAAAAACCATCCCCCAGTGAAGTCCCATCCCATGATGATCTGTTTTATGCAGGCTGATTTACCCACTGCATAAAGATGTTTGTCACCCTGCCATATCCTTTGCATTTCCTTCCTTGGATTTTCTGAATATTTGGGGGAGGAGGCTAGCTCCATGTCTTGCCCAGGGAATCACCATGAGATTGAAACCTGAAATAACACGGTGATTAGAGCATGGATTTATGGGCATCATTTCCATAAGATACTTTAATGCACGAGATTAATCTGAATCTTATAGGTGTTCCAGTTTGAAAATGGCTGAGGAACTTAAATAAATTTTTTAAAAGTGCAGGAAAAAAGGCACCCCACGCAATAGGAAAATAAACCTGAGGGTGAAAATCCCTCCAATGAACGTTCACCTGTTAGGAGCTGAGCACACGAAAATCACCTTTGTAATTGCAGAGTCGATTGTTTTGAGTTTCTCTGTACAGTCTTTAAATCAATAACACAAATTACCACTTATGATTTTGGATATTCACGGTGCACACAAAGTTCTGTGGTTTGGTAAAGGAAGCTCCTAAAAAACAATCTCTTTTCCAACCTTACTTGAACTAACTTGTATCATCTTATTCATTATCCCCTGAAATTTATTTTTGAAGGACAATTTCTGGAATGACAGCTGAGTAACGTCAGCCTTGCTGTAACTCTTTTGCATTTTTTCATATTTCTACTGGAAGCTCAAGCCAGAAAAATACCCCAATTCTTGGCAGTGGGTGAGAACCACCGACTCTGATTTTTGACTCTGCAATTACATGGTTCTGTGTCAAATAATGCATTCCAAATTCTTTCCTGGTGGAGAGAGCTGTGTGCCTGGCAGTGTCTAGATGGAGTTGCTTGGATCCCCCTTGTGATGCTGGCAGATGCTTTGGTTCTGCACGTGCTTGGCTTGAACAAAGCCTGCACGAGCAGACCTTGGAGAGAAATGCACTCCTTTTTAACTTTATTCCTGTGTGCTGTTGATATTCCAATGGCAAACAAAGCTTCCCTGACCCCCAGACCTGGGGCTGCTGACGTGCAGGACCCGGGGCACATCTGGGATTGAAGGTTCTGGTTCAAGAAAGTGTCATATTGTAGTTTTGTCTTCGTAATTCCTTCTGTCCCACTTCTCCCAGGAGAATTCAGGAGCAAGGTTGAGCTGAGGAGGGAGGTACTGATGGTGAATCTTCAGCTGGCACTGCTGTGTTGGAAGTTCAGGGATGGAGATGATCCCAATGCTGTGCCTGAGCATGTCCTGGGCTGCTGTGGGCAAAGGACTGGGGGTTCCTTCCTTGAAAATTTTGGGAATCATCCTCTTTCCTTGCTCTGCTTTCACAGGTGCCCTGAAAACCGAATGTTGAAACCACTTGAAAATCCCAGCTCAAGGGAATGCCTGGTGTTTTCAAAGCCTGCTGTTGTTTTTGTTCAGGCCAACATGACACAGCAAGTTTGTCCTGAGCTAACAAACATCTTCAGCTGTCCCCAAAACCACATTCTTTGGCAAAATAACTGCATTGCCCATAAATCAATAGGGTTTCACTGAGCTGTGGTGGAAGGGATGTGTATGGTGAGAAGTCTTGGAAAGTCTGTGTCTTAGAGTGACTTTATGATATATCCTCTATCGCCTACTCTATGCCCAGAAAATGAATCTTGTGCCTCTCTTTGTCTTTAAACTGAGCCTGAGAGGGGAGAAAATGAAAAAAAAAAACATCCAGAAGAACTTTTTCAAGCAGTTTTGTGCTTCAAAGTCACTACTCCTGTTCTGTTGTTCATCTGCTGTGAACAGTAATAGCTGCAACAGCAAAAAGCAGGAGGAAGCACCTTCCTTGCTTTTCCAACCAGCTCTCAGCTCTGTTTCTTTGAAAAAAACAGAGTTTTTCTGAAACTTTAGTTTCTTTTTCTTCTCTTCTAAACTTGTTCAAAGCACCGAAACATCAAACCCTCACTGGGGGACCTTCCACCAGCCTGTAGGGGTGTCCCCCCCACACTGACCCTGCTCTGCAGAAGAGAAAGACCACACCCAGAAAAACCTTAAAATTCTTCCAAGTTTCTCTCCACAACAGAAGATTTTATTATTTAACATTATTATTCTTTTCTTTTGTATTTGTTAAATAAATAGGTTTATTTTCCTCTTCACTTTCCTCCAAAAAAAAATTTCTTTTCCCGAACCTAATGAGAAAGAAGTAACTACAACCTGCTTTCTATCAAAAGATATTTGATAGAAATAGCAAAATTTCTATCAAAATTTGTCTCCAAATTTGTCTCCAACCGAGACAGTCTGGAACCTTGGAGGGGAAGGAGCTCTGTGTTTGAGTGCTTGGGTGTTAAACTTCCTGGCCACCCAGGACATACAAACCAGTGGCTTCCATCATTTGTGCCTGTGGGTTGTGAAGGATCATACCTAGGCTTGGTTAGAGCTACAATGAAACATCTCATAAGTGAAAATTAAAAAAAATAACATCTCAATCCTGCAAAACCACATCCATAAATTCGTTCTTTATTTTTTAGGTAGTCTTATGTAGAACTTAGTGAGAACGAAGCATTCAGCTGTGTAAAGATAAGACAGCTGTGAGTCTTTGCAGGACTGGAGTTCACGTCTGTGTTGTTATATTCGCACCCAAAATGACATCATTAAAAAGAAATCCAGTGCTTACAGTCACCAAGTGACACATCACAGGTACCAGTAGTGTCCTTTGTCGAACCTAGGAACTGAAAAGCTATGAAATATTAACACTTAGCTAAAACATAAATCGTCTAAGGAAAATTTTTCTATTTTTCCTTTTTTTTTTTTTTTTTTTTGACAGTGGCATGAATAACATTTTTTCTGCCCTCCCATCACAACCTTTTTGCCACTTACAAACCAAAATTATTTGCTTTGGAAGGGACCTTAAAGATCATCTCATCCCCCCCCTGCCATGGCAGGGACCCCTTCCACTGTCCCAGGCTGCTCCAAGCCCCAATGGCCAACCTGGCCTTGGGCACTGCCAGGGATCCAGGGGCAGCCACAGCTGCTCTGGGCACCCTGTGCCAGGGCCTGCCCTCCCTGCCAGGGAACAATTCCCACTTCCCAATCTCCCAGCCAGCCCTGCCCTCTGGCACTGGGAAGCCATTCCCTGCCTCCTGGCCCTGCAGCCCTTGGCAATTGTCTCTCTCCATGCTCCCTGTGGGCTCCTTCAGGCCCTGCAAGGCCACACTGAGCTCAGCCCAGAGCTTCTCCTCTCCAGGCTCAACAATCACATCTCTCCCAGCCTTTCCTCATGTGTTGGTTGTTAAAATAGAATTATGTGTGGGATGCTGGTTAGAACTTCATGGGGGAAAAGAGGATCACTCCTCCATCAGGGCACACACTCAGTGTAGGATCAGATGTTACTGGAGGGACAGTCTGGGCCAGGCTTTCCTCGAGGAGATCCTGTCCAGATTTCCACTGCTCCTTTTGGGGAAATGCAGTTGGAATTTGGATCCAAATGTTTTAACCAGGAGTCTCTTCTGTCACCACCCTGCATTGTGAGAAATTGTGGACTAATTCCAGAGTGAGTAAAATCCAGTGAGTTGAAGTCAGATCCAGACAATACAATTTAAAAATCCACCTTTCAGCTGAAAAGAGAGATGAAGATGCAGACACACCATGCAGGTGACTGCCATGAAAAGTTTGGCATCTTTTAGGGTCAGGCCCAGAACACAGATCCTGTCAGAATAAGTGCCTCATTCCATGGAATAATTCTGCATACAGAATTTAATTCCTGTTCTGCTGGATCCCACCTAACTGTGAGTGGTTGTTGGGAAAGTCACAGGCCACCAAGGTAATTCAACACACATGTTGTAGCAAGTTCTTCACACATGGCTGGCAAGCCTCTGACAGTAGGAGAAGGCTTTAGGGATTCTGTCCTGAGCCTTAAATCGTGCATTAAATCCTATCAGTTGTTGGTTCCCTCCCCATTTCCACTTCTGCTCATTTTGTGTTATTGGGCAGTACTTTTTGTGCTTTGTAACACGATCAGCTTAGAGCTCTCTGAAACTCAGAATTTCCAGTTTGCAGAAAACTCTGATAATGCAGCATTTTGTTGAATTCTCAGTGGGTTGAAACTTCAATCCCATTGGAGCAAAAGCAGTTTGGCCATTCATGTTGGTGGAAGCAGGACACTGTCTTCATTTATATATATTTATTCCTTAATACTATATTCTTATTCTATATTTATTTCTTAAAACACTCTGTGACTTACAAAGTGCTTTAGATATGGGTAAAAATGTTGATGATCATGACAAATCCCAGCTCTGTAAATGCTCTGAGTTAGATTTAACTTGGCAGTTAACTATATCCAGCTTTTTTTTTTCTAAATGCCCACAGTTTTTATCCATTAAAGTAAATGAGTAGTCCCCAGGAGAAAATACTTTGTTTTACCATTGCCAAGTCCTTTGATTTCACTGTAGTACTTTAAAGATAATAATCTCATTTTCTTGAGAATGCTATTGGAAATGTCCTTCTCTAGACGTACTGGGGTTTGGAAATATGGAAATCAGATCAGGTAGTACTTAACATGGAATTTCCTCTGTGTTTGGAATAGTTGGTATTTGACATCAGGCCTTACAGACACAAGGTGATCAATATTTTTAATTGAATTTTGTAACTATTATAAAACCCTGTAGCTAAGCAGTGTTAGTTAATGGTGATTTTTTAACTTTTTTTTCCCTCAGAAGGCATATGGTATCAGTGGGTCTTAGAGAGGCACAGGAATATCAGACAGTTACAGAAATGTGTGAATTTTATCCTTTTTGAACCACACAGCCTGGTCTTGGGAGTATTCCTAGAAGATGTAACATCACACTTCCCAAATGCTTAATTTCTAAGATTTTTTTTTGAATTCTTATGGCAAAACAGAGAATTCCCCTTTGGTGGAGGGCAGCTGTCTAAGTGGAAATAGGCTGGTTGACACTGAGGAAAAAGATGGATGGGAGATCCCTTTTTTGCTGCTTTTCAAATACTGAACTGCACCTGAGTTCATAATTAGCATAAATGTGTTTTTCACAGTCCTGAGGGTTTCTGTTTGTGTCTGCTGGAGTGGGGATGGGGTTACCCCTGAGTGTGGGCATGCACCTCACGGTGCCCAAAGGGTGGCAGAGGGCAGTGTTTACGAAAGATCTGGGTTAGCCCTGGTCTTTGGGGGTCACTGAGTTTCAAACACAGATATTCCACATCTGTTCCTTGTTCACAGCTGCAAACAAAGAAGAACAATATCGAGAGGGTCCCAACCAGCAGAGTGTGAGAGATGCTTTAATAGCTTCCACTCTTGATGAAAATCTTAGAGCAGCCTTGCTAATATGGGGTAGAAATTCAATATTCCAGACATCTTTGCTGTGTGCAGTGGCCATCCCTCCAAGGATGGGAGGACTTTGAAGGACACTGTCCGATGACCACTTCAAACTATTATGTAGCTCAGTTAAAATTACCCAAAACTTTTGGAAGAAAGTGAGGAAAAATGTTAGCCTTTGCCCTCATGGTTGCTTCTTTTTTCCTTGCAGAGAAATTGCTTTCTTGAAGTGTTTTGGTTTGGTGTTTTGTCTTATTTTGGAGTTTTTTTGAGTGTCCTGTGTTACCATTGTCACATAACCAGCTTTAAATGAGCATCAAGCATAAACCAAATAGGTTTTCATATCAGTGGCAGCTTTGAGCTGAAAGTTTAAGTGCACTTTAATTCATCAGTTAATTAATCAATGCACACAGCACCCCTTTGGCAGTTGGTGGTACAGCTGTTGGTATTTCAGAGGTGGGAAATTAAGGAAGAAAGGAAGGAATGTTTAGGTGAGACTCACCTCACATAAGCAGAGCAGTCAAAAAATTGGGAACAGCAGAGGTTCCCTTTGCAGGTAATGGAGAGAGAGAAACACTTTAAAGGTGAAATTCATCTCATCTTTTTCAAGTAAGAGTTGTGAGTGAGATTGAACAGAATTATGAATGTGGTTGTGTTGAGAATTGCAGAAAACTCGAAGAACTGGAGTAGTTCTGACAGCTACATTTAAAATCCTTGGAGTCTGCTGAAGTGAATTCCACTTTGGCAGACAGGGATTCAGTTCAGCACTTCCCTGTTATGAAGGGCATGCACTGACTGTTAAAAATAATTCCTGTGTCATCTAAACAGAGCTTCTGTTTCATTTCCCAATTCTGTGGTGTTTGTCCTATGTAGAGACTATAGCTGGTCCCTAGAAAAGGTGGGCAAACAGTGGTGTAGCCACCAAAAATATGTCAGCTGGTAAAATCTTAACTGGCTTGGGTCACAGATAAGAGTTGGTAAATGAAGTACTTTGATTTTCACTTCGAAAACTTCCAATGTTTCTTTTCTGTAAAGCTTTTTCCAATGGGAAAACAACACATTCTTGACTGCTATTAATCCATGAAGTAATGTTAAATAAAAAAGGTGTCCCCAAATCAGGTTGTCTCCCAAGTTTTCGGCTTTGCCAGCGAGTGAATTCATTTTGAGAGGAAGAAAGGTGGGAATGGGGGATGAAGGGATGAAGTAATGAAGGGATTAATTGTCCAAATGGTTTGGAGCAGCTGAAAAGAAGCAAAAGTGGGAATGAACTTGGGACAACCAGCCCTGAGTGCAGAACTGATGGTGGGTGCCAGGGCAGCAGGAAAAAATCCTTTATCTGCCTCTGTTAAAAGTATTCTCTTCACTGAAAGGCGTCAGTGCTGACTTGGGGAAGAGCTGCTCACTGCCTGGTGCTGGAGGATGCTCCTTTCCAGGGGCAGGGAGCACCATCTAGTGACCACAGGGCTGCCCACAGGGCAGGGAACAGGGAAAGGCATGGGGACACTTCCCTGCTCCTCCTCTGTGCTGCAAGGCCTGGCAGGGAGGGAATTGAGAGGCACGAAAGCTTGGAAGCAGTGCTGGAGGAAAGGATGCACTTTGTGGGATGCAAGTTGTGTTGTCCCTGTGGTCAGGTAGTGGTAATTATTTTAATTAGGTGGCTTTATGGGTTGCTGGCTTCTATGTGGTATTTGGATTTTGGGGAAAGCAGGAGCCTAAATCCCCTCACTGTGCCTTCCTCCTGGAGCTGACCTCCACATTTCCAGCCAAAGGTCAGTGGGTGTGAGCCCAGCCCAGAACTGGATCCTGCTTTTCCCAGGATGGAGTTTGTCTGTGCCCTCAGACCTAGTTCTGCACCAGAGCTACTCAGGCATGGAAGGAAGAGGTCCCTGCAGCAGCCCCAAAGGCACAACAGTCCTGGGGTCTAGGGAGCAGAGCCCCTCATCCCTGAGCTGCTGATCCTGCAGCCCCTCGGGAATTCCGTTCTCTCCTGAGCACCTCTGTTTGTGCCACTGCTGAAGACATCATTGTGAGACCTTTCTCTGTGGTGAGGGCAGATTTTACCCCTCTGTGATCAGATTTACTGATATTTTCTTCAGTGCCAGTGGAAAACTGGGAATTAAAGGGAGACAGTACAGGTGAAGGGCTTGGTAAGAGTGTACTTGACCCTCATACCAAACTGGGCATGGACAAACTGATGCTGGGAGCTGCATTTAAGCAAAATGATGAATATTTTTGAGAGGATTGATGCCTTTATGAGTGTGTCTTCTTGTCCCATGAAGCAGCACAAATTTGCTTGGGTTTCTTTAAATCTGCTTCCAAAAAGTGCAAAATCTTTTATTGTGCTCCAGTTTTTCTGATTTGTAGCCTGGTTCTACCTAGAGGAGAATGTCCTTTTTACCTGGAAGGTTGGCAAGAAGAACAAAACTCACTTCTTTTCTCTGTGGTCTCTTCTTTAATAGCCACACCTGCAGATACAAAGGTGACTGTGTTTCCAGTTTGCCAGTTATTTACCCAGAGATTTTTGTACAGTTCAAGGGATGAAGGTCACATTATTACCATCACAGAGTGTGTCTCTAACCTCTTGGTCAGCCCAGAGCAGAGTTCTTGGTTTACCTCCCAGACAGCAAGAAGGATTACACATCTATTTACATAGGGAATATTGCAATGTATTTCCTACATATTTCATAGAATCATGGAATGGTTTGGGTTGGAAGGGATCTTAAAGATCTTCTAATTCCAACCCCCCTGCCATGGCAGGGTCACCTTCCACTGTCCCAGGCTGCTCCAGGCCCCAATGGCCAACCTGGCCTTGGGCACTGCCAGGGATCCAGGGGCAGCCACAGCTGCTCTGGGCACCCTGTGCCAGGGCCTGCCCTCCCTGCCAGGGAACAATTCCCACTTCCAAATCTCCCATCTAAACCTACTCTCACTTTGAAACCATTCCCCCTTGCCCTGTCACTCCCTCTCACCTGAATACATGTAAAACACATTTTAGGTGTTTAGGTGAGTGTGTATATACTGAGCATATTTCTAGTACATCCTAGAAAGGATGCAGCAAGGAAAACAACTTTTTTTTCTAATTTGGAATTTAATCTTCTTCATTTAGGACTCAGTCCAATCACTTCTTTTGCGTGGTCAGACCAAATCTTCGGGTCTGTCCAGGGCCCTGTTAGTTTAAGCAGGCTTAGATCAGGTCGGAGCAGATCCTTCATCTCCAGTTCAGAAAGATCTTCTCTAAAGAGGGAACTCTTGAGTCCTAAAGGTAGAAAGCACTTCAAGCAGAGTTTAAGGTGTTCAGGAAAGAGCTGAAACACAGCTGTAACTCCAAAGCCTGTGCAACCCCCCTGCTTTGATCAAGACACTTAAGCACATGTTCAGTGTTAACACATGCTGGGGAATGTTGCTGCTCCGTAGTTTCCAGATGCAGGCTGGAGGTAGGAGAATATTCCAGCAGAAAGAACCCAGGACAAATTTGGGTGACAAGCTTTTGAGAGAGAAATTAGAGGGGAGGATTAGGTGGCTTGTGTGGATTTTTAGTATTTTTTATTCTGTTTGTTGAGCAAGTTTTTCAAACTCGCAGAGCGTTATTTCAGACAATAACAGAGTTGCCTAACATAACAAAGGTTTCTTTTTAACCTTAAAAAACATCAAAAAAGAGAAAAATAGTAGGAGTGTTTGTACTCTTTTTCTTTTGCAACTGGATGATGGTGATTTGATAACCCAATATTTTCCTTGCCTCACAATACCAAGGCTCTGCTTGCAATTTGATCAGCATCAGCATAAGTGCTCAGAAATCTGCCTGTGGGTATTAGTTTGAAAGTCAAATAAACTTCACTGGATTCTTGAGCACAGAATGTGTGCCAGTTTAAAATGGCAAAATCCTTACTGGGCTGTGGGCTCTGTAAAACTTATATAATAATAATAGAGCTCAGCAGTGCCTTATACTTCCAAAATCCCTGTGTAAACCAAGAGGAGGTTTGTGTATATGGAGGTGGGATGGAGAAGAATCATTACTAAAACCTGCTTGTGAATGAATTTGTTAGATCCTCTCCACTGGGGAGCTGGAGCTGATACTTGCAACCTCTCGATATATTGGAGGAAAAACCAAAATATCAGGGGCTTAACTGGAGTGGAAGTCACCCAACTGAAACATTATACAATGCTTTGAAATTTCAAGAGAAAGGTTCTAATCTTTTGGCTGTCTTGCTCATTGTTTGGAGATGAAAAGGGAGGAAATCAACATCCCCATGAAATACAATTACTATAAATTGCTTTCTTTTCATACTGTTCATAATGAAAATAGTAAAGTTACCTACTCTGCAGGAGCACTGTAATTTGGTGGATGTAGACTGCAAGAGCACACTCAGCAGTGCAACACTGCATTTCTGTATGAACCAATTAATGGAGAATATAAAATATTGTATGGCAGTGCTGACTCCAGATTGCTCTGAAGTGACCAAAAGTCATCTTTACAATGGAAGAAACCAGAGTGCCATAAAATGAATTCTAAAATCTCCCTGATCTTCTTCAGGGAGTTGATCCAAAAGATTTGATTTGATGATCTTGGAGCTCTTTCCCACCTTAGTGATTCTGTTTGTCACTGTGATGCCTTAGGTTTGAACTTTTCTCTGTTCCCAGCCCTGCCCTGCCCAGGGTCACTCTGCAGTTCCCTGGAGCTCGTTCAGTGCTGTTCTCTCATGCTCACACACACACAACAAAGCCTCTCCAGCTCTCCAAGGACACCCAGACCCTCCTAGGCCCAACAACTGCAAACCACAATCTTGGGGACAGGGGGGCAAGCTTGGGCAAATTCCATCCTTGCCTGGCTTCTGCTTGGGGAATTGATGCTGAGATCCAAGTGGGAAGAACTCGGGAGCTGTCCTTGTCCATGTTGGGATGCACTGAGGCAGGAGCCTCTGGAGCCCAGAGTGTACCTCTGAAGGCCTTTCCAATCAATCCCTCCTTGATTCCTTTATTCCTGTCTGGGCTCTGTTTCTAGGGGGCCATTTAAGACTTCAACTGTTGCATCCAGGGATTCCCAGCTCTGTGGTGCCCCTGGGACACCTGGAAATGAGAATTTCCTGGGACCTGGTGAGTGGCTGAGCCATTCCCATGAGAGGAGAGGGTGGATGAGCCTTTTCTCTGCCCTGCTTTGGGGGAAATGGAGCAGCATCTGCAGGACAAGTGACTGAGGGACTTTGTGTGCACCTCTGGAAAAGTGTATTTCACTTTATTTTTGGGTCAAGATAGGAGAGGGAAAGTGAACTGGGACTCTCTGCTATCCTTGTGAGGAAAACCTGCGTGTTGAATGCCAGCAGTCATCACCAGCTACAGAACAAAGCTCCCATTTCCTTTTCTTTTTTCCTGAGGAGCAGGAGAAGGCAGCATTGGGAGAGGGTGAGGTCATCTGCTTCCACTAAATAATGCTGCAAGGAGCCATTCACTATTTCTTGTTCTTTTTTATTGTACCAGAGTCCCTGGTCAGAGGGCAGGACCTTAGTACAGCTGGAATTATCTTCCAGGCAACCTGTCCATGGCTGGGTGTTGTCACAGGGAGCAGTGGGAAACTGGAACCCTGTTAGAGCAGGAGCAGCTTTTTAAAATTGGTTTTTAAAAAAATAAATAAATTCTGACGTGGTCTTATTTTTCCTTCCATTTTTAAGGGTTCTATTTTCAAGCTTTGCTCTTCAGGCTGAAGGCTCAGAATCTCTTGGCACCAGGAATTTTATCTTTTATGAAAATATAGAACATTGTGAGGCTCTCGAGCATGAAAGGGTTGTGCCAGCCCTGGATCCTGAGTGGAATACCCTGGCTGGCACTGTGGAAGCACTTTGCCTTTCTTATATATATATATA
>VZTN01012361.1:18181-72810 GCA_013400515.1 Erpornis zantholeuca
TTTTTTTATATTTTTTTTTTTTTTTTTTTTTTTTTTTTTTTTTTTTAAAGTTCAGCTCTCTTATACAAAGGCCTGGGACAGGGACAGTGTTTTGTTTGCACAGCTGGGAATTCTGGGGTGCCCCATGACTGCCAAATGCTCCAAAAGGACAAATAAAAATACAACACTGAATAAAAAATGGCCATTACACTCTGACCAGGAAGGGAATCACCAGCGAAACCATCTCATTTCCATGCATGGATAGAGCTGTGAATTAAGGGAAGAACATGGAAGGTTTAAGACTGTTTATGGCATTCAGGCATCTGCTTTTGAAGTATTAATGTCTTTTTGTGACTTCCTCAGTAGAGAAAGAGACATCAAAAAGAAATTATTGTCTCCAACCTATGTGCTTCTTCTCTAAGGGAAAAAAAGTGCTAAATCAGATAGGCTGGAAAGTGGCAATAGCTCAGGAATGCAGGAATGAGGTTAATGGACAAATATAGACATGGTGTAAGCAGGGCCAGACTTCATTAACATATTTGGAGTTACACCCATTTATACCCAGCCTGGCTTTGGCCCTGGATCAGCAATTCCCCAGTGAACAGCCTGCATCAAACCACTGCTGAATTTGGCCCATTTCATCTGACATCTGCATCCTGCCTCGAAGTGGCCTGTCACACTTACTGCACATCAGATCACACCTGCCCAGGCGGACACGGCCCATTGACTTTTTTGTTTAAAAAAAAAAACAAAAACAAAAAAAAAACCCCAAAAAAACCCCCCACAACAACAAAAAATTTCAAAAATTTAGTCACATATCATCAAGAAAAACAACATTGTTTTAGGACTCTTATCTCTTCACTCCCAAATATCCTGTTTCTTCGAGCTGCGGTGGCCAGGACCAATAGAAACCTCTTCCTGCCATTGGCTGACTTCATTTCCCAGAGTTAGCACAATCTCATCCGCTCTAAACAACCTCATCAAAACTTCTTTCTGGTCAGAGCGAAGCAATAATTATTATTAGCAATTATTAGCGATCAATAATCTTGATCACATTATGGCAAGCACTATTAAGGTAAGGAGGGGGGGTACCTTCTTTTGTTGGAATTTTTTTTTTTTCACTGGCGTGGTCTTTGGTTTCCTTTATCAACCTAGATAAGTTAGAATTGGGCAACACCCCCACTGCCACAATAGAGGACAACAAGATTTCCTTTGTACTGCCTAGTAAATTTCCTTTTTCCTACTCCAACCATCCGCAAGGCTTAAAAACTTCAAACTCGGAAAAAAAAAAATTGGGTTTTTTAAATTCACTGTTCAGTGGCGTGGATTGCATAGGCGAAGCCCTTTTGTGAGAGCTTCTGCAATTTCTTGTAGGTATCCCTCGGAGAGCTTGGATGTGTTTGTGGACTCGCCATGAGGGGAGAGGGTGTGCACTGGAAGGAGAAACCGCGCTCCTAAAGAGCACTAAACTTCTGGATGCTTTGAAATGTTCTCTCTTGCGGATGGGCACACAAATTTTAGCGAGCGGGCAAGGAGAGGCACCAGCTCTCAATCCTCTCTCTCGTGCAGGTGTTAATTATGTGCTTTTCTAGAAACTGTTTAAGCTTAAACTCGGGACCTTTCTGAAGGTTATTTCAATGGTGGCGGGAAGATCTCACAGGCGTGTTCTTTTTTTTTGTTTTAATTTTCTGGACAATAAAAACCTCTTCTTGGTGCATAACTTGATTTCAGTGCATGGTCTGTTGGTTTTGGGGTGGGTTTTTTTTTTTCTGAGAATGGCTTTGCTGATTTTTTTTGTGTCGTGTCACTTAGAAAGTGGAATAAATCTGTCTGTCTGTCTAGTTTTTGTTTCTCTGGACAGCAGTTACCAATAGGGCAGTAGCTGTAATTAATTGCAAAATGTAACAGTAATTAAGAGCTTTGTGATAGTGAAACTAATTTTACATAAAGAGCACGGGCAGGGAGGGCTCTGCGGTGTTGTATTATCAGCTTTGGGATCAAGGTATTACCAGATTCAGGACTAAGGTATTTGTTTTCTTCATGGCATTGTCTGTTTCTGTATTTTTCTAATTATGCCAGCGATTTAATGAGGGATATTGGATAGCCTGGCCATTGGATAAGTAGGGCTGCAGTTGGATTTTTCAGTAAATTCTGCTCCAGTGTTTACATTTTAGAGATCATTTGATGCTTTTTGTTACGGTTTTGGGAATGTGACAGTCTTGCACTAGGGAAATGTGATTAAAAAGTCTAATGAACCTTTTATTTTTGTAATCACTGATGTTTTCACGGGGCTATCAATAGACACAGATCTGACTCTCCTCTGCATTGCTGGCCAGAATCTATTAAATGCTAAGTAGCTCCTGAAACTGAATTCTCTTTGGTTTTGCCATGCATTTCAGAGCACACAGGACATGACAGGCACTTTATGAAAATCTTGAGGTTCAGGGAGTCAGGTTTTGGCTAAAAGGAGGGCTCTGTACTGAGGTTTTAATGCTGGGTTTGCTCCTGTTAATCAGAATATTGATGTGAAATCTATTTTCAAAAATAATGGCGCCACAAGAGTGGCTGCTCTTCGCATTTTTGGTAATTCCTATTATTTATTTCCTTTATGTTTTGTATTGGCTGAATTTTAATAGGATGGAAGATTGTTACATGCTGTCTCGTTGTTATTTAACCTCCACCTTACACTCAGGGACCTGTTTTATACAGCCTGGTAATGCAATGTACTCAGCAAAGTGGAAAAATGTACAATTCTCTCTCCTCATCTGGAGTATGAACCTTGCAGGAGGTCTCAGGAAACCCAGAATGTTGAGGATTTTGCTGCCCAGGGTGCTGGGAAGGCTTTACATGCTGTAGCAAGGATTTTATTTATGCAAGTGCAAAATGTGAAATGACTGGAGAGAAATGACAGGTGCTTTGTACTCGAGGTGCAGGAAATGTGCTCTGACATGAGGCTGAGACAATCCAAAGATTTTCAATTCCTCTTCTATAGGGAGTGTGTAAAGAAGTCTTTTAACTGCAGGGTTTCTTAAACAAAGAAATTCAGTTTGAAGGCCAGGCAGGTGTTTGTTTAGCTCTTGCTAAACAGATGTATATGTATTTAACATAATGGCTTGTGTTGTGGCTGAGGAGGGTGCAGAGCCTTACCAGGCATCTCTGGGAATTCACTCTGTTCTTCAGGGAAGCTGCAGCGTCATTGAATTTCAGAATTAGGATGTGCATGGTTCTGTGTTTGTTCATAACTGGGCAGAGGTTTCTCGGAACTGCCCCAGTGCAAAGGTGACCTTGCAGTCAGGGTGTCTGATTCACCCTTCCCCTCTCAGCAGCCTGCAGATGGACTCGTGGCACTGGGGTGGGGTGGAACCGGGCTGGTTTCACTGCTGCCGGGGAAGGCAAGCCCTGCTGCGAGTTTTTGGGTGCTGGGTTTGGTGTCCTGAGCGTGGTTTTCTCAGGGGATCACTCTCCCCTCATGCCTTGCCCTCCTTCTGCTGCCCCCTGTTCCTTTCTCCCCCAGAAGGGGAAAGCACCGCAGTGGAGGTTTCTGCTGAGGAGGAGGAGGAGGCAGCAGTGCCTTGTCCCCAGTCCCTTATCCCCAGGCATGGATGGATAATATTAACCCAGACTTCCCCACTGGACTATCCTTGCCCAGGCCACAGATCTCTCCCTTGGATGGGGAGCAGGGATGTCTGCAGGGCAGCACAAGAAACTGGGGAGAGGAGAGTGGTGCAAGAAGGTGCCTCCCCAGCCAGGATTTCGGGTTGATATTTTATACTCCAGTACTTGGTGCACACTCAGCTGAACTCCCCGTTATGTTTTTTGGCATTTTTGAAGGATAAAATGTGGTTTTTCGAGTGGAAAAAGTCTCCTAAGAATGGAGGTTTCAGAGCTGACAGGTTTCCCTCTGGCTCAGGTGGTATCTGACAGCTCTGCAGTGGCAAAGAAGTGCAGAGCACTGAAGCTCGACACTATCAATTAAATACAATTATTTTTACTTATTAATCACACTAATTAATGTAGATACAATTATAGAACATAATCTGAATTAGGCATCAGTCTTTTTTGTGTGCTTTGCTTGTTTTTTTTAATAGAATAGAGCAAAAGTTATTTAAGCTTTACCTTGGGATGAAGTAAAAATACTCATCCTGGGGGTCATTTTGGTGGTTTTTCCCATTATCCATCCCATAATGGAGGAAAGAACATTAAATAGAAAAGAATAACCAGAATTCTAATTCCTTGCCATGTTCAAGCCTTGCTATGTTTCTCTCTTTGCCTGCCAGTCCCATTGTGCTTATTCTCAGAAAAACTTTTCATTAGGTTGACTTTATAATGATTTATTGGTTATACTTGTGGACATTTCGTTTAAGTTACACCTAAATATGCTCACATCCACTCTTTATTATTATTTTCTAAAGTGATGCTCATATGTAATCTACAATTTCTGTGAGGAAAGGACAGGAGGATCTTTGTGTATTTGATAAAGGACAGGAGAATCTTTGTGGTTTCTGAGGCTTGAGGGTGTGGATGCACTGATTAAAGCAGAATATAGGGGCAAGATTAATTTTTATTTTTTTTTTTTTAGGAATCTTATTCTGTGCTTGTCTCTCTAGCATTACTTTTCTCTCACTTTCTTTTAGAACTCTGTAGTCCCTCAAATGCTTCTGAAAGCTGGAGACAGTTAAGAAATAAATCTGTTCCTGGCATATGGAAATGTTTAAAGCTTTGTTTAGAGGACTCCATCTGCACTGAGTCCAGCAGAGCTGATACAGTAATTTGCACTTTTGTTCCTTGCATTAGAACAATTATAAAGATTTTTTTTTTTTCCCCTCATCTCAGTTAGCAGATGATCCAATTTACTGATCACATATTTAACTGTGAGCCTGTAAATGCTTCCATTGGCTGTGGGGATGTTGCACATTGAAAGCTGAGCACACACCTGAGTGCTCTGGTGAACCTGGGGCAACAACAGCAACAGAGCCTTGAAGCACTTCCCCTGATCCTCCACTCCTCAATCCAAACTTCCCACCAATTTCGTGAAGGTCGTGATCCAATAAAGGCTGTAGAATCAGAGCTGTAATTATTTCCAGGTAAAGCAGCATCTCTGACTCAAATTCAAATGTGCAATTTCAAGGCAGAAATGAGCAGGAGTTATTTTGAGGCATTTTGGCATTTTTGTGTTTCTTTCGCTGTTAATCAGCAGTCATTTAACTCAGTTTGGTTTGTGTCTTCATATGCCAAAACGAAGTGAAATATAAGGATTTTGCTTTCTAGCATTGAGTCCCCAGGCAAGGAACAACAGCTGGAAAATGCATATGTTTCACTGGCTGAGTTTGTTGGTTTGTTTGCTTTTCCTGAACAAGAACTGCATTATTCCTTAACAAAATGTTTTTCAGCAAGCTCCCCGTGTTACAAAAGGCCTTTCAGAAATAATGTTGAAAGAAACAAGTGCTCTTGGAGAATGACTTGCTGAAAGATAAACACAGAAGTAGTTTTGCAAAATATGAATGCCCAAAAAAGATATTTATTTTCCAAGTGTCGCTTTATAATTCAGTAAGAATATATAATGCTGTTTACTCAGGAAGAAGTAGCCTTTTATAATGCAAGTTTCTAAATCAAACCAAGAGAATTACTTAGAAAATCAGAAAAGGAAAAAAAAATTATTTTGTATCTTTTGTATTATGAATTTTAGCAGAATTAGGGTGATACAGTCGAAAATATCAGTGCCAAACCTTGTCAGGGTAACAAGTTCATTGTCTGCAATGTGACTTTTAGCAGATCCATCTTTGAAAAATTAATTTCTTTGGATAGATAATTATACAGCCACCCTGCTGTTTTTAATATCTATTTTTGTATTACAGAAGAGATTTTTTGCATTGAAAACATCGGCAAAGATAGGAAAACTTTGAAGCATTTACGTGAAAAAGGCATCAGTCCTTATTTTAAAGAATAGATGTGTGTTTGTGGTTGGAGAGGTTGTTTTAAATGTTGTAACCAAGCCTTCCTGAGACTGCATAATGCTGTGTCTCTCAGTTTATTTCTGCTCCCTCAGAAGGACTTTATAATCCTGTAAATATTTCCTAATGATGAACAGAGGGGGAAGTTTTAGGAAACCTAAAGAGATTTGGGTAGCAAATGTTACCTTTCTCCTTGAAATGCATCCTTAGGCACTGGGTTAGCAGTTTTTACTACACCCAGAGGAATGTGAGACATTTCTTTCAGGAAGAGGTTATTAGTGGTTAATAAATAATATTCATGATGGTTTTTAGTAATAACTATGTGTGAACCAGTGATTACCACTTCTGGTAATTACCACTATCAAATTTGTTTCGAAGTAAAATGAATAAATTGACAATTACTGTCATAAAAATGTCATTGAACATTAAAAATAAAAAATAATAAGAAGAGTAATAGTGGGGTTTTTTAAGGGTTAGACTGAGGGACTCAGAGCAGAGCAGGGAAATGGTCTTTTGGGAATACTGAGTGGAAGGAATGCCTAGGATGTGATGTGTTCCCCTTGCAGTGTCTTGTCTTTATTTGGAGTGTGTGTCTCCAGCGAGGGCTGGGAAGTGGTGTCACCAGGCTGGCGTGGCCTTGTCACCCTGGGAGAGGAGCTGACTTGCTTAGTCAAAGGTGTGTGCTGCCAACAGATGACAGGGACTGGCTTTATGCAAATACCTGCAGGAAGGGGTGGCTCCCTGTTTTCGGGAAGTGGCAGGGCTCTTTAGAGCTACCTGCCTGATTTAACGGGGAGGAGAGAGTGGCAGACAGACACACAGTGCCACAAGCAGAGAGAAAAAAAAAAAAACCCAGGAGGCTGGAAATGCTTTGTTTGGCAAATCCCTCGTTACAAGGAGCAGCAGCATGTTAGTTCTGCGTGGAAGGTTTTGCATAACTGCAGGAGTTTTTTTAAACCTCATTCTTCAGAGCTGAAAAACATCTTTTTTTAGACTCTCTGTTTATTACCTTGATAAACAGCAAAATGCTGCCACAGCAATTACCTTGGTGATAAAGGGTCTGTAGACAGATACTTCCTGCGTTCATTTCCTACCCTGATAAGCTGCCAAAATCAGGGACTACCAATACAGGAAATGCTTTCAATAGGAACTTCCTATCTGTTAGTATCTAATTCACTGAAAGGATCCAAGCCCTTCTTGTTTCATATTAAGGTAATGCTCTACCTGTTACCATTTAAACACTCAAGCCCCAGTACAGTGCATCTGTTGCTGTACTAAATTTCAAACCAGTGCTGCTCTCCTGCACTGTGGAATACCAGAGTTTCTCTCTGCACTGCTGGGAAAAGTGCACCCTGCATTTTTTAATCAAGATCCTTCAAAATCCACTGTCAGATGAAAAACAAGCATCCTCCCCCCAGCTCCTTGTTGCCTGAATCCTTTCCTTATTTCTGTACATCTCCAAGTAAAATATACATTTCAGTAGCACTTGAGGTGGACTTCTCCAACAAATAGTTTCAGAGCATGTTCTGGAGATCTTGGAGATTCATGGCCATTTTTTGCCATCCACAGCACTCTCTACATATTCAACCAGAAAGACTGAAACAGAAGTTTTGCCTCACTGTATAATAAAATAAAACCATGACTAACGTATGTGTTCGAGCCTCTGCTAAGGAAAAGAGAATCTCAGAGCAAAGGGAAAGGAAATAAAGACAGAAAACCTCCATTGCTAATCATAACTTCAGGGTAATTCGTTTCAGGCACATGAACAGGATGAATGAGGATTTATGAAACCTGGAGTGAAATTGGCCAAAATGAAGTCAGCAGTATGGCTTGAGTGGGGCCAGGCTTTCACCCAAGTTATTCAGGAGTTCAGACCACAATTTCTGTGTTGTTTTGCCAGCGATTCCCCTGCAGTTATTCCAGGTTTTTGCCACTATCACTGAGATGGGTATCTTGGCCTTTCCCTGCAGAATTGAGAAGTCCTTTGCTGTTGTGGCTTCATATGTATCCCACCTTTTCATCTGGGAAGAGTATCCCACATTCAGTTATCTCCCCAGAATGCTGAATTCACGTTGTGTTTTACTGTCTGGGACCTGAGAATCTGGTTGGGTTTATCGAGGCTGGGGATCTGAGGCTGGATTTACAGGCTGGGGATCTGAGGCTGGATTCACAGGCCCTTCCAGAGGCCATGGTGAACACATTCCTTGGACATCCCTTGGCTGTGGGACAGGAGGGCTGCTCCTGTGGGCAGCTGACCCAAAACCCCAGATACTGCAGAGGGTTCTGCAAGCTGCAAGTTGGTTACAACAAGTGGCTTTTCCCAAGGCCATGGGTGAAGAAGCTCGAGGAAGTTGCCCCTTGGCTTTGGGCTCACAGGGCTGCTGGGGAAATGCACATTTTGTCCTGAAAGCAATGTTCCTCAGACGTGGTTTAGTCAGCTCTTATCTGCTCACATAAATTTTTATTATTGTTAATCTTTGGCGTACTCACATCAGCTTTCCTCATGCGTCAGGTATTCCCTTGGAAGCGCTCAAAACTGTTGGTTTTTACTAATCAGATCAACTCACTGAAGTGGTGGCCAGAGACATTTTTCACATTATTTCCACACAGGCATTACCTTTTAAAAAATCTCCCTGCAATTTCTCATCGAGGCATTGTTGCCTCTGCTGTTTTCATGGAATTCAGAATCCGATGGTTTAGTCTACGTAGAGGGGGGAGAATGAGGGGGGTCCTGTGCCTTTAATGTTGTTTATAACGGTTGGACAGAGCTTGTCAGGTGAAGGTTAATTGCTCTCCAGTTAAAGCAGTTCTCTGCACAGATGGGTTATCAGGGCTGAACACTCGTTACAAGATTAATCTCGTTTCCGACAAGACTTCCCTTTCCTCCAACTGATTTTTGCTCAGCCATTGGAGCTGTCACCAGCCGTTAAGAGAAGGGTGGGTTACCTCTGGGATATTAATGCCTGCGAGCGCTGGAACAATGCAGAGTGTGTGTCATATCGGCGGGGAACATCTTTAGGAGACAGCACATTGCAGAGCTCTGCTGAAGGTCGAGATTCATAAACAACAGAAACAATCAGGAGCGTTTTGCGTTAACCCCTCCTCGTGGGCACAACCTCGCAGGTTCCTTTGTGTCCCTCCTCATTTCTTTGGACCTGTTTTTGTAGGTCTGAAGGTGTATATTTGGTGATCATTTTGGCCAACAGAACACCACCGGTGAGGTGTGGAACCCAAGAGGCTTCTGTCCAGTTGATCAGCGGATGAGGCCTTCAGTTTGTGCTTAAGTGAGAGGAAATAAATCATGGTGACCACTCAAAGAAATCCAAACTTTGGGAGTTTTTTCTTGGGCTCTCAGCAAACCTGTTGAATTTCCCTCTTTTTCCAAGCTGGGGTAATTCAGAACTGGATTCACTGTGGGCTACAGAGGTACGAGATGGATGTGAAGAGAGAGGAGAACCAGGCACATCATGTTCTTAGCACAGTGTTGCCTTTCTAGCCAAGGCTGCAGCAGCTCTGCCAGTCCAGGCTCATCCTGAGCATTTGGATGGACTGAGTTCAAGGAGGCTGCGGCACGAACACCAAAGTCTCGCTGGATTTTTTGGGTTTATTTCAGGAGTTCTGATACAACCAAAATAACACAACTTGGCAGAAGGCTCTGGCTGCCAGGCTTCTTCCACGCAGCTTCAGTCAGTAAATTCCAAAACACTAAACAAATATTCAAGGCAACAAACAGGGTAGCTCTGATGTTTCCTCTGAGTTTCCTGTGCTGGCTTGGGATCAGCTCCATCCTGTCGATGGTGCTGAGTCTTCTCCATTGGCTTCTGTGAACTTTGAGTCAGGCTGGGTTGTCCCAGCCAAGAAATCAGCTCTGTGGAGGGTCGTGGGCTGCATGGCATTCACTGCATGGTTTCTTTTTAATTTGTTTTATAAACTTGCAGCAAAACTAGCAGATTATGTGAAAAACAAGTTCTGTTAAGAAACGTCTATCTACAGATAGATAGTTCTTAACATCTAAGCTTCTGACAATTTCTTAATTCTCTTTTTTAAAAATTTTCTTTTGACCATAAAGTAATTTAATAACCTAACTGATGAATTCTTAGGGTTTCTCATGCTAGCGAGATTAAAAATGCATTTTCCCTTGATTTAGAATCCACAGGGTTTAAGGAAATTTACTTGCTCCAGTTATAAAGCTGAAATGAAAGGTAGACAGGAATGTAACCTCTGGATGTCATCCTCTTCAGCACTGTGCATTCAGAGCCAAAGCAATTCAAGAGAGTGAATTCCATTACTGGTTCTAATAAGATAGGATAGTGCATAGTAAATCTTTACAATGCCAACTAAATCACTGGTACTTTATGCCAAAGGAGGCAATTTCAGTAGAAAGTTTTTAAATGGGCCAGGTTGAATGATTTTTAAAAGAAGAGAGTCCCTAAGAGGTTGTTAATGCTCTGCTTAGAGCCTTGAATAAGGATCTTGTTTTTCAAGATGCTGATCGAGTTGAGAGCTCTTGCTGTCTGTGCTCAGTGAGAATTGAGATGGATTTTTGAAGAGGGAAGCTTACACACAATTGGGAATTGTTGTTCTGCCACTTACCTGATGTGAGAAATCCCCTCCTTGTCAATACCACCTTTCGAGAAAAAGTAAAGGGAATTGAAAGTAATCAGAGCCTTTTTTTCCAAGGAGAGGTTTTGTTTAGCAAAATAATGGAATCTTTAATGTGAGGGAGGGCAGGCCCTGGCACAGGGTGCCCAGAGCAGCTGTGGCTGCCCCTGGATCCCTGGCAGTGCCCAGGCCAGGTTGGCCATTGGGGCTTGGAGCAGCCTGGGACAGTGGAAGGTGTCCCTGCCATGGCAGGGGTGGCACTGGATGAGCTTTAAGGTCCCTTCCAACCCAACCCATTCCATGATTCTATGATGATTTGGTTTTCTCATTTAGAACTGGAAGCTTTAGATCCAGACATTCAAAATGAACTACGAATTCCAATGCTACAGTGTTGTGCAAGTGGGTTGTGGATTTGACAACTGCAACATCTTAAAAAAAACCAAACATTTAAATAGATGTTGGAAATATTTTGAGCTAAAGCACAGTCTATAAAATGTACATGTGAATTACTGACTTTAAACTCATTCTTTGTGAATTTTCTCTCTGCAGTGGTGCCCTGGTCCATTAGCATGAATATGAAATCTTACACAATCACAGAATCATTGCAGTTGGAAAAGACCTCCAAAATAACTAAGTGCAACTTCTGCCCCATGCCCACCTTGCCCCCAGCCCAGAGCACTGAGTGCCACCTCCAGCCCTTCCTGGGACCCCTCCAGGGATGGGCACTGCAAACCTCCCTGGGCAGCTCTTGCCAAGGCCTCCCCTCCCTTGCCATGCACAAATTGCTCCTGGTGTCCAAGCTGAGCCTCCCCTGGCCCAGCCTGAGGCTGTTCCCTCTCCTCCTGTCCCTGTTCCCTGCCAGCAGAGCCTGACCCCCCCCGGCTGCCCCCTCCTGTCAGGGACTTGTGCAGAATGACAAAGTCTCCCTTATTTCCTGTCTTCAGATTTACTTTGTTTTCTCCACACCTTCATCACATGCTTAACGTAACTTTTATAACCCACACCAGACCAAATTCAATTTCCAGTATGTTTCTCTTCTGAGCTTGGGCCTTCATAATCCTGTTTTCCTCCTTCACAGAGGTTTTGTTTGGCCTCGATCTCTGTCAGTCTCTGCTTCTTGGAGGATGCAATTCTCACCAACTCTCACCATTTTTATTGAGAATCCTGCAATATTTAGCAATTAAGGGGCAATTTCTTGAATTACATGAACATTTGAAATCTTCAGTGTTCACTGACAAAAGGCTCTAGGTCCAAAAATTTTACCTTTAAAGCCAAGATATAGGCCCAAAACACATTGGGTTTAAGGACTTCTTTTTCCAAGGCCTGACTTAAATCTCTTTGGTCATGTTTCTGGTTTGTAAGCTTGGATTCAGATGTTGTCATCAGGTTAAATCTTATTGCTGAAGGTGTTAAGGAATGAAGGTGGTAGTTCAACCTCTTGGAGAAATGTATTTACTGTGTAGTAACTGCCAAAAGCTTCAGCTCATTTTTTTAAAAATACGAAAATATTCAAATCTTGCATCACAGAATTGTGATTATATAATCACAGGTAAAGATAATGCATCTCTCTATATATTCATAGAAATTTTCTCTTCAAATACTGCAATTTAGGAGGCTTGAAGGCTTTTATGACAGTGGAGAGGATTCATTAAGGGGGCTCTAGGTTGCTTGAGGAGGGTCAACATTAAGTGGGGTGTCTGTGAGCCCCAAGGCACTGCTTAACTTCATTTCCCCTCATAATTCTCTGTTTCGTTTTTCAGTGAAAGGAGGTGAAATTCATAAGGTTGAATAAGAAGATGAGTTAAAATGTTGCAAAAAATTTTATATAAAAGTCTCAAGGTGGAGGTAGAAAGCAGTGGGATGTGATATTGAAATTAGGGTGACAATAAAGAATGTTAAATTTTCTGTCAGTAAAAATATTCAGAATTCACAAGGACATGACCTTAAAAATCGTGGAATTTCAGGGAATGATATATATATTGTTTTTCTTATCTGCCTTCTAATTCACAAATCTTTTACTGAAAATGAAAACCAACAGTCTTTTTAGCTGACTCTAGAATTTAGGTTCAGAGGAACCTAAGGTTCAGTAAGATCATGAAAGTTGGCAGCCACCACTGTTAAAAAGGAAGCTTGATAAACACTCAGAATTAACTCTTTTGAAATCCTAGTTATATAGGATGGGGATGATGCTGAAAATAAAATTCCTAAGCTTGATAAAGATGCTAAAAGTAGATGCTAAGAAGAAGGAGGAACTTGATTTAAAATTTGGTGTAAAATAATTTTCCAACTACTCCATGAAGCAAGAATTATCAGTGCCAGTCAGTGCTGGTAAAAAATCCAAACCAAAGTGAAAGGTGGGAAAACAAAATCTGTTGAGGAACTTCTTTGAGTCACAAAGTGTCCTAAGGAGGACAAAGTTTTATAGGAGAGACACTGTCATGTGTCTTTCCTTTTCAGAGAAGAAAAACAAAGTCATACTCTGGATTTTCATGGCAGTGAATATAAACTGTGATCTCCAGTGTTCCACAGACCATTTACAATCACCAGGCTTGTTTAAATAAATGAGAAGGTGACCAAGCAAAGGAGAAGAGAAGCCCAAAAAAAGTCTAGATTTGCAAACAAAGAAGTGCTGTGCAAAATACTGCCTTGGTTGCCCCTGAGTTTCTCAGATTTGCTGGCTGAGCTGAGTTCCACACCTTCCCAGTGCTCCAGCAGCACCAGAACCCTCTGGTGTCACAGAGTTCAGCCTGGTTCCAATCATTAATGGTCATTTCTTCACCAGATTTCTTTGATCTCATTTTCCACTACTTCCATCTCTTTCTCTGTTTTCTTTTTAATTCAGATTGCAATTTCTTTCCTGTATTTAATCCTCAGTTGCCCTGAACTTCTAAACAGATGTTTCTGGAGGACAGAGCTGGGTTTACACTGTCTCTCATGGAGAGGGACTTTTCACAAGGGCTGTAGGGGACAGGATCCAGGGAATGGCTTCAAACTGACAGAGATTTGGGTTAGATGGGATCTTGGGAAGAAGGAATTGTTCCCTGGGAGGGAGGGCAGGCCCTGGCACAGGGTGCCCAGAGCAGCTGTGGCTGCCCCTGGATCCCTGGCAGTGCCCAAGGCCAGGTTGGCCATTGGGGCTTGGAGCAGCCTGGGACAGTGGAAGGTGTCCCTGCCATGGCAGGGGTGGCACTGGATGAGCTTTAAGGTCCCTTCCAAGCCATTCCATGATTCTGTGATCTTCACACAACCATCTTACACCCCTTTGCAGCAGAAACAAAGTTCACCCAACTCGGCAAATTCAAGCCTTGTTGAAAGTTCCTAACAGTCGTTTGCTCATGTGGGAAAATCCTTCCCTCTGAATAATGAAAATAAGAGAGGAAAACAGTCCCGAATATATAATCAGCAGCCTGTTGTTTACTCTTGTTGTTGCTGGATGGGACATTTTGGCATTTTTAATTCCATGTGGTGGGTGCTGACTCTAGCAGAAGACTGGGAGAGAGAATTTTCACCCACGTGCACAGATCCTCACCGTGGCGTGAAAAAAAATCACTCTGTATTTTCAGAAACAGCTGGTTTATTGTCACCTTCCCATCTAAGACACTTCCATTGTGATTTTCAGAGCTTTTCTGTTTCCCACAGAATTTTCATTAATAGCCTTTAAGAGCTTTTCATCTGGCAAAATGGGACATTATTCTGCTCAGCTGCTGAGATTGCATGGGCTGCCACTAAGCTCAGTTAATGCTGAAGTTGTTCTGGTGCTTTGAGAAATATCTATTAATTAGATGCTCTTAGCTGTTATTTGCAAATAGTTCTATTTATGGCAATAGGAGTGCTCAAATAAAAGATAAATTTGGAATGCAGAATTTCTAGCCACCAGGTTTTAAAATGAGCGATGTGGTTTTCATTGCAAGGGTTGATGATTTCTCTGACACCTCAAAAACACTGTAAAAATTAGAAAAATATCCTCAGAGATGTCCCTAGAAATACAGAATCAGGAGCTCTGGACTTGGAAATAAATAAGAACTATTTTTTTCAAATAAGTGACTTAAAAATGTCCTTTGTACATGTCACCAATATAATATTTAATGTCCTCAGCTTACAAAACCTATCTGTAGAAAAAGTAGGATACAAGAAGATGTGGCAGGAATTCTAATCTAGCAAACATTTTCTCCACAGTTCTGTGTGTGAAGCCTGAAGCTTCAGAGGGTCGTAAACAGCTTTAAAACACGCCTGGTCAGTGATGAAATACTCAACATGAGGAAGCAAAAAGTTTTACTGAAGCTTTAGATCTGTTTTCCATATTCTTACAAAGGAGTTGGTTTCTAAAGATCTGGTTTAGATTTCAGTCTCACTGGAAGTATCTCATAAGAAAGCTTTTATATATTTAAAAGATGTTCTGAAGAGTCAGAGTTCTCCTAATAAAATCAGTTAAGTGTTTCTGCTGACTCTGATGGAGCAAAATGAAGTTTGCTAATTGTTTTAGTAAAATTAATGTGTGAAATCCTCAGCAATCTGTGTTTGGCTGGCTGAAAAATTAGAGTCTTGAGAAATTGATGCCTTGAACAGATGCTCAATTCAGACAGAGATACCAACAAGAAAGATGGAGAGGGACTCTTTACCAGGGCCTGGAGTGCCAGGACAAGGGGGAATGGCTTCAAACTGACAGAGATTTGGGTTAGGTGGGATCTTGGGAAGAAGGAATTGTTCCCTGGCAGGGAGGGCAGGCCCTGGCACAGGGTGCCCAGAGCAGCTGTGGCTGCCCCTGGATCCCTGGCAGTGCCCAAGGCCAGGTTGGCCATTGGGGCTTGGAGCAGCCTGGGACAGTGGAAGGTGTCCCTGCCATGGCAGGGGTGGCACTGGATGAGCTTTAAGGTCCTTTTCAACCCAAACCATTCTGGAATTCTCTGATACCCGAAACTGGACACCTCCATATGCGTCATAATTAACTCCTTGCCTTGCCAATGTATCAATCACCCTCCAACTACAAAAGTCTCACTACCTGGATGTGTTCCAGGTGAGCTGAGTGATGTATTAATAGAAGAATAAGACTTTTCTTGGTCAAAATCCAATCTTCAGGCTGCCAAGCTCCCAGAGGGAAAATAAAAGACAGAAATCCCGCCTTTCTGCTGTCATGTCAAGAAAGCAGAGTTTGCCCAGAGAAGCTCTGGATTCCCTATCTGTGGAAATGNGAGCAGCCTGGGACAGTGGAAGGTGTCCCTGCCATGGCAGGGGTGGCACTGGATGAGCTTTAAGGTCCCTTCCAAGCCATTCCATGATTCTGTGATCTTCACACAACCATCTTACTCCCCTTTGCAGCAGAAACAAAGTTCACCCAACTCGGCAAATTCAAGCCTTGTTGTTCCTAACAGTTGTTTGCTCATGTGGGAAAATCTTTCCCTCTGAATAATGAAAATAAGAGAGGGAAACAGTCCCAAATATATAATCAGCAGCCTGTTGTTTACTCTTGTTGTTGCTGGATGGGACATTTTGGCATTTTTAATTCCATGTGGTGGGTGCTGACTCTAGCAGAAGACTGGGAGAGAGAATTTTCACCCACGTGCACAGATCCTCACCGTGGCGTGAAAAAAAATCACTCTGTATTTTCAGAAACAGCTGGTTTATTGTCACCTTCCCATCTAAGACACTTCCATTGTGATTTTCAGAGCTTTTCTGTTTCCCACAGAATTTTCATTAATAGCCTTTAAGAGCTTTTCATCTGGCAAAATGGGACATTATTCTGCTCAGCTGCTAAGATTGCATGGGCTGCCACTAAGCTCAGTTAATGCTGAAGTTGTTCTGGTGCTTTGAGAAATATCTATTAACTAGATGTTCTTAGCTGTTATTTGCAAATAGTTCTATTTATGGCAATAAGAGTGCTCAAATAAAAGATAAATTTGGAATGCAGAATTTCTAGCCACCAGGTTTTAAAATGAGCGATGTGGTTTTCATTGCAAGGGTTGATGATTTCTCTGACACCTCAAAAACACTGTAAAAATTAGAAAAATATCCTCAGAGATGTCCCTAGAAATACAGAATCAGGAGCTCTGGACTTTGAAATAAATAAGAACTATTTTTTTCAAATAAGTGACTTAAAAATGTCCTTTGTACATGTCACCAATATAATATTTAATGTCCTCAGCTTACAAAACCTATCTGTAGAAAAAGTAGGATACAAGAAGATGTGGCAGGAATTCTAATCTAGCAAACATTTTCTCCACAGTTCTGTGTGTGAAGCCTGAAGCTTCAGAGGGTCGTAAACAGCTTTAAAACACGCCTGGTCAGTGATGAAATACTCAACATGAGGAAGCAAAAAGTTTTACTGAAGCTTTAGATCTGTTTTCCATATTCTTACAAAGGAGTTGGTTTCTAAAGATCTGGTTTAGATTTCAGTCTCACTGGAAGTATCTCATAAGAAAGCTTTTATATATTTAAAAGATGTTCTGAAGAGTCAGAGTTCTCCTAATAAAATCAGTTAAGTGTTTCTGCTGACTCTGATGGAGCAAAATGAAGTTTGCTAATTGTTTTAGTAAAATTAATGTGTGAAATCCTCAGCAATCTGTGTTTGGCTGGCTGAAAAATTAGAGTCTTGAGAAATTGATGCCTTGAACAGATGCTCAATTCAGACAGAGATACCAACAAGAAAGATGGAGAGGGACTCTTTACCAGGGCCTGGAGTGCCAGGACAAGGGGGAATGGCTTCAAACTGACAGAGATTTGGGTTAGGTGGGATCTTGGGAAGAAGGAATTGTTCCCTGGCAGGGAGGGCAGGCCCTGGCACAGGGTGCCCAGAGCAGCTGTGGCTGCCCCTGGATCCCTGGCAGTGCCCAAGGCCAGGTTGGCCATTGGGGCTTGGAGCAGCCTGGGACAGTGGAAGGTGTCCCTGCCATGGCAGGGGTGGCACTGGATTGGCTTTAAGGTCCTTTTCAACCCAAACCATTCTGGAATTCTCTGATACCCGAAACTGGACACCTCCATATGCGTCATAATTAACTCCTTGCCTTGCCAATGTATCAATCACCCTCCAACTACAAAAGTCTCACTACCTGGATGTGTTCCAGGTGAGCTGAGTGATGTATTAATAGAAGAATAAGACTTTTCTTGGTCAAAATCCAATCTTCAGGCTGCCAAGCTCCCAGAGGGAAAATAAAGGCAGAAATCCCACCTTTCTGCTGTCATGTCAAGAAAGCAGAGTTTGCCCAGAGAAGCTCTGGATTCCCTATCTGTGGAAATGTCCAAGGCCATGTTGGATGGGGCATGGAGCAGCCTGGAATAGTGGAAGGTGTCCCTGCCCACAGTAGGGGGTTGGAATTAGATGATCTTTAAGATCCCTTCCAACCTATAAAACAGCTTTTCCTTCCCCTTTCTTCAGGCTCTTCATCTTCATTCCACTTTTTGTCTGTCATGTGTAGTAGGCTTTCATTATTTATTATTTTTCGTCATTCAAATTGAAAAAATAACCTCTGGCACAACTGTGACAGGCACAGTGGTCACACTTTGCATTTAACTTGTGCTTTGTATCAATTTCCTTCAGATTGTGTCTCTTTTGTGTTAGCTACAAGCATTTTCTGACAAGGTCTGTCTAATCCTTTGCCTTAGTTCTGTGCCCAGGACAGCAGAGTCCATTTATTTCTTCCATTTAGAACTGCATAAAATTCATGGTTAGTGAATAGTAAATATTTTGAGGCACTGGAAAGGTCCTTTTTGCTGAAGAATTGTGGCAGCTTAAGTAAAAGTCCACAGTAGGAAGTCAGCACATTGTGACATGAGTGTTGCCCCACATCTCCCTGTCTGCAGAGTGCACCTTTCATGGCAGTGCCAGGTCTGTCTGACAAATGGTTCTGTTTGGGTTTTCATTGCACTGACTGCAACATCTGTGGGTTTGCATCTTTTATCAACAGAAAGAAAGAAAGGAACGTTTTTGTCTTTTATTACTGAAGCTGTGTCCCCTCCCCAAAGATTTCAAGGCTGGTCAGATTCTTGATTTCATGGATTCATGGAATGGTTTGGNAGCCAGCCCTGCCCTCTGGCACTGGGAAGCCATTCCCCTTTGTCCTATCGCTACATATCCTCATCAAAATCCCTCTCCAGCTCTCCTGGAGCCCCTTTAGGCACTGGAAGGGGCTCTGAGATTTCCCTGGAGCCTTCTCTTGCCCAGGTGAACAATGGCAGCTCTGGCAGCCTTTCCTCCCTGCAGAGCTGCTCCATCCTCTGCTCATCCTGCTGCCTCCTCTGGGCTCTCTCCAGCAGCTCCACATCCTCCCTGTGCTGGGCCCCAGGGCTGGGGCAGCTCTGCAGGTGAGGTCTCACCTGAGCACAGGGGCACAGGAACACAATCCCAATCCCAATCCCTTCCCTGCTGCCCCTCCCTGGGGATCAGCCCAGGGCACAGTTTGGAGAAGAGCATTCCAACTGTGTTGATGCTACACAAGTTTTTTCTTATTTGAATAATCCTCATGCACAGAAAGGCTGAAGTGATTTGTTCCTTCCTTACTTTTATTCCTTCAGATACAGAAACAGGATTTTAAACTGTCACAGTAACATTTATCATTTTCTTTTATCACACATATCTCAATGAGTGGTTTTTATTTCTGTGGGAGCTCAGTGCATAGGTTTTCTTGGTCTACTGAACAGCAGGAGCATTGGAGATTGCTCAGGTCAGCCAGGAACTAAATGAACAAGCTCATCTGGCTTTCACTTCTTACAAGCAACATCTATCATTTAGTCCATGCTTTCGTTTTATTAGGTTGCAGAGAAGCATAAATGGTGTCTGTTTACATTCCTTACTGATTCAGCTTGAAATGCTGACCAAGTATGGCTTGAGGAGTCCATAAAAAGATGGGGCAGTTTCTGGCTCTCAGACATGTAAAGGTGTTCTGGAAGCTCCAGAGCCCAAATCAGTTAAGGCTCCTCGACGATTTTGAAACCTCAAATCCTTTGAAATAGTTGGCAATCTGCCTGTTGCATATTTACAGTTACACAACTCACAACTCTTCCCCTCTGTGACTTCTAAAAGTTCCTCCTTCCTTTTTTTCTCTAGGTGTCTCTTGGCAGCATCACGGCAGCTCCTCTGCCTCCCTCCTGCTCTTCCCTGCCTTCCCTCCTCCCCTGCATCTCCCTCTCTCTCTCTCCTTGGTGTGGCACATTGTTCTGGGGAAATGGCTTGTTTTGAGTTCACACTTTGTTTTCCTGCTGTTTTTCTGGGAAGCTGGACGTGGCACGAAAGATATGGGAACAGCTTGTAGGAAATGGGTTTGTTTGGGGAAACAATAAAAGAGAAACAGCCTGCGTACCTCTCTACCTCTCCTGTGTGGTGGAAGGCCTGGATTACACTATGTAAAGACATTTTTGGGGTCATTTTTCAACGCAGCCCAAAGAAAAGCAAATAAAAATATTTTCTTTGAGCGCATCTGGAGCTTTTCACCCACCCAGCTTCATTTCTTGTAGCAGTGTGTATTAGACACTTCTGAGTGAGGTCTGAGGGAAACCATCTTAAAGGTTTCTATTGCTGTGGTAAATGCAGATCTCATTATTCTGGACACGAGATTCTCTTCATTTGCATTGATGTTCTCTGTTCATTTTTTCATCAATGGTGATCTTTTTTTGTCCTTCTGGAACTGATGTTGGTGCTGTTGGAAGAACCAGACAATTTCAGAGCTTCAGGGCCTGGTTTTTGACTGATAACTTTGGTAATCACAAGTTTGAAAGAAATGTTGCCACAGGGAAAAGCTGCAAGATTTTTCTTGCCACCGCATCAGAGATATTGCCATGTGCATTTTCCTTTACTTCTTCACATGTAAAATTAAAGATGGGCCACAACCTGTTTCTGCATAAGAGATAGCAGAGAGCCACAAGCTCATACAATCATTAAATGGTTTGAGTTGGAAGATTAAGGTTAAATTTGTGAGGCAGATCTCTTAGAAAAAGAAAACAGAATGAAACAGTTGAAAATTTTCTGAAGTAATTGTTTATATTTTGTGATTTTGAAGATTTTACTTTGAAAGACATTGCTTAAATGAGGTAAGAAGAATTTAGTTTAAAAGCAAAAGCACAGGTATAAATGGGATTAGATTTTTTTTTATTCTGCCATAAAGAAATTTGGTTTGTGTGTATGTGAAGGTTTCTTTTCGGGATGGTTCTGTTTTGATTTATTTGGGGACAAACAAAGAATGTTCACACCAACCTTTGTCTGTCATAGGTATGAAACAACATTTTTTTCCGATCTCTTGGTTTGGCTACTTCTCTAACTGCAATATATCAAAAACAATAGCAGTCTGTTGGACTGATTGGAGTTAATATTTGAGCTGAAACAACAACATCTTTATTTTATTCAGCAGAGCAGGTTAAATATCCTTAAAGAAAAGCAGGCACTTTATTGCTGTTTCACTAAACCCTCTCCTGTGTGAGTCTTTGCACCCAAAGAAATGACTTAATGCTGTGACATTCTACCCCATCTTAATTTCATTAGTCATGTTTTGTGGCAGATGACTAAAATAATGTGTGCAGAAGTATGAATCAAGATATTCATTATAAACAATTATAGGAAAGTATGCTGGGCTATACACTGCAAAGGTTATCGTGACAGGAAGTCATATTTTACATACACAGTGGGCATATTTGGAAAGTTCATTCTGAATTTAGAAGGATTACCCATCTGAGCAATACTCCATATGCTCCTGAAATGGGGAATACCATGAGAGGCATGCAGTACTACATATGTATATATCCAGTGTATACATGGGAGCTCCAGAATAAAAGGTGTCTGAGGAAAAGGAAGAGAGAATAATGTAAACAAAAGATTTTCTGCTCCAGTGCTGTGCAAAAAGGGTGAGCACTGTTAACAGAGTAAATTTTTTTAAAGCAGCAGTAATTTGTGGTTTAATTTCAGTTGTCTAATGTGGAGAAGTCAGTAAAATATGTAGAATTATGGAATTATGGAATGGGTTGGGTTGGAAGGGAACTTAAAGCTCATCCAGTGTCACCCCTGCCGTGGCAGGGACACCTTCCACTGTCCCAGGCTGCTCCAAGCCCCAATGGCCAACCTGGCCTTGGGCACTGCCAGGGATCCAGGGGCAGCCACAGCTGCCCTGGGCACCCTGTGCCAGGGCCTGCCCTCCCTCCCAGGGAACAATCACATCAAGACAAAACACACTTGGAAGTGAATAAAAGCATCCACACGAATAAAGGTGGCTTGAGGAGCATTTGCCAAAGGCTTCAAGCGAGGAGATTCATAAGAGCTGAATGCGCTCGATGCTCTCTAAATAGGAAAGTGAGAGTTTTAAATACATCTGAAGGTGAGCACAGGGCATCATCTGAGATTCACCAGCTTGCTGCTGGTTGGTCATACACCCAGCAGACACCCTTTTGTTTCCCTGTGATTTCCTTGGGGTGGGGAATACTTGGAGCTAGGACTGCCCTGTAAGTGCAGGCATTCCAGCAGGAAGGTGAGTGACCCCCTCCTGACACAGGCACGCTCAGCCCCGCGTGTGCACGTGCACAAACACCACACACAGACCCTGCAGGGAAGTGATGGGTCACCGAGGAGCTCAGCTCGTGGCCTCCATCCAAGTGTTATTTCCCTAATGCTCTCAGGCATTCCTGAAAAACTGAGCTTCGTCGGAAAGGAAACTCGTTTGGATGCGTTTTTTTCAGGTTTCCTCAATGCATTGGCAGTAAAGATCTCTTCATTCCTTCCCATACATTTGTAATTGCTTTGCTGATGAGCTTGTCCTTGGTACATGCTGTGCTTTAGAGAAAGGTATTTTAATGCCTGAGTTAATTTTACTTTTACATTTGCTCAGAGATTTAGGGTGGGATTCTCTAAAAATATGCATGTGTTCATATACTTAAGTGTGTGTCTATAAATACATATATATATATATATAAAACATATACAAAATAGGAGTATGTAATTATATATAAAATATATCTATGGTGGATCAACCCACCGCAGTGAGCAAATACTAAGTGTAGTAGAACAAGTTACAAATGTAATGTGTAACCTTGTAATTTTCCTTAGATGCTGGGGAAAAGAGTTGGAAATGTTGCCATAACGCTGCACAAATCTTTTGAATAAGGCTAAAAAAATCGTGTCAAAAATTTTCTCAATAAAGTTTCCAAACTGTATTGAGGGTAGTTACTGTGTACAAGGAAAGCCTTTAATTCTGGACAGGCTACTAAGTCTGATTAACACACTCTTGAAGAAGAGTTCCAGCTGGGGCTGCCCAAGATGCAAAGAATTTTAAGAAAGAATAAAAAGTGGATAGGATTGATGGTCTGGAATGGGATCAGTGCCTTGTTTTGGGCACAGTTTTTGTCCCAAGACTTCCCCAAGGTTCTTTCCCAATATCATTTTAATCTGTTAGTTCCTAGCAGGTGTTGTGTGCAGCCTGAGCTCCCTTCCTACTGGGCTCTGGGCCACTTTACAAACCTGCAGCCTGCTTTGCCAAACAAATTTTTGCTGGAAAGGTTGCTGCAAAAACTCTCAGATGTTTGTATTTTTTAAGATAGTAGAAGGTTGGCTGCTCCTTCAGATTGATACAGTCCTGTACTAGAAAAGCAAGGTAGCAGCAACAGGCTAGCCCTGGGCTGAGATAGAAATTAAAGCATTCTACATCCAAATTTTCCCAGTTTTCTAGGCATTTTGAAGGCCTAGAAGATAACAGCCAAGCATGAAGGAGCAAAACACTCCAAGCTTTCAAAGTTCATAATTGACAATACTCTCAAGATGAAAAGGAAGAAAAGTCTATTGTATTGACTGAAAAAAATAGTCATTCAAACTTCACTGCTCGAGCTCTTTCCATGGATGGAAGTGCTAAAATAAGCATACAAAGCTACAGTTTCTTTTTAAAATACAATATATTGTACACAATATACAATCTGCAGGATATATTTGTATTGTTTCCAGCACTGGTGGTTTGAGGTTGACATAATCATTCAGGAATATGTATTCTCATCATTGTGCTGCTCCAACCCTGCACCCTCTTCATTCAGCTCATGGTGCAGCTGATAAAAATGGGTGTTGCCTCAGTGTTTAAGTAATTTTCCAGCACTTTCCTTGTGTAGGAGGAGAATTTTGAGGTCCACTTTCACTGAGGAGCCTGGTGCAGTTCTTTGGTGGTTGTGCATGGGCAGAGCTGCTTCCAAGCAGCTTGAGGCCCACTCAGGTGTTGAGATGGGCTGAAAGATGTGCAAGATGGAAGTTTTCATCTCTGTGACTTTTATAAAAGAGTTTCCTGCTTCCATTTATTAAATCTTGGCTTGGTCTTAAACTATTTGCACCTTGCTTTACAGATGAAATAACTGACTGTGAAATGACAGCTCTTTAGATCAGGCGCTGGTGCTTGCTCTGGAAGTTACTCTAATCAGTGTGATCATTTTAGTGTGTGGAATGTATTGGGTAGTCCCAAACCCAGCACACAGCTTGGCATGAGGGAGATACATTTTCTAAGACTGATTTTTAGTAATTCTGGCCAAAGTTTCACTATCTGCAATAACGGAATGGTGATCTTTTATTTTCTGAAGCACTTGGAGACTGAAGCATGTGAAGTTGAATGGCTCATGCTGCAAATATTACCTTATGGTTTGCTGACATTTCAGGAATGACAGCTTATTAGAAATCATGATAAGGCACCAGGGCCTGCATTTGAATTCATAGTCGTTCAGAATTTGTTCATTAAGACACAAAATATTAAGCCTTTGGGCTTAGCCACGAGGCCTCTGTTCACATTACCGCTGAAGTCAGAGTTACGCAAAGAGGGCTGCAGGATCAGGCCTCAAACATCTGCTGCCATTTCCCAGAAATGAATCCAGCCTGCAATTTCATAACATCAACTTGATGGATGCTTGATTATTCCTTTTTTCAAGTGGGGCTCCAAACATCCTTGTATTTTTCTCAGCAAGAGGTGAGGAGAGCTGATAAGTGGCAGCACCGGGCCTGTGTTTGGATTAACACAGACACTCCAAGTGCTCCCTGGAAGTAGGTGGAGGATGCTGGCTGAGCTGGCAATCAGATTCTCATGGGTGGAGGTGAGGACAACATCTGTCTTTCCTATCTTGTACTTGCCAAGGCTTTTTGTTGTTCCTGAACTCTCCTCATGAATATAATATGTGGGTTTTTGTCTGATCTAATGAATCCAAGGCTCGGAGATTTAGAAGGAAAACATATTCCAGATGTGTGTTGCAATTCCTGACTCAGGTGACTGCATTTTAAGCAGTAACCTTTTCCAGTATGTTCCCCACACCATATTGAATATCCTTCTTCTGCAAATGGTCAGGAGAGACTTGTACAAGCATCATGATTAATAAGCTACAGCAAGGCTAAAACATCAATCATTTGCCTTTTGTTTCACCCCATTGCTGCTGGATGCAATGAACCCAAGGCTCAAAGGCTTGGCTTTGGAGCAGGGCTGCAAATTGAGGCTCTTTAAGCAGTTCAAGCCCAGCTTGTTTCCTCGTGCAGTGGTGCCTGTTGTAGACGTGAGCAGAGTCTCAGACTGGAAGAGTTCCCACTGCTTGGGAAGGTTCTGGTGTCCAGCCTCCCTGTGCTCTCTGTTCCAGCCTGGAAATGACATTCCTGGCCTGTTTGAAATTAGGTTTCCTCTCCAGATGAACAGCTTCCTAGAGCATCAGAAGATGCAGTCTGAGGGAGGATAGGTAGAAGAGCAGCAAGCAAGAATAGTGATTTGGTCAAATCTTGTGCACTGTGTGCTCCAGTCTCCACTCTCACCTGTCCTTTCTTTCAGTGACAGCTGTAATTCAATGTACAAAGCTTCAACAACAAATGTTATCAGGCATACAAGGGATACCCGGAGCACTAAAGCATGGAAACACTTTAGGAGCTAATTGCATGGCTTTAATGAGAACAATCTTCCCTCAGAAAACGCAGCTCCTCTCCAAATGTGACTGTTTATTAGAAAGTTTTAACATCTGCAAAACACACGCTGGTGTGTTACAATTAATCCTCATAATAAACAGTTTGGTGAAAGTTTTCGTATAACAGCTTTTGGTCTAATTTAGAATGAAAATAAGCTGCAGTATGTCCGAATTCTTTGTAGAACAGAGATGTTTTTCTGACCAACTGTAGACATCTGAGAAGTGATAAGAAACAGCCCATGTCTGAATGGACTGTGGCTGTGGGGAGGTCAAAGCTTGTGCTTATCTCTGTATTATCATGAAATCAGATTAGAGAAGAAGTAAAATGTGTTTACATTGATGAGGAGAAATATTATAAAACTGGTGTCAAGAAATAGATGATATAAACACAATACATATGGCAACGTTAATTAAAAGTTCTTTATTGCAGTGTTGTTGCAAGCCAAGGGTAACAGGTCCTTTTGGGAGTGTGGGAATGCTGTCTGAACACGCAAAAAATGCATTTTATTTCTGTAGCATCTCAATGTACAACAAGGGTTGTTGCTGTGTTTGTGTCCCCTCATTCATCCTCCTCCTTGAGTGCAGTTCTTCCCCAAGCCCCAATGTCCAACCTGGCCTTGGACACTTCCAGGGATGCAGGGGCAGCCACAGCTGCTCTGGGCACCCTGTGCCAGGGCCTCCTCACCCTCATAGCCAACGATTTCTTCCTAAAATATAATACAAACTTGCCCTCCTTCCATTGAAAACCATTGCTCATGCAAAAAAAAAAAACCAACCCAATTCACAGTTTAAAACCACTGTCCATTCTAACCCTTGGGTTAGAGTGGCTGCCAAAGTACTTTAAAATCCTGCTGCTGTGTTTACTCCCCAATATCCCTCAGCCCAAGCAAATTCTGCTGCACACCCACACACCTTATTGTCTTGTGTAGCCACTTCTTAAGTTTGACCAAAGTTTAGGGGAAAAAAGTCTTTGTCCTTAGTTCGTGACATTGCATTTTAAAGGAGAGGGCAGCTTGCATGTGCTTCTCATGATGGGAACTACTTCAATCACATTTCCTGTAACTTCATGCTTCTAGGCCAAGTAATCTTGCATTTGATTAAGTAAACACCTTTGTCCTAATGACTTTATGCCTACTTTAAAGGCGTTGCTGTACCTATTGTTCTACAGATTTGTCAGTCTGTTATTCTTTTTCTTTTTTTAAACTTATCAGTGAAGTGTAAGTCAAAACCAAATAGAGAAATCGTTTTGTTCTTTTATCATTAGTACAGAAAGTCCAAGGGAGAAGCCAGGTTTGGCATAGTACAAGCCATTAAAATATAAAAGGAATATAATGAAGGAACACAGGTTTGTTTGGGTTTTGTGGGAGTTTTTTTTTCACTGATGTCATGAGAGGAAATCTGTGGAGAAAGGAAGATGAAATAAAGAAAATTTGTGTTCAATATTGACCTCAGATACCAACAGCTCTGCTTCACAGACTTGCATGAAAGACCTTTCCCACCTTCTGCTTTAAGCTCCATGTGTTCCTTTCTTCATATCCCTTTACTCCAGACATTAATTACTAGAAATAAAAGGATTCATTTCTGAGAGGTCATGAGAATATGTTATATCAGGTGAAATCTGGGAAGATGATCCACTGCTATAATTATTGTCACAAAGATACAAACCTTTGCAAAAGTGAATGAAGCCTGTAGTGCATCTATTTTGAAATAATTATTAATGTTTACATTGCTGTATCCCACTTATGGCTTGATGTTGCCAAACTGCTCCAGAGACAGCATTAATATGGATGAGAAAAAGAGTTTAACATGTAAATGAGTAATGAAAAGCATTTACTAGGAATAGAACTGGCATCCATATGTAATAAAACCTTGCCAAACATTGTCAGTATTAATAGCTTTGTTTACATTTATATGTGGCCAGACCATGCCGCTAATTTTTCATGATGGTGAGTTCTGACAATTTTTATATTAGATTTGGTCCAGGAGCTTGCCTTTGCAATTATAACACAAAACAGATTTTTAAGTCCCTGTATTTAGGAAAGAAATAAGCCACACTGCTTTCTATCAGCTGTTCCAGGACAGCAGTTTGCTGTCAGAGCCTTCCTTTCACAGCTCTCCGTTTGGGGACACCAAGTTATGTCCCTTGTCAGACATTCCTGAATACCTGAGAAATGCTTCCTATCCCTGGATGCCATTTCCCTGCTGTCCCACAGGATGAGCTTCTGCAGGGTCAGTGGATTCAGAAGAGCCTGAGCTAGAAACCCTCACCTTTTAAGTGGCCTTCCAGGGATTCCAGGGCTGGAGCCTCTCTGCTCTGGAGCCAGGCTGGGAGAGCTGGGGGTGTTCACCTGGAGAACAGAAGGCTCCAGGGAGACCTCACAGCCCCTTCCAGGGCCTAAATGGGCTCCAGGAGACAAAGGCTGGAGAGACAGGAGGCAGGGAATGGCTTCCCAGTGCCAGAGGGCAGGGCTGGCTGGGAGATTGGGAAGTGGGAATTGTTCCCTGGCAGGGAGGGCAGGCCCTGGCACAGGGGGCCCAGAGCAGCTGTGGCTGCCCCTGGATCCCTGGCAGTGCCCAAGGCCAGGTTGGCCATTGGGGCTTGGAGCAGCCTGGGACAGTGGAAGGTGTCCCTGCCCATGGCACGGGTGGCACTGGATGATATTTAAGGTCCCTTCCAACCCAACCCATTCTGGGATTCTCTGTTTTAAGATCACTGAGAGGAAGGAGAGGTTGAAGAGGATGTTAAGGCTGGTTCCAGCTTGGGCCATTTTCTTTAGTTGTGCTGACTCCTCAGCATTTTGCAAAGGCTTCAATGGCCAGTGCAGCTTTTGTCACCCAGGGAGGGGTGACCCATGTCCTGCTGTCCTTCCAGACAGGCCAGCCAAGGCCAGGGAGGGTGAATGTCAGAGGCTCCCTGGCGCTGTTGTGGAGCACACATTAATGAGCCTCCACAAAGGGCCTGACCCACAGCACACAAAGCTGGCAGGAACTCAGCTATTCCTCCAGAGCCTTCCCAGACCTGTCAGCGAGCACTAACTGATAACCAGCAGGATGGAGTACAGATGAGTGCTATTAAACCACAGCTAAACTCAGCCTGAGCTTGCTTCATCCATGAATTTCCCTCCGAAATGTCAAGTTTAAGGTTGTCTCTGGGGCTCGTTTATGTTTGTCTTGTTTTGTGTCCGTAGTTGTAGATATTCACACAGCCCTAGGTGATTGGGTTCATATTTCCAGCATTTACTCTGCTCCTCAGGAAGTTAAAATGTTTGTACTTTCCCTCGTTAGGCAATATAATGGGCACCCATAGTACAAGCAGTGTTTGTTGTCATTAGTAATGCCAATAAATAAAAAACCCTTTTTATCTCGTTGTTGTTTACATTTATACTTACCCTAAATATCCATAAATTAACTTACATTAGGTGGAGTCATCTTTAATAGGAACCAGAAAAAATTGCTTTGTTTCACTTGTGTGGGGGAGGATGAGAAATAAATCCATTATATAGTGCTTTTGATGCCTGTTTCAAAAAGATGCATTAGTAAATGGTTTACAAAGTAAAATAATGCTTTATTTGCAATCTGTATCATCTTTCTCCTGTGTAATCCACACTTTAGTGTATTTACCGGAGCTAACTCTTCCAAAATTAATATTTTGCTACATGTTTTTTGTCTCATGGATTGGGGCAGAAAAGAGGGAACTGCATTCAGTAGTGTCAGGCATGGGATGCATTGTGATCATCTGGCCAGGCTGTGTTTCTGCATAAATATATTTAGCTTTGGGGCTTTTTTTTCCTGAAAAACTCTCATGGACTGCTGAGACAGAACTCTTTATTTTCCTTCCAGTGTAACATTTTCTTTCTTTAGTTCTTGTTACATGATCCCTGCTACTTTACTATCCAAGCACATTAAGTTCCCTGCTGTCTCTCAGTGTAGCCAGGGAAGAATCTTTGGGGAACAAGGGACCAGTGGCCATCTCCCCCCACACCTCCTTGGTCTGCAGCTTTTCCCAGAAAAAGCTGATCAGAAAAGCTTCAGACAACCAAGATCAAGGGTTTCTGGCATGAGAGGCATGGCAGAAAGGAGAGGTGTTACTCTACCATCCTTTTTTGTCTCACAGAACCAAAGAGGCAAAGGTAGCTGGTTGCAGGTTGGTGGGAGAGTGTGCAGGGCACAGAAGGAAGGGTGGTAACTGGGAAGTCACTGGTGGCAGCCTAGTGGTGATCTTTGCACTCAAATGGCATCTGAAAATCAGCAGTAAAAAAGGTGCAGATCACTGCCTCAACCCAGAGCTTTAGGGGTGATCTCATTTTTCACAAGCAGCAAGAAGCCAAAAGTGATGTTCCCACCTTTGCAGTTGTAGAGCAAACTGTGAATATTAAGAGTGTCCCCCAAGGGCTCACAAACTGGGCAAATAAAAAGAAGGAGAAATGTAGAATCACAGAATATGCTGGGATTGAAAGAAACCCACAAGGATGGAGTCCAGCTCTTACCCCTGCATAGAACATCTGCAAGAATCACACCATGGGCCTTAAAATGAACAAGCACTGATCTTTAGGGCAGCATGTGACTGCAGGAGCTTGGCAAAGCCCTCTTCCAACAGCCAGAGAGGGTGGGAGCCTGCAGACAGCCACCCACCTTCCCAGAGCTGGGGAACTCCCATCCCTTTTCTCTCTCCCTTCTCCTCTGCTGACAGGACCACGCGGTCCTGGCCGTCAGCAGCAGATCTGGCAGGAGCACAGCCCACACACGCTGCCTCACGGAGCTCCCTGCCCCGAGCCTGGCTCAGGATTCCCCCCACTCCCTGATCCTTGGCCCCCACACTCGCAGCCATGGCCAGCTGGCCCGGCCTCCCCCTCGGCTGCTGTCAGCCCCCGGGCTCACACAGAGCCTCCTCACCCACCCAGAGCTGGGGATTGTCCCCAGAATGGCAGGGAGGAGGTGCTGGGCTGCACCCCTGCTCCATTTTGTGCCACAGGGCCAGGATGGCAGGATGGAGTCACACAGTGGGTTACTGTCCTTTCACAGAATCCATGAGGGTGGCAAAGCCCTCCCAGCCAAGCCAGGCCAAGCTGTGCCCCATGCCCACCTTGTCCCCAGCCCAGAGCACTGAGTGCCACCTCCAGCCCTTCCTGGGACACCTCCAGGGATGGGCACTCCACACCACCCTGGGCAGCCCCTTCCAGTTCTTGAATTTGCACCCTTATGTACCTTGTCCACCCTAAGTGGCTCCTGGGGAGGGGGAATTTTCTTGAAATTCTGTTTTTGGAGGGCACCCCCCGAGCCCGTGCACCGCTGGAGGACAGCAGGAGTGTGGGAGACTAGATCTGCTCTCATGGCTGGGGAACCTCATCTCAGGTGGGATGTGTCCCTTCAGGAGCTTCAGCTCTTTCCACATTTCCTGATGGACGTGGTAGGCACGGCACCATCCTGAGCCTGGCCCAGGCACTGCCTCGCTCACAAGGCTCAACTCTGGGTAGCACAGGGAAGGAATTTGTGCCAGCAGGAATGCTTGGCAGTGGGGATAGAGGGTGACTGTCCCTCCCTCTGGTGTCTGTCTGGTCTCCAGACAGACGTGGTGGCAGCTGTCCCACTACTGAGGGAGCTGATGGGCCCTGCTGCCCTCAATGACCATAACCCCAGTGCTGCCATGAAGAGGGTGGGAAGCCCTTCCCACAGCTCCCGAGTGGGATTTCCACCAGGAAGAATTGCCATGAGAGGGAGGAAGGTGGCTGGTGGGCATGATGTCCCTGGATTGGAGGTTCTGCCCAGATGTCTTGGCTCCTGGTCCAGAAAGGACTTGTCCTGCATCCATGAGGAAGGAAAGGAGGATCCCAGTGGGTCATTAGGGCCTGGTTTTTGGTTGCTCCTTGCTGGGGCAGCAATTTTTGCTACATCCAGCAGATCTCATCCTCTGCCTCACTACCTGAGACCCCACAGACCCAAGCTCTGGTGCCCATCCTTCCCTCTCCTCCCTCCCAGCTGCTGGCCATGGTTCCCAAGTGTTTGGCAGTGTGTGTTTGTGCATCTGCTGTGGGAAGGGTCTCCCCAGGGAGAGGTTCTCCTGTCCTCCTGTCCTGTGCTGATGACATCTGTCCCAGTGGGTCCTCACCTCCAGCACTAACAGTGCTAAAAACCAACAAGAGCATTCACCTCCCTGCGAGAGGTGATGTCTTAAATGGCCACCTAGAAACAGAGAGCAGACAGGAATAAAGGAATCAAGGAGGGATTGATTGGAAAGGCCTTCAGAGGTACACTCTGGGCTCCAGAGGCTCCTGCCTCAGTGCATCCCAACATGGACAAGGACAGCTCACAAGTTCTTCCCACTTGGATCTCAGCATCAATTCCCCAAGCAGAAGCCAGGCAAGGATGGAATTTGCCCAAGCTTGCCCCGCTGTCCCCAAGCTTGTGGTTTGCAGTTGTTGGGCCTAGGAGGGTTTGGGTGTCCTTGGAGAGCTGGAGAGGCTTTGTTGTGTGTGTGTGAGCATGAGAGAACAGCACTGAACGAGCTCCAGGGAACTGCAGAGTGACACTGGGCAGGGCAGGATTGGGAAAATAGAAAAGTTCAAACCTAAGGCATTAGAGGGACAAGGCCTTTTCCCTCCGGGAGCACTGTGATGGCTGCCCTGAACCGTGGCTGCACTGACCCTTCTCTGGTTTGCAGGAAGCGTTATCGGTGGTGAGCGAAGACCAGTCCCTGTTCGAGTGTGCCTACGGATCACCCCACCTCACCAAGACAGAGATGACGGCCTCCTCCTCCAGTGAATATGGGCAGACCTCAAAGATGAGCCCCCGTGTCCCCCAGCAGGACTGGTTGTCACAGCCCCCGGCCAGAGTCACCATCAAGATGGAGTGTAACCCCAACCAGGTTAACGGGTCAAGGTAAATAAGGCTGGTGGTGGCTCAAGAACAGGGATTTTTGTGATGGGTGTGGCTCAGTTGTCTAAATCTGTGTATTTAGCACCATTTTAGGTGGCTCAAGGTATCCCACCTGGTCCCTGCTGCCATCCCCAGAAGGCTGCAGGTTGCCCTGCCTTGACCTGCCAGCCCTGCTCAGGTGTTCCAGAAGGTCTAAAATGGTGCTACAGGCACAGTCTTCTCATGATCCTGTGCAGTACCTTTCCTCTGGCTGTGGATAATTTTTGGATGTGAATTCACTTTGCACACCAGGTGAAGGAGCACCTATTAAAGCTAATAAAATGGGGATTTGCTGTAGCCTGGAGCAGCACCATTGATCCATTGAAGGCTGTGGGGTGTGTGATACAACACTCCATGGAAGTTGTCAAATCCAGCCTTTTGGGCAGTTGCCTTTGCTCCAACATAACCAAACAGGGAAACATGGATGAAGGAGCCTGCCACCCTTGGCCATGCTGTTTTTTCTTCTTTTTCAAGGTTCCATACCAGGAAAGAAGGAGTCACAAGTGCAGCTTTAGTTTCTCATGTTGTTTATTAAGTTCTTATTTCAATTTTTTTGTGCTGCTTATGTTTGAGCTTAGCACTGCCAGAATCACTGCAGAATGGTCACAAGACTTTGAGTGTAGACTGTTTTAAAGACTTTTTATCTAATTAACATTTTTAAGGTAATATATTTTCAATAATGTACCAATAATTACTCATTCTTCCTAACACGTTTCTTCTACCTTAAATCTATCCTACTAATCACTCAGTGCCACTACCACGGAAGGAATGGAGAAGAAAGAGAAGAAACAAAGACCCAGGGCCACCACACTAGATCTTTCATGTTTGCCTCCATTTATTTGTATACTACAAAACCTAAAACTACAAACCTTCACTCTGTAATAACTAAGCCACAATCCATTTCACACTCTTGATGCTTTCATTTCATCCAAGAGTGTTGGAAGCTTTTTCCAGGGTCTCAGATCAAAGGCTGTGTTCCCCTGGGGTGCACAGGGGGGCACAGGACCCCTCAAAGCCACAGGAAAAGTTTTCCAGCTTTCCTGAACTCCAACACATTGGAATTAAGTTCTTGTAATGGCAGAGGGAGTGAACTATTGATCTTTACTTTTGTATTTCCTGTAAACATAATGCCAAAAAGTAGAGCTGGATTTAAGAGCTCATGCTGAAAAAACAACATAAATATGGAGGCAGGCAGGGGAGTAGAAAGGAGCAGGAAAAGAAATTACTCAGCTCAACAAGCAATAGCCACAGAGTGTCTGTGCATAAACTGTTGTCTCAGGACATTTTTTGGGGAATGTCACTAGAAAGGGGACTTGGATCAATTAGGCTGCCAAGGTATTGCAGTGGATTTTTGGATATTGACTGGTGGCTTTCCCAAAGCTCCCAAGCTTAGGAGCACCCTGTGGGACATCTGAAAAAACACAATGAAGATTTTTTTTTTTCAAGGAAACTATCCAAACAAGTGCTTTCCTGTTTAAAATGCCTGACTGTCAAAACAGTTTTCCTTTGGTGTTGCTGAAGGGCAAAGGTCCAGAAGAGTCAGTTGCTGACAATTGTTGGTGATGTACCAGTGGAGCCTGTGCTTCACATCTCTCTGTCACAACCACCTGGGTTTTAATCTCATCTCCCAGGATCGGTTGTTCAGGAAAACCTCAGCCCTGGGCTCTGTGGTTGCAGTTCACACTTGGCTGTGTTGATGTGATGAGCACCACAAGCAGGGCAAAGTGGTCTGACAGCTTATCACACCTCCTCTGTTCAGTGGTGAGGATGGAAATTGTGTTGAAGTCAAATCAGAATTTCCAGTGAGTAGTCAAAGATTGGAGATACGTAGAAATGAATGGTGAGTTGAAGTTAGAAAGAATTAGAGGAAGTCTTCTTGTAAGGCTGTTTATTCAGAAGTTCAAGTGTCTTTAATCTATTTCAGTGTCTTTTTAATTTTTTTTTTTGTGCCAAGCAAATGCAGAGGTATAATCACAAATGGAGTATTGATTCAAAATCAGTCTTACCTGCTTCCTAAAATTGCCCCTGAAGTATTTGTGCTGGCATTTCTGTAAAAGAACTGATCACAGTTTCCCACAGTGTAAATTCCTTAAGGTGCGTTAGAGAGGATATTTATTATTAGATAACACTGTTACTTGTTGCTGAGAGGTTTAGGCTGGAGAGAAGGGAAAGGTTCTTCCCCCAGAGGGTGCTGGGCACTGCCCAGGCTCCCCAGGGAATGGGCACAGCCCCGAGGCTGCCACAGCTCCAGGAGCCTTTGGGCACTGCTGCCAGGGATGCCCAGGCTGGGATTGTTGGGGGAGCTGGGCAGGGACAGGGCTGGATTTGGATGATCCTTGTGGGTCCCTTCCAGTTCAGGATATTCTGTGATTCTATAATTTCTCCTTCTTTTTGGCTGTTTTCTGTTAGTGTGTGCTTTCACTGAATCCCTCAGGATGATGCTCTGGCCCCCTGCACTGTCCATAGACAGGAGGTGGCTGCTGGTTTAGGCTGCCAGAATTCCCCTTTGTGGAGAGAGGTGTCTGCATTTCCTTCGGAGGTGTCTGCAGTATCCTCATAAAATGCTTGTGCACATGGAGAGGGACCCCTCATTGGGAAATGGAGTTCCTGATGCAGGCACAGGGAATGGCTTGGATGGGACCTTGGGAAGTGGGAATTGTTCCCTGGCAGGGAGGGCAGGCCCTGGCACAGGGTGCCCAGAGCAGCTGTGGCTGCCCCTGGATCCCTGGCAGTGCCCAAGACCAGGTTGGCCATTGGGGCTTGGAGCAGCCTGGGACAGTGGAAGGTGTTTGTTTATTAATCTTGAATTTTTTTCCCTGTTGAAATAGCAGTGCAAAGTTCCTACAACAAGGAAAACTCATGCTTTGTTACAGTTCCTCAGTCGTGACTTGGTGAAAGAGAAAGGAAAAAAAATCACTTGCAAGCTACAAAAAAAGAAACCAAAAAACCCAAAAAACCAAAAAAAAAACAACAAAGAAAAAATATTAGCCCAACAACAGAAAATATTGTATGCATATATTGCATGCTCATACTATACACAAAATAAAAAAAAAAATTATTCTAATTGAAAAACCCACAGTTTATTTCATCAGGGAAGTTTTATTTTACAGGGCCTAACTCATACCTGAAAAAATAGATCGTAATGCTACATCTTAATGGAGAACTAACACTGCCAAGCAACAAAAATAAATATGTTGTGGCATTCCTAAGCCTCACATGCATGTGTGTATGTAATATGTAGTGTTATTGCACTCTGGGAATTGGAATGTGGTATTCCTGCCAGTTTTAGGGGAAAGAAGTGTGTATCAGATTGTGCTACCCTGCCTTTCTGTAGAGTACTTTTCATATTCTTTTCTGCAGAAGCCTTCCCCACCCTCCTCTTTTGCAGTCCATATACTTATTTCTTTAAATGATACTGTTAAATGATAATATTTCCTCAGTTCTTAAAATGCTCTGTATGTTAAATAGTAACACGAGCAGTTCCTGGAGCACTTGGAGCTGCATTTTGTTTTTAGTAAAACTCTACCTGCTCTGTTTGGACCCATTTTAAAACCTGAGTCATCCCAGAGGAGTCTGAAATCTGACCCCAGTGCTGCAGAGCCATGCAAGTGCTGCCTCGAGGATCTCCAGGGTGTCCTCTGTAATTGCCTTCCCTCGTGGGCACCTGGATCTGAACAATTCAGGATGCAAAGCAGGGAATGAGGTCCCACAAAGTGGTGGCCAGGGAGAAGTTAACATTGCAATTTTTTGCTGTCCAGCTCTCCCTTCTCCCTATGTTAGTGCTTCCTGGCCATATATTCTGTCCTTTGAAAGAGGGTATAAAATTTTAGGAGCATATTGAACCCCTTAGACATCCCCAATTAAGCACCCAGTCAAAGGAGGAATGTGCCCCCTCTGCTAGGACTTTCCCCAGATGCACTTCAGCTGTAATTGCCCTACATTAAATTTCAAAACTTAAAGGTCTCAGAGCTGGCATTCCTGTGACTACCAAAGAAATGCCATTAGAATGAAATTAAAGGGTTATTTTCAGTGTGCTGCACAGGGATTAGCTACCCACTTTTCTTTAACAATAACAGTATTTTTCAAGGTAAGCCCCTCTGCCCAGCACCACAAAATATAGCCTGAGGGCTTCCCTTAAATTAAATAAAGCAAGAAAAGTTTAAATTAAAGCTGTCATTTACCTGGCTGTTGTTGCATTTATAATGAAGGTTGTCACAAGTGGTATCAAATTGAGTTTCTTTAAGTACATTATGTTGGTTGCAGCCATTCTGTTCCTTCCAGGTACATAAATCTAATGAGACCTTTTGTGCCACCCTACAGTCAATCTTTCACCTGAATGTAATAATCCTGTTTCCTGCTATTTATTGCTCCTGGGTCAGGCCAAAAGATTCACCCTGTAATATAAATCTGGAGGTTGCACATGCCACACTGTTACTTTGCTGTTCTTTATATATTTTATCAAATTAGGCACGAGCAATTCTGCCACAATGAGTGCAATTCATGCCATGCATTCAGGGAGAAATTCACTCCCTGGAAATGCTCTCATGAGGCCCTGGGTACTGCCTGAACAACATTTAAATCCATGGATTTCCCAGTGATCTCGGAATTCACTCGCCCACAGGGCTCTGTCGTGCCCATGGGTGGGACTACACAAAGGTAGCTTGGAGTAATGACATTTACTGTAGGTAATCCATCTTTTTTCAGGCAGGCTGAAGTGGAACACAGAGTCTTATTCAGGCCACAGATAAATTTCTCTTGCCATGAGCAGCGTGATGATTTCATTGAAGAAGTATTTTGAAAGTTAACTGCAGTGAAAGCACAGCAGAAGCTTTCCAACATCAGCTTGGCTGATAGAGAAGTTTTAAAGAAATGCCAGAAATAATTAGTTGTCCTTAGGATTTAATCATGTGCAAAATGTTGATTTAAGTGCTACCAGTTGTTGCTTGAAAACCATTTGAGAACGAAATTATCACTTAATACATCTTTTGTGCTGGCTCTTTGGGGAAATACCATTTTTCTTTGCATGTAACTGCCTGAATTTTCATCAAAGAGCCTCTGTACTCGCTGGGTTCAGTATGTCTGACACACAGGAGGACTTTTCAGAGTCCAGGGTGAACTTGAGTTTTCTTGCTGGTGTTTTTTTTTTCTTTTCCCCTTGATGTAAAGTCTCCTAAGGAGTAGGTTTTTTTGAGCTATACAAGCCAGCAAATTGGAATGGGGAGCACTTTGAGGTACCTTGCACTGCTGAGATGTGTGACAGCTGCTGTGCCCAGGCACTGGGGAGGGAGAACTCATCCATGTGGAGCTCTGTATTCCAGCAGATCCATCCTGCTCCCAGGATCCAGGCTGGCAGGCTTTAAGCTGTAGGAGGCACCTGTGCATCATGGTGTGATACTGGTGGGTCTAATTAGAGCATATAAGCAGCTCCACAGAATCATGGAATCACAGAATTGTTGGGGTTGGAAGACACCTCTGGAGATCATCCCCATTGCCAAGGCAGGGTCACCTGGAGCAGGTGACACAGGAAGGCATCCAGGTGGGTTCAGAATGTCTGCAGAGAGGGAGACTCCATGTTCTCCCTGGGCAGCTGTTCCAGTGCTCTACCACCCTCAAAGTAAAAGAAATTCTTCCTCCTCTTGAGGTGGAACTCCTCGTGGTTCAGTTCATGGCCACCGCTCCTCATCCTGTCACTAAAAATTCTGGCCCCCACCTTGGGAGCGTCCAGCATGGGGAGGGACAGGGCTGATGTGCAGCCCTCACCCTGACAGCACTTGTTTTCCCAAGGCATAGATTTTTCCAGCCCTGGAGCACAACCCCATGGCGGGGGCGCGGTGCCACGTCCCTTCCACATCTGGTGGCACACCACCGGCATCCAGCCCTGGCATTCCTGGGAAACCTCAGCTCAGACTAAACAACAAGCCTGGCCCAAACCCCTCAGCAGGCAATGGGAGACTCTCTCTGTCTCCAGCAGAGTCAGCCCCTACAGCAGCCCAGGGCAGAGCTGGGAGATGTGTCCTAAGAGGATGATTTTCCTTATTGGAGCTGCCTGTGTAAAGTATTATTAATTTGGGGTAAAAAGATGCTGGTTAGCTCAGACTGATAATCCTTTTTCCCAGAGACTGGGTGGTTGATGGAGTGGCTGGCTACCAAGGTGGAAAAATGGCAAAGCCAGGATGTGTGACTGCTTCAAGAAGCTCCTCTTTGCTCTGAAAATCCACCAGCTTAACACCAGCACTTGCATGCGTGTGTGGGCATGGTTTGGCTCTGTTCTTGAGGCAAACATGTTGCCAAGGAGAAAAACAAACTCAGCTCCCTAATACTACAACCATTTTATTTTTTTGGAAGCTTTTTGGGGGGTGCTGTGCTGGCAGGTGCTAAATAAGAAGCTTTCCACTGTGGGATAATGGGCTCATTCATAATTATCATGGCTACCTTTGGGATTGACCACTGACTTTTACAGCAACCAAAGGCTTTCAGGTGGGCAGTGAAATATAAAAATGGTCTTCAAGTAATGACATAGGACCCCACAAGAGTTGTGATTGCTCTCATTATTTAGGACTATTGCCATCATTGCTTTTTGATTTCCTGTTAAGGGTTTACTGTGTCCTGAGCACTTAGAGCTGGTGGTGAGTATTCTCCTCTGCCCCATCATTAGTGGGTGTTTCATTTTGATCAGAGCAGCATCAGTTGGGGGTGTTCAAAGTTTGGGAACAGCTTTTTAAGGCAAAACAGAAGGGAAGGAAAAGTGGCTAATCATGGGCTTTAGCATTTTGCACCCTCACAGCCCCTTAGTGCTAATCATGAAAATCAGCAGACATTCCACAGACACGGGGGATTATGGTTTCCATACAAGATGTCACTTCTGTTTATGCCTGGCATGGTCTATTTTCCTAACTTTCTGTATGATCCCTGCCCACAAAAGAAGGCACGTGTGGTTTGGGAAGGGCCCTGTCTCCTGGTATTTCATATTTTACGAAACCACAAATACAACAGCCTTACAAGCTCTTGAAATGAAATACAATTTGAGAAATGTAATCCATTACCATCATAATAGAATTTCTATAAAAATAATAAAAGAAAAACAAGAGAAAATAGGTCCTGAAAGTTATAGGCCAAGTGGGAAGTCGTTGTGGCTTTGGCCTAGCTATCACCATGTTAAACCTCAGCCTTGTCCCAGGCAGCAATCTAATTGTAAATTATGTATATACAGAACATCATTTCTTAGCTTTGGCTTTTCGTGACCCCCTTCCCTGCTTTCCCTTTCTTCACTCCAACCTGACACGTAAGAAATATTGAAGTGTTTGCACTAATGGAGAAATGACAACGTGCAGTCAAACTTAAACCAGCTGTTTCCCCACTGTGAGCACAAAGAGCCAGGCTGGAAATATTTATAGCTTGACTGGCCTCTAGTGAGCCAGATGCTGACTGCCTGCATTTGCCACCATGGCCTTGAGGCTCAAGGCAGCTGTGGGTTGCGAGATATCTGGGGAAAGCTAAGGGGAAGAAAATAAAAAAGAAAATTAGAAGATTGAATTAGCCCAAGTTCTTGTTTGATTGGAGATGAATGGCTGCTGTGTGTACAGCTCAGTAAAAAAGCACCTTCTGTTTTGCTCACAGAATGGCAACAACTCTGCGTGTGCTGTCACGGGAGAAAGGAACCAGAGGTGCCTCCAGGTGACATCCCTGAGTGACCCTGGGCCAGCCCCACATAACCCTGAGCACCCACCGAGCCCAGGGTACCCCACACAGAGGTGTTTGCCTCTCTTTTGGGTGCTCTGTTTGCAGGGGGATGCTCCTTCCCAGCCTCTCCCAGCCATGGCCTGTCGGGGCTGCTGGACCATGCAAAGCCCTCCGTGGAGCAGAGCAGTGCCATGACTGAATGGCCTAGGGAGAACTGCATTTTTCTTCTTTTTTCTTTTCTTTTGTCTTCTTAGGACTGCTTTTGACACCTTATAGCAAAGATTAGCTGTGGCTTCAGCACCAGTTTTAAGCAGCTTTAGCCAGTGGTGTGTTTCTGAGGGGCTTCCATGCCTTCCACAGACTTGGCAGCTTGTTCCCACCCTGGCCACCCCTTTTCCAGTTCCTTACCCATTTATTTACTTCTTTGTGTCCAGCTCCCCAGACCAGTTCACTAAAAAGTTGGGCAGGAGCCCATGGGAGCACCCCAGGGATACTTTTTGACCAGTGTGAGTTTTCTGGCATTTTCGTGCTTCTGTTGTGATGGACTTCTCTGTGGGAAATTTTGCTCTCACAAGAAGTCTTGGAAGGGAGTGCAGAGGAGGCAGCAGGATGAGCAGAGGGATGGAGCAGCTCTGCTGGGAGGAAAGGCTGCCAGAGCTGCAATGGTTGAGTCTGGAGAGGAGAAGCTCTGGGCTGAGCTCAGTGTGGCCTTGCAGGGCCTGAAGGAGCCCACAGGAAGCATGGAGAGAGACAATTGCCAAGGGCTGCAGGGCCAGGAGGCAGGGAATGGCTTCCCAGTGCCAGAGGGCAGGGCTGGCTGGAAGATTGGGAAGTGGGAATTGTTCCCTGGCAGGGAGGGCAGGCCCTGGCACAGGGGGCCCAGAGCAGCTGTGGCTGCCCCTGGATCCCTGGCAGTGCCCAAGGCCAGGTTGGCCATTGGGGCTTGGAGCAGCCTGGGACAGTGGAAGGTGTCCCTGCCATGGCAGGAGGTTGGACTGAGTGATCTTTAAATTCCCTTCCAGCCCAGCCCATTCTGGGATTCTCTGACAAGTGTTGAGGCCTCTGAAATCACCCCTGAAGTGCTTTTCAGAGTCTCAGCACAGGCTCCTTCTCACCAGGGAGGGTCCAGCTGTCCCAACTGTACTTGAAAGTCACAAATCTCAGGGAAGTTTCAGGGTTTTTCTTCCTGGGGCACTTTTTCAGTGACAAACTCCTTGGGGAGGAAGCACTGACCAAATTCACTACAACGTGAGCAGCTGCAGTGAATGAGGATGAGGATGAGGCTGAGCAAGCTTTGCAATGCCCTCGGTATGAGCTGACCTGTAGCAGCCTCTGTAATCCAAGCTGTGCTTATTAAATAAACTTGTGAAGACATGTAGATATTTGGAGAATACATTTTTTCTCATTTATTTCCCTATGAAACTCAGAAATATTAAATAGAGGAGTTTATACTATGGGAATGACACATGTAGGGTTTTGCTGATTCCTAATCTGAATTTCTCTGACACCTTGCACTTCGACACAACACAGGTGTTTTATATCACATGGGGAAAATAGTAGCATAGTGGAAAGGAAAAAAATGTGTTTCATGCACTTATTTATGAACTTACATCTGCTTTCATCAGAGTCAATGGCTGGCAAAACTCCAATCAGCTTCAGTAGGACTGGGTGATAAATTTAACCATCAAATCAGCTCAATTTTGAGTAACCCTGTATAAAGGCGAGGCTTTCAAGGTCCAAGGAGAAAATACTTTCTCAGCAGGCATTTATCAGCTCAAGACAGGACAAAGTGTTTTGGGTACCATGACTGTGTGTAGTCTCACCTCTTTTTAAATTTTTAATTTTTTTTTTTTTTTGTAAATTCCAGGTGTAACACAGTATATTTACAAAGGGCTAAAATAACAGGCAGCCGTGAAGAAAAACACCTCTGGTTTCGTTTCAGACCTGGAGCTGGGGATGAATCACTGCAGAGCTGCACCCTTCACTCTGGGCACACTTTCCAAAAGCTGCTTTTCCACCCTGCTCCCCCGGTGGTTCAGAAATAAAGCAGACTCACAGAAAGTCCTAAAAAAACCCCTTTCTAGACAATCACCCTCTTGTTGTTCTGGGCACTGGGAGCACCATTTTCTTGCCTCTGCTTGCGTTTTCAGTTTTGCTTTCTGTACTGTAGAAGTTTGTTCCAGGCAGTTCAGTTAAGCCCTGGCTCAGTGGTTTAGGGCACACACTCAATTTGAAGCACCAGAGTAGTCCTGTTAAGTCCCATGGAGCTGATCCCATGCCTGAAATTAAGCGTGGTCTTAGGAGATTTGATGGATGGGGGATTTGCTTGTCCACCCAGTGAGCTAAAGGGACAAAACCCTTGACCATCTGCTTCTGGATTTTAATGAAAAGTTATGACTTATTTATGTTCTTCTTCCCCACCCCTGTCTGTTTATATTCAGATCAGAAAAGCATCTTAGAAGCCCTGTCAGATTGCCAAAAGCTGTGTGCTACTGGGTCTTTCACATTATTTACTGCTCAGTGTTTACAAGAGTGTTTTTAATGCACCATTGCCTGTAGAAGTGCTGTAGGCTGCTACTGATGAGATATTTCACTTTGGAGTGCTTCTATCCCAAGTTTCTTTCCCCAGAAAAAAACAAAAACAAAAACAAAATTAAATAACCTTGCTAGTTAAACTAAAGGATGCTGCTAGCTCTCTGTTTCCTAAAAATTCAGTGAATGGGCACAAAAGTTCCTTGGAGCAGAACTGTTTTGGGGAGTCATGGTCCACATCTGCACAGGTATAAGGGCAGGTGGTGGAGGATGTTTCCAAATACCTATAACTTCCAGGGCAGACTCAGTCATGCATTTATGCCTTTTGTATTTGTGAAAGGGAAGCAGAAAAAGGCAGCATTTCACTCACAGGGAATCATCACAAAAGCTCTCCCTCAGTGTTTGTGTCCGAAACAGAAAGCAGCTTTGTTTTGCTGTGCTCTGGACAGAAATAGGCTCCATCCCAGGGTTATATTTAGTGGTGTGTGGTAGGAGAGCAAAAGTAAACCTGAGAAAACATTGCCCAAGTGCTCTGGTTGTGAGAGGAAGGGCTGAATTCACCACCACGCAGTGGCAGGTGCTGGCTGTGTTTTCCCTCGTGGTTGTTTTTCAGGCCTGTGGCTGACAGAGCAGTTGCAGGCTTTTACAGAGGGCTCGTTTCATGTGTGGTGTCTTTAGAGGCATCCTGGAAAAAATGTGTGAAGCCAACGTTTTCCAGGCAATATTCAAGGCCCTCGTCCTTCACCTAAAGATGTTGTCACCCACTGAATGGTCTTTGTGAAGTATTTTATTTTTAAACTGAAAACCATCAGCAGTTGACTTTTTCATTAATGTCTGCATTAACACAGAAGGGTAAAATTAGTAGAAACACTGCATAGAAAAAATAATGCTATACTTCATATTTTCTTTTAGTTTTTAAGATGTACAGTAATTTTTCAGCTTTCCATGTGCTGGTTCTTTTTTTAAAACACACATTTGAGAATTATAACTGCATTAGTTCCTGAGCCATGGTAGTGCTGAGCAGTCAACATCGTTGAGTCATGGGGCCTAAAAGGGGCTCCAGGAGAGCTGGAGAGGGAGTTTGGACAAGGCATGGAGTGACAGGACAAGGGGGAATGGCCTTTGAAGCAGGGCAGAGTTAAATGGGATATTGGGAAGGAATTGTTCCCTGGGAGGGAGGGCAGGCCCTGGATCCCTGGCAGTGCCCAAGGCCAGGTTGGCCATTGGGGCTTGGAGCAGCCTGGGACAGTGGAAGGTGTCCCTGCCATGGCAGGGGTGGCACTGGGTGAGCTTTAAGGTCCCTCCCAACCCAAACCATTTTGTGATTCCATGATTCCATGAGTCTGTGACTTGCCTCTTGTTTAGTGAGACCACAGCAGTTTCAGGAGTTAAATGGCAGGACTAAAAGCAAAAAGCTTGTTAGTAATGAGGTATTGCTAAAGAAACCAAACCCCAACTAACACCCTCCTTCCCTTGCCAAACAACCTCTTTACATTTAAAGGTATTCCCCATGGCTGAGTTCTTTATTTTGATTTTTGTAACAATTTTTCTCCCTCTGATGAAACACGTTGTAGACATTAAATTAAGGGACAAATATGTCTGTGTCTGCCAGAAAGAAAACTGTGATGCAATTAAAATGCCATTAGGGAACCCCCTGTGGGATGTTAAACCTAAAGACTCTATTCAGAAAGCAAAGCCAAAATTAAAGAGGTGTCTGGTTGCAGATCCTCTGCAGATTTCCCTGTCTTGACTACAGTACCATGGAGACTGAGCTAGTCAGGAGCTGAAAGGTTTTTCCAGTCATGCGTGTGGTATTTTGAATCATGGCTTTGGCAAATGTTCCCTTTTTTTTGTGAGCTTTACATAGAAATGTGAATACATTGCATGACATGAAGTGCAACTGAGTGTGGAGCAACGATGGCAGTGGAGGTGGGCAGCTCTCCAAGGCTTGGACTCCTTGGACAACAGCAACTGAGAATAGTTTTCCCCCAGAAAATGTGAATTAAGTGTATTTCTGTGTTTCTCAGTTGTCCGTGAGGTGTTTGGAGAGGGAAGTGCAGCTCCTCGCAGCCACCAGACTGAACAAGCTCATGACCAAACCTCCATTCCATGTCTGGAATTAAATTATTAGTGTTTATAATTTCTGGAGAGATACAAGAGCCTGATCCTGTGATAGTAAATATAAATATATGGTCCATTGAACCTGGCTGGTGTTTTTGGACAAGTGAAGAATCAGCAGAGTCACTGGGTGGGAGGTACTGAGTTTCCAGGCGCTCGACTCCCAGTTTTTCATTTCATTCCAGGTGATTCTCTGCTGGTGATATTAATAAGGACTGGAATAATAATGGCAACACACCTTTCTTGTATGCCTAGGAATTCTCCAGATGACTGCAGCGTGGCAAAAGGAGGGAAGATGGTGAGCAGCTCAGACAGTGTCGGGATGAACTATGGAAACTACATGGAGGAGAAGCATGTTCCACCCCCAAACATGACGACCAATGAACGAAGAGTCATTGTGCCAGCAGGTTAGACCCTCTACACCAAAACTGCAAGCTAAAAAAAAAAAAAAAAAAGCATTTCCCTCAAGTCCACTAAGATTATTTAAGGAGGTTTGGAGAAAAGTAGTGATGCAGGTGATCAGGAGGAAAAGAGCAGTAATTTTGGGGGGGGTTATTGAGAGAATGAGCTGAGAAGGATCACAGCAGGAGCACCTCCAATCTGTTCTTCCCATTTCAGCAGCAAAATGGGCTGATAAAAGGCACTCAGATCTTATCTGACTCCTGTAGGTCCTTTTGGAGGATTTCACCCTAAAGTGGGCAAAAGGAAGAACCACTTCGATTTCTTATCCCTTGGACAAGCTGGGCACAGGGTGTGTGGGAGGGAGAGAAAGGATCACTGTAGCCAGGTTATCTGTGAATATACCAAAAAGTAGCTTCTGGGGGATCAAACAGGGCATGAAAAGCCTTTAGGTGGGTCACCCCCTGAGTTTGGGCAGCATAAAACATTTTAATAAGCAAACTGACAACGCCACTGCAATGTAAGAGCACAATTGAGAAATCCTTGGTCAGCCCTGGCAGGCTTGGCTGTGGGATGCAGCAGTTAATGGGACAAGAAGGCTGCCTTCTTGTCATTTCTGGCTGCCTTGTCCTCCAAACCAGCCTGGAATATTTTGCAGGATAATTAGCATGCCTGTTTCCAAGTGGAAGCATCGTGGCAGCTGTGGGTGTTCCTAAACCACAGGATAAGCACAGGGTAAACTCAACACCTGCAGCCAGGAGGGAACACTTTGCTGCTGCTTCCTCTCCAGCAGAGAGGTGCCTGCCTGAAATATTTGTGCCTCTGCCATGTTGCTTAATGTTCTTACAGTTTTTCAGTTGCTTAGACATGCAAGAGTACTGACTGTGGCCAATTTTGCAAGCTGTGATTATTTCAGTTATTTGTCAAGACAGGTGTGGACAAATCTGTTGCAGTGTCCCCTGCAATGGTGGTGTCAATTCTGTTCTGGACACAGGAGAGTGATGCTCTGAATAATGAGTGTCCTGCCAACACTGAAATACACAACTTTTGAATGCTCTCCTAAAACAATTTTCTTCCTGGTGTTTGGCACTTTTCTTTTTTAGAGTCTTTTAGTAATCCTCAGCATGGTTAGCTCAGCAAGGGATTTTTTATTTAGTGTATTCCTGGAGGTGTGTTTGAGGTGGATTTGGATGACTTTCAAGGAAGTAGATGGTCACAGTCACAGCCTTGCTGTTTTGGGGTCACTCAAAGAAAATATTGGGTAAAAATCAGTTGGTTTTGATTACTGCATAGGCAGTGGGCAGTTCATGTGGTAAAGTTAGAAGTAAAAAGGAAAAATTCACATTTCCAGCCATGGCAACTTTCTACTTACCATAATTAAGTATATTAAGTATTTATATTTTACATATAATGTAAAAATTATAGACATAATCAAAATATTTTGGTAAATTTCCTGGTGTTTGGTTGCTTACTTTAGACCGAACTGAAGTTTTCAGAGTTCTCTGCTCTAGGTGTGGGCAATCCCATTCACACCCAAGATTTACCACCAGACTTGCACCCCTCTAGTTGTCACATATGTCATACCAGCTGGAGGCATTATTTTAAGAGTTTTCTGGTAGAATTCAGGAGGTTTCCACCTCTTTCAGACCAGCCAGAACAACAGTGAAAATAAAGGGAATGGCACTGCAGTTAAGCTGTAGAAAAGCTATTTAGGCTGTCATTCATGTCCCAGATTTTCATGTGATGGACAACAGCCAATGGACCTCCATGTGCTCCATTCTCAGCTTTCAGGATATCACAAAATCACAGTCATTGAGATGATCAGGCAGAAACTCCTGAAGAATTTGTTTCCCCTCGGCTTTAATATTTTCTCTGCAAAAAGTATAAATTCTTCATGGTAGGAGCTGAGGGACCTTCGTGTTGTTGGGTCCATACTCAAGAACAAGGAAAAGTAGAATGGGAGCGAAATAGAAAATGAGGAGTTTGTGGAGATAAAAAAGAGTGTAAGTTAAAATTAGGATTGATCTAAAAACATTTTGGTAGAAAATCTGGACTGTTTGGGGCTTTTTTGTCAAAAAAGTATTGGGTTTTGCCAATACTTCAAGTATTGAGTAAAAGCCCATGCAGGTGTAGCAATGTACTCCTGTACACCACAGCAGTCTGGGAAATAAAATGCACAACATTTTAATGTTCTAGTTAATATTATTGACTAAAGACCCATTCTGGTTTGTGAAATAACTGCCCAAATCCGTGAGGGCTTACTTAGCCTACACCCAAGGAAGAGTAGCTCAGACATGAGCGGAAATTTCACTTGAGTAAAGACAAGGATTCAGCAGAGACCTCTGAAAATGGTTCAGCTGCAGCTTGCAGTGCTGTCAGTGGCCGTAAATTCTGTTCATCTGTGGCTAAAAATGCCTAAAAACAATGAGGCAGAAGAGCTGAGTGGGAGAAGGAGCTCACTCAACAGCGCAGGGTTTGTTGTTGACGCTCAGAGCTCACAGCTCTCCACAGTTGTTCTCCCTTGCCCTCAGCACACCAAATTAACTCCTCCAGCCGTCAGTGAAGAGAAGATTATTTTGCAGTGGCCCAGTGCCTCGGCAATTCCCCTTCCCTGCCTGATTTCTATGCTCTGTGTCCCCCCCAGACCCCACGCTGTGGAGCACGGACCACGTGCGCCAGTGGCTGGAGTGGGCAGTGAAGGAGTACGGGCTGCCGGACGTGGACATCCTGCTCTTCCAGAACATCGACGGCAAGGAGCTCTGCAAAATGACCAAGGAGGACTTCCAGAGGCTCACCCCCAGCTACAATGCAGACATCCTCCTGTCACACCTACACTACCTCAGAGAGAGTAAGGCAGCCCTCCGGTCGTGTCTGCAGTCAATCCTAAGTTTATTGCTGCGAGTAATTGGGTTTTCGAATGTCTGCTGCAAGTGTTGCTGTTCCTAAGAGCCTAACAGGGGAGCCCAACCCAAATCCTATTGAGTTTGATGGAAAGATTCCCATTAATTTCACTTATGTTTATGAAACAGGAGAATTAGGGTGTTTTTTCTATGTATCCATCTCAGAGAAAAATCAAGTTGAAGCTTATATTCATCAGGGAGAAAATCACATGGGGTTCAGTGCTAATGTTTTTTCTGGTCACATACTCATTTCTTTCCATTTTAACTAAACAAGAATGCAAACATTGATTCATAAAGTGAATTCCAGGCATGATTCTAAGGACTGGCAGCAATTTGCTGTACTTTGGATAGGATCGGGAAGATTTAACTGAATTGAATTTAAAAAATTCTGTAAATTCTTAGAAAAAAAGGAACAGTCCCTGAAATCCAAATGCAAATTAATTGTAGTGCATGGCTAGAATTTCAATGGGAAAAAAGGGACTAGGGATTACCTGGATTGAAGGCTTTCACAATTAAGCTTGAGGAAAATTTGCCTCAGTGTAAAGAAGTTAAAATGAGCATGGTTTTTAGAGAAAAAACCATCAAGCATTGCAACACCAGTGCGGTGCAGTCTCCTCCACACGCACACTGTCAGTAACCAGCCAGAAATTTTGTGCATTCATCATCATAATAATAATTATGAATCCAATAACATCGTGTTGGATAAATGAATGCCCTAATTTACTCTGTAGCCCACACACCTCCCTCCAAACTGCAGGCTGTTTAGATAGACTCCCATTTCAGGCAATCCTCTCAGGGGAAAATATGGTTTTAAAAGATAATTCACGATTTTTTTTTTTACATTTTGGTGTTGCTTTTTGTTTTGTTTTGTAGCTCCTCTTCCACATTTGACTTCAGATGATGTTGATAAGGCCTTACAAAACTCTCCACGGTTAATGCATGCTAGAAACACAGGTAATGCTGGCACTGCTCCCACTGCTGTAGGTCATCTTCTAAAAGCACAGGATTCCTTTCCATGGGCTGCTTGCTAAAAAATGGAAGTGGTAAATCAGGAGGGAGACAAGAGAGTCCCCTCCCTGCTGTCTGTGTGTTTTCTGCACAGGCACACAGAGAAAAGGTGAGATCATGCAGGGCCAGAGGGTGCAAAAACGGTGCAAAAGTTTCTTGTGTCCTGCGAGAGGATGGGGTCCCTGACGCAGGATAAACTGCAGGTTTGGGGCCTTCTACCTGAGGATTTTTTTGGTCCTTCTGTCTCATTGCCCTGTCAGATCTACTCCACGGATCCCTGGAAGCTTCTTGGAGCTCAGAAGTGCTTTGGGCTCTGGGGAATGGGGGTGTCTCCCCTCCCGTGCAGTAAATATTGTGTAAATCAATAAAGTCGCTCTTTAGGCAGTTAGCTCATCTCATTTTCTAGCTCTTGAAATTCCACTAAATCTGATGTGGTAATCACCACTAAGTCTGTGGGAATGTAAAATGATTTTTGTTGCTATTCACCCTTCTGTTAATTTGGCACAGGCAAGTGTTGAGTGTAGGTAGGAGAATGACACATGCCTCGTCTGTCTTTCAGGATGCAGCTTAAAATATTTATGAAAAGAATTCAGAATCTATTTTGACTTGCTCTAACAGTTGTGCAACAGAGGATGGCATGGAACTGCACAAATAATGTGGTTTATATCCCTACAAAAGACGTTTGGAATATTGCATGATCATGCCTGAGGGTATTAGTTACCTACAGTGACCAGAAATAACAATTCTCTATGAGAAAGGAAAAAGATAATACAAAGGATAATGCAAGAGAAAAAAGAAAACAAAACTTGGATTGCAATGCTTCTTTCATATTTTATTTAGTTTCGCACTCTGAGTGAGTTTCATAGCAAAATTCACTGGATTAGAAGATTTTTCCTTGAGATTAGAGGTTTGCCACTGGTCATAGTGGCAAACAAAGTCCTGCTGTGGGCTGCAGGCCTGCTGCAACCCCACCAAAGGCAGCAAAAAATTTTCTATTTACTTTGATGTGGTTTGGAATAAGATTTAAGCCCTTTTTAAAAATAGATGGACTCGATGGTCTTTTCCATCTCTGGCTTTTGAGATTCTAATTTGCCAAGCAGTTTCCACTTAGAGATATCCAAGTGTTGTTCAGCAGTTCTGTGTGTTATCTTTTTCTCTATATGTGCACTGACAGTGATATTGTGAAACTCATTTCACCAAAACGAGATTATCTGTCATTGGGGAGTGTGAATAATATTGTGCTGATCATCAGCATACAGAAAATTAGTTGTTCAATATTCAGTGGACCACAGAAGAGTTGGGAAAAAAGCTCTTAAAATCAGCCATAATTGACCTTTTTCATGTTCCTGGAGAGGGTCATCAGAAGTCCATTGCTGTAGTCAGAGCAATTTCACTGCCTAAGAAAAGGGAGATTCCATCTCCTACATCAAGCTCAATATTTTCCATTTTTTCACTCTGGGGAGGATTAATGAGATTTCTGAGGGCCTGACCCAAAAGTCTCTGTTGAAAATATGAACCTTTCTGGGAATGCACTAATGAAGGCAAAGAGGTTTTGTTTCAGAGGATGCAAAGCCACCTGCACAGGTGGAGGTGGCTGTGGTGGAAGGTTTTCCTGAACTTGGCTGTCTCCTTCTTAAAACAAATTTTGCACAGACTTTTATCCTGGTAATTTGAATGGATTTACATAGATGTAAAGATTATTAGAATGAACTTTTATGTATAACAGTCCTGAGGCAGAAATTAGTTATTCAGAGTCTTCATTCGTTCACTCTACAGGAGGGAAAATATTGGTGGATTTAGGGACTGTGGAAATGAATCTTTAGGTGTTATGTCCTTCTCTTTCTCTTCAGGAGGTGCCACTTTTATTTTTCCAAACACATCAGTTTATCCAGAAGCAACACAAAGAATTACAACCAGGCCAGGTATGAACAATGACCACCTTCTGTGTGCTGTGATCTTACTCATTTCATCTCTTGAAATATCTCATTCTTTTTCTCCTCCAACTCCCCTTTCATAAATGTGAGGCTCTATTTTGAACAGACATATTAGACATTTATATCACATCTATGTGTGTCTGTAGAATTGCGTAGAGTAAAATAATTAAACAGAGCAGTTTAATAAGTCCATCTCTTCCACAAATCTCTGTCTGTGGAGCAAATGTATCAACTTTTTAAGGCACCAGGGAATCAGAAACCTGAGCTCTGTTCACTGGTTCTGTTGCATGGTCCCAGCACAGTCACTTGTCAATGCCCTTCAGCTCTGTTTGTAAAACTAAAATTCCCTTTTATTTGAAGTCTATTGTGGAAAAATACTCTAAAAATGCAGGATACCTGCTTCTCCTGCTATCTACATTTTATTTATGTTTGAGGCAAGCAAAACCAACAGCAATCTGCTTGTGAGTTTAAGAGTCTTAAAGAGGTAAAGTCAAAACATAAGGAAGTTTTTAATGCTCAAAATTTTGAAGTCTGTGAAAACGTTGTGGATGTGCTGATTTGTGAAAGGCTGATGGGAATAATTAAAGAAGGTAGGGATGTGGCCATGAAGCCAAAGATTTTCTTTTTATCACCCTTCACCACAAAAAATGCTGGAAAAATGCCTAATCTGGACATTTGCTTTTCCACCAATGAGTGCAGAGTACTAAGGGACATCAGGAGGGGTTGCAGCAAAACACTAAATTTAAAGGAAATCCATTACTGAGCCAGAGGCATAAATCCAAGTGTTCTGAAGGGACATGCACTGAAATTGGCTGAGCTCTGGTCCAAAGATACATTCTCACATTAAAAAGAGGGATTTTTGAATAGCAATTCTATTATTTGTGCTCTAGGGTAGAATCCAGGATAGCACATACAAGGAACTATTTTATATACCCTTCTATACATGTATATATGCCTGTCTGTAGATTTGTTAAGTGATAATTAGAAAAGAGAGGTAAGGAAACATTACATCAACATTACATCAACAAATTCAACCTGTTTGGATCCTTGGGAGTCAAACTCTGCTACATTTGTTTGTTTGTATTAGTGGCTAAAAAGGGAACTGCTGATCCAATGCATACAATTTGGCTTTCATAAGGCATTTACCAAAATGCCACACAACTATTTACAATAGAATTTAAACCAGCCTGTCAGAAGAAACAAATCAAGAACTGGTTAATTAGCCTGTCACCAATAAATTAAGTTGGGATTGTTGAGCCTGGAGGGGAGAAGCTCTGGGCTGAGCTCAGTGTGGCCTTGCAGGGCCTGAAGGAGCCCACAGGAAGCATGGAGAGAGACAATTGCCAAGGGCTGCAGGGCCAGGAGGCAGGGAATGGCTTCCCAGTGCCAGAGGGCAGGGCTGGCTGGGAGATTGGGAAGTGGGAATTGTTCCCTGGCAGGGAGGGCAGGCCCTGGCACAGGGTGCCCAGAGCAGCTGTGGCTGCCCCTGGATCCCTGGCAGTGCCCAAGGCCAGGTTGGCCATTGGGGCTTGGAGCAGCCTGGGACAGGGGAAGGGGGCCCTGCCCATGGCAGGGGTCAATAGGATGGTGTTTAAGGTCCCTTCCAGCCCAACCCATTCTGGGACTCTGTGATTTTGTTGTTACTTAAACCCAGAGATTCCTCTAAGGGATTCCTGTCCAGGTGCCCAGGAATCTCATTAGGGAGAAACCACTTGCCAATATGTTAACAGCTGAAAATACAAGTTGATAAATGCAGCACAAGGCACAAGTTATTTGCATATCTTGCTGATTCCAAATTAGCCCCCTTCACTCATGAAGGAGCAACTTCACACAGTCATCTTTATTTCTGGCACGGTGACAGCCACTGCTCTGCTCGTGGGCCAGAGTGAAAAATGTGAACAAATGAAGAACCACAGTGGAGAATCACATGGGAAATGTGGCTGTGCCATTAAATACCCCAGCAGTGTGGCCTTGCATGGAAGGCTGTGTCAATCAAACCTTATCTAAAAGACTCTTTGCAGAATTTGGAGGTGCTTAGAAATGCCTGGGAAAGCCATGGGAATATGGAAAAATCTTTGGAGCATGTTGAGAGATAGAGAGGTTTGAAATTGTTCAAATCACGGTCTGGGGTTGAGGAAATGTGATATAATTATCAAATTAAAGAGTGTCACAGAGCATCTGCTTAGTGTCAGTTTAAGCAGAAGGGATATTCCAAATAAATTAAACATTTTCATGAAGCATTGAAGCAGACTGTGGCACCCAGGAGCTCTCAGTGGCACTGGGGAATGTCAGCACAAATAGGGATGAGAAAACAAAGCACACCTATAGAAACAATTACCAAACAGAAATCCAGAGGCCCCAAACACTCACTAATTCCCAGCAGAAGTAAACATGTAACATAAGACCAGAGGGACCTGGTGTCCTGCAAGAAAAGCTATGCCAATGGAGAGAATTTCAGGCAAAGGCTGCAATGAGTCTATTTTCCACTGCACTTGAATGAAAAGTGGGATTTTTTTGTTCTCTGACAAGATCTATGATTTTCATATTTGTTCCATCCTATGTGTGATGGAAAAATAAAGTGTTTATTTTCACTAAAGGAAAAGGTCCTTAACCACATAGCAGACATGAGGAGCTCTCCTTCATTTCAGTGTTTTTATCTAATTCACATTTAAAATGACACTTCTGAAACAAAATGCTTTGTGTCAACATCTCTCTATGTTCACACATTTACTTGTGGAATTGCAGTTTGGTTTTTGGGTTTCTCTGTTCTTCTGTGCAAAAACAAACACTTTCTACAAAAATACTGTCATGTTTTTGGAAGCATTGCTTTATCTTTTACAACTGAAAGTTGACAGATGTCTTCAAAGTCAGAATTTTTATTCAGAAAAGAAGGGGGGGGGTTGCAGAAATTCCATTTTCTTTCAGGAAAGTGTTTTGTTGGCTTATTCTGTGGCTTTCCTTTGAGTTAAATGTCACATTTCAACCAGACTATAAAGAAGCTTTCCCATAACAAAGCACTGCTCATGTGAGAGCAAAAGCAGACCCTGGGGACAATCACTTGGTGACATGAAAAAGGTCAAAAATGAGGAGGTGGGGGGGAATAAATAACATCCAGTGGGAATCAGCCAAATCCTGGGGTGCAGTTCTGGAGAGAGCAATTAAGCCCTGCCATTGTTAAGGCACTACAATAGAAAATGGGAAATGAGCAGGGCCTGCAGTGACAAAGGAGGGTTTCTCCAGTCACCTTTACAACAGAACATGAGGTTTCAGTGACAGTAACACAATGAGGCTCTCAGGAGCTCAGGGACACCTGGTTGGGGTTTGTCTCACCAAACAGGAGCATTCCCATCAGGGATCTGTCCAAGATAAGGACATGCTGTGCTGATATTTCATGGACAAGAACAGGTCTACTTATCTGGAATAACAACGTGTTTATCAAGGCACGGTGCTGAACTCAGAATGAAGCTGGAACTTTGCTCTATTTCAAGAAAAGCTGATAACTGGATTTTTCTTTCCATGGAGAGGGCGTAGTCAGAAGATCATCTTGTGTTGTGTTGAGTTAAAAGGAAAAACATCTTTCTCACTGTGCTGAATTGGTACAAAATGTGTTTCAAGTGCCACCAAGTACAAGCACACACAGCATCTCCCAATCCTCTCAGGGCACAGGTGTCTGATAATCTGGAGATCCAAAAATAGGAGAAAGGGGGAGAGGAGAGAGGAGAGGAGAGAGGAGAGGAGAGAGG